>CM077818.1:62572500-63100000 GCA_039764185.1 Tamarix austromongolica
CTAAATTAAAATTTTACTCTAAAATCTAACATAAATCCCACACCTAAAAATTTCCTTTCCCCTTTTTCTTTTTCCTTCTCTTCCTTTCTTTATTTATCCTTTCTTTTTTTTTCCTAGGTTGCACCATTCCCCCATCCAAGGCTCCTTTTTTTCTTTCCTTTCACCCCCAGGCTACCTAGGTCCCTTTCTTTCTTCTCATTTCCTTCTGTTGGGCATATAAGCCCATTTCCCCCCTAATTTTTCTTTCCTTTTCTTTTTTTATTTCTTTTCTTTTCCCCTTTCCCTTTCTTCTTCCTTCTGCCCGTCCCCTTTCTTGCGTCACCATCCATATTCCATTTTTATTCTTGCACCAACACCTTTGCACTAGCTAGTCCTTCCCACCTTTTCCCTCCCAGCCATGTGGGGCCATGCATGCTGGTCTTCCCCTTACACCCCTCCCCCTACCTACTTGCTCCCCTACACCTCTTCCCTACTCTACCACCTAGAACCACCCTCTCCCCTTCCCTACAACCATGCACACCGAGCCTCCTGTCATCTTCCTTACTCTCTTAGACTCACCCTTGCCTATAAACACCCCATTGAGCTCCGTATTTCCTCTCCTATCCAGTTGACATTCCTCCCCGATTTTTTCTCGCCTCCTAGGTCTTTACCAGTTCTAGTACCTCACCACCACTGTCAACACCCATCTATCCCCTATTCCACCTCTCTTCCCTACCTACTCCTTAACCATGCTTGTAGAGCCACCCCTTCTCCCTCATTCTTTGTTTTCTTCTTTTCTCCCACATCTACAATAGTTGTAGGCTACATTTTTCCAACCACCATTACCAACCATTCTTCGCCCTCCTTGCCACCACCATGCCGCACCCACCCTGCACAAGTGCCCCAACCTATGCATCAACCCCTTTTCCCTCTTTTGTCCTCCCTTTCTCTTTCTCCCTCTTAGTAGTGTGCCACCCTACATCACTATCAACCACCAGCTCCATCACCACTAACTCCAGCCAGTCCTAGTGCTACTACCACCCCTCCACCCTAAACTTCCAACCCTCATCCCTCTCCACCAAAAGTAACTACATTTGTAACATTTCCATCAATGATGCTCTTGTGACCTCTATTGCACCGCCTACAGCATTTTTCTCCCCTAATTTGGTCACCTCCACTTCCTTTCTCATCCTTAAGCTTTCCTTAGGCTATATTCCCTTTTGTTCTTAAAAAAAATAAAGAAAAGAAAATATAATTTTTTATATTTCCATTTTCTAGATATTATTTTGGTGATAGTGGAAGAGGAGGCATAGGCCGTACATGCTTAGAGACCAGAGTTGCTCCAGTAAGGATAGAGTCATAGCTAGGGTTTTATTTTTGTTAAAATATGCCCTTGTTGTGCATTATGTGATGACATGCATAAAATGATAAATGACTCTAATGTTGTATGTGTAGTTTGGCTTGACAATAGCTAAAGGTAAGAAGCTATATGGTTGTGATTTTATTGATTTTAATTGTTGATGTGTATCCATATTATATGATATTGCATGTGTGAAAAGTGTGGGAAATCCTTGTGTTGGATGACTTGCGACTTAGGTAGGGTTTTTGAGACATAGGGGCATTTTGGTCAATATTGTGAAAAGTTACATGTAAGGTATTTTTGGGTACAAACTATGCTAAAATAGTTTGAAGATACCATACGGAATAACAGTGGCTAAAATAAGGAGGTTTAGGGTAAATATATTATGGGGGTGAATAACTATGCATGGGGTGAGTAAAACCTAAGGGGAGCTATGATTATATGTGAGTAAAGTGGGGTTTTGGTATTATAAAGTGGATATAGGGTTAAATATGGAATTTTTGGGTAGCCATCAAAATTTGGGAAGTCATTTGAGCACTAGGGGAAGAGATATGACCAAAAGGTGAAATTAGGGCTTTGGGAGGCCAAGGTAAGAAACCCTAGGGGTCAGTAATTATCACATGTACAAAATGGGGGATTTGGAATATATCCTTAGAGTATAATTTTAACTATGAAAATTTGGGAATATGTACTAAATTTAGTAGCCGTATAGGGTAGTGGGGTGTAGTTACAACCAAAATAAGGAATTAAGGTTTTGGTGGGGGCTTAAGCAATAAGGGTATTATCACATGTGTGAATTGGGGGCTTTAGGTTACGATATTTGATATGATGGTTAACCATCTCATTATATACATGGGTATAGAAATTTAGGGCTAAATAAGTAGTAGAGGATGGGCAAGGCCAACTAGGAGAAATTAGGGTTTTGGAGGAGTAACCCTAGAGGCTAGTTATTATCATATGTGGAAAATGGGGGTAACATGCCATAACCCTTGAACAAGGGCTTCCAATGACATGTTAGGATTTTTTGGATGGATTAGGGACTTAAAAGGGACACTGGAGGTAAGGATATGCTAGAGTAGGGAAGGGGCCACACAGGGGGTAGGTGTGCAGGTGTGTGTGATGAACTTAACATAAATAAACATGAACAATACAATAATCTCTTAAAGTGGAAGATCCCTTGAGTCGGACCAAGTTGTACTTGTAGATCCACTAATGAGAATAGTGGCTAAGAATGTCTTGACTTGAAAGTTGTACCCTATGTTGTACCACCGGTGAGAATAGTGGGTCCCAAACTTAAGTAAATTAAACCATTGAATGACAATAACCCATCGTAAGTTATTAATTTCTTATAGCAGAATACCATATGGGTCAAGACCGTTTATATCTTGATTATCGATCCAATGCTGAGAATAGTAGGTAGGAGCATTTTGTCCTAGGGTGGACCTTGATTACCGGTCCACCAATGAGAATAGTGGCCAAGAGAGTCTTGCCCTAGAATTTGTATTTGTTTATTGTTTCACCTATTAAGAATAGTAGGGTCCCTGATCACAACGTGAATGAAATCATGAGTTGATTGTTTTTGTATTAATACCTTAAGTTTAGATAATGATGAATGAGTCGATATGATCTTCTTATGCATGTGTCATTCCTTATAGTGGTGTTATTGATGTATGCGACCTGCTTGAGTATATTGTTACCTTAATCAGTATGTGGTATACTGATCACCCCTATTATTGGTTCTTCTCATTTCTACGAGTAGAGACCCTTTTTGAGGTTATATAGGTAAATAAGGACTCACTAGATGACTTTGCTACATATGATTCTATGATTAGGGCAGAGTGATACTATTGTGATTTTAGCTAGGGACCTGAGAGTGTCATATCCAGTTGTTGTTTTAACTGGCTTTTCTTGTTGTTAATTTTTAGTTGAATGTTCACTTATGTATTTTAGTACTCCTTTTGGAACAAACACCTAACTCTTATTTTTGATATGCATTGCTCTTATGCTACACTTATCATGGTTTGCGTACTATTTTATCTTGCCTTATAGTTGGTATAAGGATGGTTTGGGGCCAAACTTATACTGATTATAGCGGTAACACCCCTCTTATATTTGAAAGTTTTTCCACTTAAAACAAATTTTTTTAGTAGTGAATTTTGGGGGTATTGCAATAGTTGTTTGGTTTGGTGTCCACATTTGATTAGTTATGCAATACCCCATTTTTGAAAACCTTAACTATAAACCGGTAAGTATGTGTATTAGTCAAAATAATTTAGTGATTTTTGACTGGGCATTTGAGCACAACAGAACATTGGGTTGGGTCGTGCATGTGTTGGAGAAGATTGCTTTAATTTAGAGTGTGAAAATCAAGGGGAGGGTCTTGTTATTAATTGCAGACCATGTTTCCTGGAGGAATTCTTGATGTGTTTTATGTAAAAGCTAAATGTAAGGAAATAATGATGAGGGTCTCATATTTTCAAAATACAGATCATGTTTTTTCTTATTTCTGAAACATGTTTTTTTTCCCCATAGGGTTTTTTCTTCTATAAATGGATACATGTTGAAACCATATCCACCGAGATTCATGCGTCTCAAATTCTTTTTCTTCTCCATAGAATTCTTCATTCAAAGATAATTGTAGATTTGTGAAATTGAGTGATTGATTAATTTAATCATATTATAATTATAAAATAGCATGAATAAGATCTCTTCTTTTTCTTGAATTGTTCTGTTTTGTGTTTGAGTTCTCAATTGTGAATAATCTTGTTAATCTCAATTTCTTGTGTCTCTAAATCCATTCTATTTCCACAATGTTTTGGTATCAAAGCTACGTTGTTGAAGAGATCTAGTCATTAAGATGGGTACAAGATTTGATATTGAGAAGTTTAATCAATCCGTCAATTTTGGATTAAAGAATTTGAATATGCCAGCAAATCTAACTCGGAACATATTGAAAAAATCTTTATGTGGTTATTCAAAGAAGTCATAATCGATGATGGATGAGATATTTGAAGAAATAGATCTATAGTCCCTCTCTACCATACAATTATGTTTATCAAACGAGGTATTGCTAGAAGTGGCAAAAGAATTAACGATGGTTACCTTAGGGTTGAAGCTGGAGTCATTGTACATGATGAAATAGTTATCACAGCAACTATTTTTGAAGAATCAGCTTTATGACTTGAAACTAGGTGAGGGTCAATCTTTAAAAAGTCATTTTGATGAATTTGACTCTATTTTTAGGGATTTGAGTAATATAGATGTTAAATTAGATGATGAAGATTTGGATGTTATGTTGCTATATTATTTGCCAACAAGTTTTAAATATTTTTATGAGATGATTTTGTATTGGAAGGAAGAGGTAGTTCATGAGGATGTGAAATCCACCCTGCGACAACAGAAGTTGATTGATAGTCAGTTAATGGGTAAGGCTACTTTTGGGAACTCACATACTTTTGGGTCTGGTGATCGTAAAAAGTATAGATCTAAGCCAAATAGTTGGTAGAAGATTGTGGCATACTATTGGTGTCACAAGAAGGGGCATGTTAGGAATTTTTGTACTAATAGGAAGCCCAGTGCTATATCTAGCGAGTCATCCGGTACAAAGAATTATAGTGAAGTTACCCATGATGATAGTGATGGAGATGTGTTTTTAGCCTCTGAAGGATAAAATAAGATAAGTGATAGATGAATCTTAGATTATGGATGTTCTTACCATATATGTATCAATTAGAGTTGGTTTCAGACGTTCGAGGTGACTTAGGGTGGAGTTATCTTGATGGGCAACAATGTTGCCTGTAAAGTTGCTGGGATTGTGATGGTGAAGTTGAGGATGCATGATGGTGTGGTCAAAACACTGTCTACCATGAGACATATCCCGGAGATGGCCAAGAGCATCATCTCCTTGATTTCCTTGGATTATAATGGGTACCGATGTGTTATTGAGGATGGGACCCTGAGAGTTACAAAGGGGGCTTTGGTGGCAATGAAGGGGAAATGAGTTGAAACACTAGATGAGTTGGTGAGTTCCACTATTATAGGAATAGTTGTTACGAGACTTAGGCACATGAGACTAGGACACAAAAGTGTCAAGGGTCTGACTGAGCTCTCTAAGAGGGGGATGTGGGATGGATAGAGTATGGGTACTATGGAATTTTGCAAGCATTGTGTATTTGGCAAGAAGAAGACGATCAATTTTTCTATAGTGAAGCATAGTACAAGAGAGCCTCTTGAGTATATCTATTCATATTTTTGACGTCCAGTGAAAGTGGTTTCCAAAGGCAGTCCATGATACTTGCTCATATTCATTGATGGCTTCTCTTTAAAGGTATAGGTTTATTTTTTAAAGCATAAGAATGATGTCTTTGGTATTTTCAAACATTGGTTGACCTTGATAGAATAGAAAACAAAGAATCAGGTTAAGTATCTCAGGACAGATAATGGTCTTGAGGTTATTAAGTAGAGTTTCATTGATTTCTACTAAGACCATGGGATAGAGGGACATTGCACCTGTGTTGGAAGACCATAGTAGAGTGGGGTTATTGAGCCGATGAAAAGAAACCTATTAAAGAAGGCTTAATGAATGTTGTCATAGGGAGGGCTAGGTAGAGATTTTTAGGCTAAGGCGGTTCATTTAACAACATACTTGATGAATCGGTCACCAAATAAGTCAATTAATTTGAAGAGACTAGAGGATTTGTGGTTTGGTAAGCTAGATGATTATTCTAATTTTCATGTCTTTAATTTTCATGCTTGGTCTCATGTAAATGATAGTAAAATTGATCCTAGAGCCAAAGAGTGTATCTTTCTTGGTTTTAAATTATGATTAAAGGGGTACATGTTATGTAGCCTAACTGTATCCAAGTTCTTGATGAACAAAGATGTTACCTTCAACGAGCCTGTGTTCCTCCAAAAGACTGAGTCTTGTGATGGTATCATTAAGGAGATAGAGTAGGAGAGTGCTTCAGGATAGGTAGATGTTGAGGTTGAGTTAGGTGTCAAAGACCCTCCTAATAAACCCACTATTCTTTAAGTGGGTGGATCTAGGTAATAGATGGAGAAAATATTTGTTGCTCCAAACAAAGGATGGAGGATTGTTAAGCCTCTACATAGGTACGGTTATGAAGAAGTTGATGGCTATGCTTAATCTAGTGCAAATATAGTTGTTGATGTGCATGAGGTAGAATTTTCTCAAAGGCTATTTAGAGTACTGATTATATACTAAATGATGTGCTGCTATGGATAAAGAGATGGAGCCCTTCTTGAAGAATCAGACATGGGAACTTGTGAAGGTACCGAGAACGAAAAATATTATTGATTGTAAATGAGTGTACAAGTTCAAATATGGTGCTCCAAGGGTCATGAGATGAGGTATAAGGATCTTTTAGTTGCACGTGGATTTAATTAGATTATAGGCATGCACTATAAATATGTATTTTCTCTTGTGGTTAGATATACTTCTATTTGCACCTTACTTGCACTTGTAGCTATGCATTACTTTGAGTTGGAGTAATTGGATGTTAAAAGTGCATTTTTACATGGTGAGCTCAAGGAGGAGATTTACATGAGATAGCCCGATGGGTTTGTGGTTGAGGGGATGTGTGATCATGTGTTCCTGTTGAAAAGGTTGTATGATTCGAAGTAGTATCCTTGACAGTGGTATAAACAATTTTATCATTTTATGCTTGAACATGGTTTCTTCTGGATTAAGTATGATGGATGCGTGCATTTAAAGGAGATGGAGGGTGGTTCTTTTCTGTATCTTTTGTTATATATTGATGACATACTTGTTGTAGAAAAAGATATGTCTGATGTTGATAGGGCTAAGGCAATGCTAAAAAATATGCTTGAGATGAAGGATCTTAGATCTATGAAGATGATCCTTGGCATGGAGATCATTAGAAATCGTAAGTAGAAGCTTTTATACTTGTCATAGGAGTATTATATGAGTAAGGTGCTAGAGAGATTTTATATGATGAATGCCAAGACGGTTAGCAATCCACTGGCTAATCATTTTAGATTGTCTGCTTGGGATTGTCTTAAATTGAAAGAGAAAGAGGAGTTCATGGTTATTGTTCCATATTCAAATGATGTTCGTTATATCATGTAAGCTATGGTGTGTACTCGGTTTGATATTGCTCAAGATATTAGTGTTGTGAGTTGATATGTGACAAATGTGGGAAAGGCTCACTAGCAAGTAGTGAAATGGATTCTTAGGTACTTAAAGGGAAGAGCATCATCTTGCATTGAATATGGAAGATAAATTGATTCGCTAGTTGGGTTTGTTGACTCTTATTATGGTGGAGACCTTGATAAAAGTATATCTACTTATGGATATGTTTTCTACCTTAGTGGTTCATTTATTAGCTAGAGATCTTCCTTGCAAGATTTGACAGCCTTGTCCACTACTAAAGTCTTTCTAGGAATCCATGTGGCTTAGTAGTTTAGTATAAGAGTTGGGGTTTGGTCATGGTGGTCTAGTTGTTCATGGTGCTTTGTATTAAAAATATTATTAATATTTTATTATTATTATGATTTTTTATATATTAAAATTTAATTAGGTCAAAATTTGTTAGTGGGTTATTAAATTTTAATTCTAACTTAAACCTTAACCAGTATCCGTTAGGTCATGTAATCTTATTCTAGTAAATAGATATTTATATCTAATTCTTCACTTAAACAATTGTCCTAACCTTGGCCTTGACCTACTAGAGTATCTTTGGTCATTTCCCCTATTCCTTCCTCGGTGTCAAATTCTCATGCACCATACCATCACCACACCTCCATCTCTCCCATGTTTCCCTCTTCTTGATTTGTTCCACATTTTCCATCACCATCATTCATACCCTGAACTCATCAATCCTTCACCACCACCTTCGGCCAAAATCACCGATCTCCTCCCATTAGCGTTAGCCACTTTCACTGAACCCACCCCTTTCTACATCCTTCCCCACTAAATCCCTAAAAAATCACCAAAACACCCCCAACAACCTATAGACTACCTCATCGAAGCAATCCCTCCACCTTCAGATAAAAGCACTAAACACCACCCTCCTCCTTCATCCAAAACTTTCAATCCTCCCCACCTTGCTACAAATTTCCTTGAAATATCTCCCTTCCTTACATTGGTCATTCCTTCCATTTCTGCCTCCCTACCACCTTCAATGACTATCGTTGCTATTCCCCTTCCTCCCAACAACTTCCTTCGTTCATCCTCCCTTTATTGCATGAGTTTGATTGGCTTCCTTGCTGATTTTATTTGATTCTTTAGTTATCATTGAGTTGCTTAGTGATTTTGGGTTATTTTTTGTGTTATATTAAATTATAATACACGTGTTATTGGGTTTTAATTTCTTAGGTTATCCTTGATGATCTTAGAGGAGACAGTTTTGTACTTTTTGTGTGAGCTTGGATTTAAGTAAATTCAATTACTCATAAGATGGTAGAATTTATGTGCAAGCATGTTAGGATTTTTTAGACATATAATGATTCTAGGGTTTTATATTCTTTAAGTATTATGACATGCATGATAAAATGATAACATTTTAAATAAATGGTACATACAATTGTTGTAAGTTAAGTTATATGCATCGGTAATATGTTATATGATTTTCGTATGCATGTCTAAGGTTTTGTTATGGTTTTCATTCTTGTGAACTTATTATTTTAATGCCACCAAAAATACCTCATGATTACTAATACATGGTAGTTAGAGTTACTATGATTTGTATGAAAGCATATATGCATGATTAGGGTTAGCTTATGATGATTTCTATTCATAGTAACTAGGGTTAGTGATATTTCCCTACATGTACTATGATGATAATTTTCCTATTTAAATGTTATATTATGCTTTAAATATATACGTACATGCTATATAGAATATGTGATACATGAGAGTTATATGATTAGGGTTTTTGTGGGCACAATCCGCTAAATGCATGAACAGTGGAAAATATAATTCATCACTAGATCACGAAGAATACCTACATGATAAAATAATGTGAACTATTGTATTTTATCCATTTAATGGCAAATTATTATTATAATAATAATATTTGGTATTAAAGGGAATAAAATGGTAAAATTAACATTTCAAGGGTATTTTGGTAATTTTGACCTAATGTATCTTTTTAGAACAATTGGATATTAGGATGGACTTAGACTTTTGATAGGTTAATCTTAATGTTGACTTGATTTGATATACACCAATTATCTTAGGGCTTACCTTAATAATTGGAAACAAAAGGGGAAAACAGTTAAGTATAGAAATGTAAATTGTTGTGAAGTATGTGACAATTGTGAGCACTTCATGAAATGTTAATACTTAAAGTGAAAGACTTCAATTTGGAAAGGGTTACTCTCTAGTAATAGCTACTGTAGAGATGAGGTGTTATTCCTCATTTGATTTGGCTCATTGATTTGCCGTTGTGCCTTAGTAAGGTCCTAGACTATTCTATAGTTTACTTGTACGCCCTATAAGAGGTATCGATACTTAAGGGTTATGTGAACGAGGTTGGAGGATATTATGTTACCTTTGAGTGCTAGTATGACCAAGAGTAATAGCCTATCCCAAAATTCTTCAAAATGTGTTTAAAATTATGTTAATATATAACATAAAGTTGTTTTGATTTTGAAATGGGCTTGAACTTTTAATAAAAATGTGAATTTTAGGCATACCAATTGACTAGTTTTCCTAACCAATTGACTGGTCCACTCAGAAATTAATAGTTTTGTTCTCAACAAACCAATCGACTGGTTTTCCCAAAGTGATCACCTAGTTATCCCGCAGTTTTCGATCTATTTTTGATTTTTGATTCCAATCTGTCTAATGTTTATGAAAACTTCTAATTAGGGTGTAATTGTGCTAAAATTAATATTTTAGTGCTTTGAGATTATTTTCACATTATTTAGATCATTATATGATTTTAATTAGCCATAATTTTCATAAAAAAAGCACTTTTGAGGCAAGCCTCATCTTCTCTCTTCTCCCTCATCTACCCCTCTCTTTTTAGGTAGTTAGGGGGTGCATAGTTGAATTTGTGAACCATCTCCTAACTCACCAACCTAGTGCCATATCCCTTCCTGACAACACTCAACCCTCCATCATTCCATCAAGTCAGCTATCACTTTTTAGCTATCCACACTCAACCTTACCAATCTCATCTCCTTCTCTCTCGTGAATGTCAACCCAGCCTCACCTCTATACCTTTCATTTATGATCCATTTTCATTCATCACCTATTGTTCTTGCTCTCTTTTCCTTTTGCTTGGTGGAAAGTGTTGGGCATCCCTACATTCTCTCCCTTTCTCCTCTCTGTTGAGAAAAGATAGAGACTTACTATGGTTTTATCCCTTCCTTGTGTGAGAATTATATTCCTTTTTCTTCTTCTAATATTAGCTTTAGTTCTCCCTTGTTTCCCTTAAGTAATGAAGAATTAAGGTTTGAGAAAGTTTGACAATTTCAGTTATTTCCTTTGGCACCCTATTTTTGAGAAAAGGTTGTGTTTCATGTTCTTTTTCTTCTTCTTATTCTGATTTTTCCTTGATCTTAATAAAGTTTTGAAAGATGATTTTTAATGGTTTTAACTTTGGTTCTCTTAAGAATTAAGGTTTTGCTAGATAACCATCAAGTAGGATCTTGTGTGCTAGAAGGATTGCTTCGAGGTAAAACATTCTTATCTCTAACATAAATGGGGTTCTGTGGCTTATTAGGTGTTCCATGGGTTTGGTGCGTTTATGTGATAATGATCTAATTTATATTCTAGAACTTGAGTATGTGGTAGAAATTCTTCCTAAAGTGAGCATTATTGGGTTTCTCTAATTTTATGTATAAGTTGGCCATTTGAGTATGATTCGTTAAGTGTTTACCTTACCATGTATCTATGTGGCTCTATTTTTGTAACATGTGTTTTTATGTGTGTTATGACATAGAGACATGCTAGGATTAATATGGTGAAGTTTGGTAATTTTGGGTAGGAGTATTGTAAGTTTGGGTAGTGTTTTACCTAAACTAGTCGATTGGCTCCTTGAACCGATCGGCGGGTTGTGGGAGCACTCTAATGGTTTGGGAGCTTAGATCGGTTGGTTGTGAGATTATTTGACTTGTTATAATGAAGAGTCAAGTGATTGGTCAAACCCATCAACTAGTACCTCTATAGACCAAATTGGATCGGTCTTTGCTTAGATTATCAACTGGTTGGACCAAACCAATAAACTAGTTTCTATGACCAGTCGATCAGTTGGTTAAACTCATTGACCGGTCTCTCTACCAGCCAAACTTAGACCCATGAATTGGTTAGCCCAAACCCATCAACAGGTTCCTATGAATAGTTGATCAATGAGGCTAACTAGTCGATTGGTCCTCTAGTGTTGTTTTGGATTAGGTTTGGTATGACTAGACCCGTCGATTGGTATGTAATTACAACATTTAAAATTATGATTTGAACTATGATTGCCATGATTTTAATATGAATTGTAATAATGGTTTTTATGACTAGAATTTGGTTAAGTTTAGTGTCATCTCTAAACACCCAATTGGTGGCTTTTATATCTTGTGATCTATTTAATGTTATCACTTGGAAACACTCAACTTGGTTGATAATGGAATTTAATTGTGTTTGTTGTTATCACTTGGAAACACCCTATTTGGTTAATGTTTGAATTTTAATTGTTTAGAGTTATCACTTAGAAACAACCATTTGGTAACTTGAGAATTTTATTTGTGATATAACTTGAAAATATATAATAATGGAATAAGATTTTTCTCGAGCCTTTTTCTCCAACTCCCATGGTAGATGCCACGAGTTAGTGGGTAGGTCACCCTATAGTTATATTTTCACTCAGTACCTACTTTCTTCTCTACTGGGTTGCGATCAATAGGGGGTATGTTCATATCTTTGAGGTATAGGATTACATTGTGGTAAGCCGACATGGCATTGGTGTTCAGTATAGGTGGATGAGGTATCCCAATACAAGCCCCTGACACTTTTTACTATCCATTACTTAGGTGGATGTGGTATCCCAACTTTTTATGCATCACAGCAGAGACATTTAAGGTGTGTTGGGTGAGGTATCCCGGTATAAGGCCCCTTGGCGTACTGCAACCACAAAAGGTGAGTGTGCGATACCGATTGATGTGAGCCATCGTGAAAAGTGCACTCAATGTGTGGTGGGTGTGGTATCCCTAAAGGAATCCCCTTTGATGTATCCTGACCCTGTGTGGTAGGTGTGGTATCCCATTGTGATTATTTTTTACTACCATGACTTGTGTTCATGGTGTAGAATTGGGTGTGGTCGAATGAACTATCTTATTAACCAGAAGTTATGTGGTCACTAAGGGGAGAATTTTAATATGGTCATATTATATGGGTTGTGATTCATTTATCATATTATTATCCTTCCATGATTTCTATGCAAGCATGTCTTGTTATACTACTACTATGAGACTAAGTGTTGAATTATATCAGTATGTTCATCACCATGCTATTATGTGACTTTAATGTGCTGCATGATCCTTATCATGTTTTAGGTACTATATTTTACTCGTACTTCACCATACTGATACTCCAATTCTGTAGTCACTATAATGATCCAACTTTTGGTCCGAGGAGTAGAGGATGATTTTCAAGGCTACGAATTTCAGTTAGAGTATTCTAAGGGTGATGGCATAGGTCATTAACAGGTCATTGCTTGGGGTAGGAGATTATTTCTATGCTTAAGAGTTATTCTAATTGGTTATAGGAATTGTTCCCATTGCGTTGAGAAGTTTTTGTATTTTCTATTATTTAAACTTTTGGATATATTTCCTGTATCTGGTTTTGAAAACTATCCTACTCATTATATCTATAATATTTTTCTTGCCCTTATTATCTTGTATCGTCACATTAATATTATAAGCATGTATCTTTTTTTTTATTATTCTATTTTTTCGTACATCAGGCATGGTAGGTGATGCTCACATCTATCTCATGGTTGATGTGGTGGTTACATTCCATGGTTTTGTTTTTTAATTACTTCCATATTATCGTAAAAATGAAATTTTCTGTTTCTAAAATTGGGGGTGTTACATAAGGTGTACCACTGTGTCCTTAGGTTTGAGAATAAGTGTATTGTGTTACCTTCGGGTGCCAATATGACCAGATATACCATAGTGTCCCTGCGATGATTGTATTCCCTTTGAGTAATTAAAAATAGAATTAACTATTGTGAAAGAAAATAAAAAGAATTGATTTAGATGTGTTGATTTGGTAGTTGCGTCAATGCCCTACCTTGGTATTTAGAATTATTTTGGATTTGTAGGTTTGGTAGTTGTCTTAGTGCCCTATTTTGGTATTTGGATGTGTTTATTCGGTAGTTGCCTTAGTGTCATGCCTTGGTATTTGAAATTTATTTGATTGATTAAATATATCTATTGTACCTGAAGGTGATATGAAATGAACTAGTATGTTTTACTGTTGAGCTTGAGACTTGATATCTATATCTATATCTATATCTATATCTATATCTATATATATATATATATATATATATATATATATATATAATCTCATAATTATTGCATGTCATTATGGCACATGTTTTGTTCCTTAGTATAATTGTCAGATTTTTGTGTGACTAAGTGCAATATAACTATGCTACCCCTTGTGAGGTATTATGATTTACTCAGTACAAGGAAGTCATATGGATACTGCTTTTGCAGATGACTAAGTGAAGGGTATGGAGTGCCTACAGGTGTGTTATAGTGATAAGGAAGAGATCCTATATTTGGAGTGGATTTTTGGGTCTAAGAGTTAAGATAAACCTCTTTTGTACCTTCAAGTACTGGCTTTTGACTGTATCGGTTTTTCTTCAGACTCTTATGTCCCCTGGTATTTTTTTGATTTCTATCATTGTACGAAGTAAATTATCCATAAATTTTATTTATGCATTGTTTGTTTCTACTAATTTACTTTGGTTATGGCTTTTTTACGCCTTAGCATTTCGCATAAGAAAGGTAAGGGAACCATACTTATGCCAAGTGTGGTGGTAATACCTAGCAATTTGGTAATTATTGCATTTGCAAAACAAAATTTTTAATTAGCAAATTTTGGGGTGTTACAGGTTGTATTAATGATTGATTAATTTGATGAACCAATTGACTAATTTATGTGATTAGTCAATCAATTTATTAGACCCATCGATTGAGAATTTTATGACCAGAGTGGTTTTGTTCTCAACATAAACATATCAACTTCTCTTGCCAAACCCATTTACTAGGTTCTATAAACCATAAATCAGTTTCATCAACTAGTTGACCGATTTCATTATATATTTAATTTTTCCTCAAGTTTGGTACTGACAAACATATTGGCTAGTCTAAGGGACCGATCAACTGGTGCCACTTGAGCCCGCCATGCATATTTATTATTTTTTTATCTTGTTTTTTGGCTTTCAACTTAAATTTTCTATTATATAATTATCTTAACCATGCTTAATAAGAACTAAAGGAAATCAAAATGATGAATATTGTGGTGTGGCTTAGATGCCTTATTTGGTTGAGTTTGGTGTTACCTCTAAACAACCAATTTGTTATGAAAGAAATTGAGTTGAATTTTCCATGTCACTTAACAATTATTAATAATGAAAATTAAGATTTTTTTTGATCCTTCTCTGACTCTTGTGGTAATGTTTAGCGAGTGGGTCTTCCTTTGTTTCAATCTTTTCACTCATTACATAACTCCTTCTCTACCAGTTTATGGTTGGTAGGGGCATGCAATTATCTTTGAGATATGGAATAATATTATGGTAGGTTGACATGGTGTTGTTGTCTAGCTATGGTGGGTGAGGTATTCATGTACAAGCCTTCAAACACTTCGTATGTCCATCGCTTGGGCATGTATGGTGTTCTAACTTTTGTGTAGCCATTGCGGCAAATGCACTTGAGGTGTGATGAGTGTCATATCCTAATGTGTGTTAGCCCTTGCCGTTGATTCACTCAAGGTGTGGTGGGTGTAGTATCCCCGAAGAAAATCCCCCTCAATTTATTCTATCTAGGTGTGATGAGTGTGATATATCATTGCGTATGTTATATTGACAAGACTTTTGTTGATGGTTGAGGGCTAGGTGTGGTGGAATCAAATATCATAATAATTGAAAAGTGTGCAGTCACAAAAATGGAGGATTAATAATATGGTTTCTTCTATATGAATCTAATATATGATATGTATTAGTATATCATCCATGATTCTTATATAAGCATGCCTTATTATTTGATAATCATGAGCTTGAAGTTATATTATCTAAGATGTTTTATACTATGCTACTATATGACCTGAATGTGTAGCATGAGTCTTACCATGTTTTACATAGTTTATTTTACTAGTACTCCATGGTACTGATACTGCATGTGTATGCTCACTATAATGATTCTAGTGTGTAGATGGTGATTTGTAAAGTTATAATTATTAGTTAGAGTATGTTCAGGATAATGATGTAGGCTGGTAATTGACCATTGCCTAAAGATCAAGATTTACATTTCTGTTTTGTTAAGATTTAGACTAACTAACTTAGATTTATTTTTCCCAGTTTTTTGGGATATTTTATTCTTTTTGGTTATTTAAACTCTTAGCTTTGATTCTTTTATTTGAATTTTATAAATATCTCTTTCGTCTATATTCATCGTCATCATCATCATCATCTTGTTCTTGTTCTTGTTCTTGTTAGAGCATGAATTATTTTGTTCGTAAAAGAGCATGCATTATTTTATTCATAGTTACATTTTGTATTACATCAAATATGTGCTAGGTGATGATCATACATCTCCAATAGTTGATGTGGCAATGACATCCCTCAATTTAGTTTTTAGTAAGCTTTTGCAGTGTCTTCAAAACAAAAACCTTTTGATCAAAATTTGTGGGTGCTACATTGCCTAAGGTTCTTAAGTTGCATAAGGATGCAATAGGTTTTTTCATTGATGATGTTAATCTCATAAGTCAAATAATATAATTTTCCTTGTTTTGATGATAACAAATGGATCTTGAGAATTAATGTGTTTGGTTAAGTATGCATGTATTATAATTGATATACAAAGAGCTATAAATGCATCTACACAAAGCATTTCTCTAAACACACAAGTTTAAAAAAGCAATCAAGTTTTCAAGCACAAGAGAATAGTGCATAAGAGATAGATAAGACTTGAATGCTAAGAATCATATTTCTAAAGTCTTATGTTCCATATAAAGAGTTAAGTTAAGCAATTTTACATTTAGATCAAAGCTCTTTAAAAAATATTTTTAAGCACATGTTTTGAATTGAATTCATAAGAATTTATGGTTGATATTGATTTCTAAATATTTCAAATTTCTTTAAAAAATTTGTTGGTTGTAATTGAAATTAGTTGATGGGCTTCAAGATCGATCAACAGATTTAGTTTAATAAAGAGGATGAAATAAGTTATGCTCAAATGGATCAACTGGTGCACCTAAATAATCGTATCGTTTCTCCAAACCAATTGGTTAGTTCAAGAATGCCGATAGACTGGTATGACTAAGTAGTCCCTGGGTTTCACCCCTATAGAAACACATTCCTTTCTGGTTAAACTCATCTATTGGTTTCACTAAATCGGTCAACTGGTTTGAAGAAACTGATAAACTAGTTGGACTAACTAGTCCATGGGTTTCACTCTTTTAGAAACACATTCATCTCTAGTTAAACTCATTGACTAGCTTTTCCAAGGCGATTGACATGTTTGAGAAAATTGATCGATTGGTTTGACCAACTAGCTTATGTGTTTTACTCATGCAAAAACCAATTTTTATTTGGTTAAACTCATCAACTTGTTTCACCAAACTAATTGGCTGGTTTAAGGAAATTGATCGACTTGTTTGACCAAATAGTCCAAGGATTGCACTCTTATAGAGACTCATTTGTCTTTAATTAAGCTCATTGACTTGCTTCGCCAAACCAATTAACTAGTTTGTAACCGATCAATTGGTTCAAATAAACTAATTGACTAGTGACATGAACTTATTGACTAGTGTTACTAAACCATGTCATTATTCATATATGTTCATAGGACCAATAAGATACTACACACAACCAATCGATTGGTTTGTGTAATAGCAACATTCCATTTTAGGTCTGAATATAATCAGTTGATTGGTTTGAACCACCAATCAACTGGTTCGGCTATACTAATCGAATGGTGAGAATTAAATGCTAATTTTTTATTCGTTAGGTGATACAGCTTTTTGGATATTTTTTTCCTAATGCCTATATGATGAGGGTGAGACTTATAAATAAGGTATCTATGTATTTATTATAATAATTTTTCAACCACATTGATTGTGGAATAAAAAAATCTACTTTGAAATTATTAAATTGTTCATTAAAACTTTCTCAACTTTCAAAATTTAGAATGTTCATTGAAAAGTGTTCCTTCCTCACTTCTCTTAACTAGAATTACTCAACTATAATATCTCCTATTATATCGAGCTATATTACATCTCATCCAATGTTCTACACTTTTATATCTTGTATTCCTGGTGAGAATCAATTGTAATCACAACCATTGTACACAATTCATTACAAAGGGATTAACGAGTGTTTACTTATCATTCTTAAAATATTTTTCTAGAGAGTTCGGAGAAACTAAATAGATCAAGTTGTAAATCATCTCATATAAATTCACTGAGATTTTAAGGCTCATAAACAAAAAGAAAATTTATCATCAATAAAAACCCATCACTATTTCAAAATCCTAAGCTAGTGGATGTAGAGAGTAATTTGGTGTTTAACCACTCTACACTGAACATAAATTTTTTTCTAGTAATCTCATTCCATTAAACCTTATTCACCCCTTCTAGGGCTATTTCAGTTGGTCTCAAAGCTTGGACATCTCTCAAAGGATTCAACAATTTGAGGTGGAAAAGATCTACAAGTATAAGGGATTATATTGATCTAAATGAATATATATCTACCACAAAACCACCGTTGTTTGATGGTGAAAATTTTTCCTACTATAATAACATAATGATATTCTTCATCATGTCAAAATACTATGACATGCGGTCAATAGCCACTGAAGGGCTAATAAAAATCACTAAAGAGGTTAACGGTGAACTAGTGGAAAAGATGAAGAATGAGCTCATAAATGTAGAAAAGAGAAAGCTCATTCTCAATGATAAAGCTATCATGATTATTTAGTGTGGGATTAACGAAAGGGATACCACTGCTTCTAATCATGATCAACTTTAAAAGAAATTTGGGATAAGCTTGTCCACACCTATGAAGGTACAAAGCAATTGAAGGATCAAATAATCACTCTTCATACTAGTGAGTATGAACTCTTTAACATGAAGTAAGGTGAGCATAAAAAACCTAAGCAACCACTTCACTTCTATTGTCAACAACCTCAAGGTCTTGTGGAAAGAAGTCACTTAATAAGAGCAGGTAAGACAAATCTTGCAAGGTTTGACAAAGGAATGGAGTCCCAAGGTGAATTCCATTTATAAAGCAAGAGACCTAACAAAGATCACCATTGAATAGCTCTTTGGGAATCTCATGGTTCATCGATCAAAGCTTGAGGATGGATATGATGAAATAAAGGAGAAGCACTAGCTCTAAAAACTTCTACTCCCTATAGAAATTAGAATGTAGTGGAAAACATGGTAGAAAAGGAAAGCAATGAAGGCTGAGAGGAATCTCCCAAGGATGATGAAAAGGTGGCCATTATAACCACTTAATTCAAAAGGTTACTCAAGTCATGTGGAGGTACAAACGAAAGACCAGGAAGGCTATCATTAAGAAACACAAGGAGGCCTAGAGAAGCTAACATAGATTATAAGATCACATGCCACAATGGTGGAAAACTGATAATTTCATCCATGACCGCTTGATTTTAGAAATGAAATTACTAAAGAAATGGCAAGGAACAAAGGGAATACAAGCAAAAACAAATGAAGGCAAGGACCAAGAAAAGCCATGGCCACTTTTGGTGAAAGTGAAGGTGAACCATCTGATGAAGAGGAAAAAGTTTCCAAATTATGTTTCATGGCTTTAGGAGAGGAATTATGAACCTCTAACTCCTTCACAATATTTGATGGTGATGGTGACATCTATGAGGCATAATCTGATGAAGAGGAAAAAGTTTCCAAAACTGCGCTTAGTACGAATTTATGAGAAACCATCGTATAGAAACAAACAAGAAGCTTTCAGCTTGGAATGTATTTTTCATGACAGAGACGTAAGTATTACTCATACAGCAATAACTATGTTTAAACTATTCATATTCGAATTATTCTTTGTTCTACCTGCTTCATATTTTATTCAATTACAGGGGCAAAGAATACATGGAACAGTCAGAAAATCTCAGATAAATCAATACAGGGCAATAATGAAAGAAGGTCAACTGTATCACGTGAAAAACATTATTGTGGCAGACAATCAGCTTAAATTAAAAACAACAGACTTCAAGTATGTCATGTACTTCAACAATTTCACACACTACATTAGGCAATAAGAAGTAGAAGCATTCACAGTCCAAATGTTTAAGTTTATTCCGTTTGATGAGTTACTAACAGTTTCGAGCACAAGTCTTATCGGTGAGTAGATAAATACAAATTCAAAAATATTTTTTCCACAAATTCAATATAAATGAAGCATATTCTTTATATTTCAGATATTATTGGAAGGGTGTCAGCTATCCAAGCAGTGAGGGAGAAAGAAGTCTTTGGACAAGTGACAAGCTACCTAGACTTCGTACTAGAAGATCAAATGTAAGAAAATACAAAATATCAGCTAATTATCCATATTAATTATCTAATAATTTTTAGAATTTACAGGGAGAATAGAGTTCAATGCACGCTATGGGGAGAATATGTAACAGATTTAAGTGATTATTTTGGTATCACTAATCCTAATCCTGTAATTATTGTCCTATAATTTTGTAGAGTCAACATTTATCGAGGTATGAATTGTATTGTTCTTTAGAGATAGTCAAAAGTATTAAAATTACAATTATGGATTATGTGAATAATTTTTCAGATCAACTAAAGGTATCTAACACATGGAACGTGACAAAGCTGATAATTGACCCAGACATGGCAGAGATAATAGACTTTGTTAATTAGTAATTTTCTGTTATAAGATACCACTGATTTTTTTAATCTAAATATCCAAACATTAATGACAAAGTTTCCAAAAATCTGGTTTTAGTTTACTCGTAGGACAACCAACAACTATTACTATTTCTGACACAAAGCAACTATCAAGTTTAGAAACCATAACAGAAGAGATATCCTCAGGGAAAGCAATTTTTAAAACAATAGAAGAGCTTCAAGAAAACGAGGTATAATTCTTCCCAGATGAGTTATAATTTTTTCAAAAATGATTTCTAACTCTAAATTTTATAGGTAGGAAAATTCTGGATCAATGATAGAGTTACAGGCATAGAAACTGTTGGTGAATGGTTTTACGTGGCGTGTAAAACATGTCTCAAAAAACTGAAACCTTCTGGACAAAGGTTTATTTGTGAAAAGTGCAACACATATGAAACCAAGGAAAACCTAAGATATAAACTTTAGATTAGAGTTGTTGATGGAACGGGAAACATTGCATTACTCCTCTGGGATAGGGAGTGCAGACAAGTTATAGGAAAAATAGCACTGCAGCTTAAGGAGGAAAATGAGGTAGTATTTAAAGTGCTTATGTTAAGTAACAATATTCACTTTCTTTTCAAATGTTAACTCCAAGAATATAATGCAGGGAAAATTAGATGACGTATCACTTCCAACAGAAGTAGAAAAATTGGCGGACCTAGAAGCCCTTTCCTTAGTTCAAGTGAGGGAACCTCAGTTCAAGTGAGGGAACCTCAACTGGGTGCTTACTCTGTGATTAAATTAACTACTGATGCAGGGTTAGTGTGCAAGTATAGAGGCCTCTATTTCTCTAACAACCATGTGTGCGCTATTTATGTTACTAACAATATATTTGAAAGATCATAACTATGACAATCCCAATTTGTAAAAGTAGACATACGTTTATCACTTATTATAGTCCTAAGTATAATATAACTTTCCTTTTTTCAGGACTCAAATCTAAATTCCAAGCTTAATCAATCAGCAGATGAGCAAGTACCATTGAAATAAGTTTTAATCAAGATATTTTTTTACAAATTTAATCCGGCCTAAATAATGATTCATTATCTAAAACCCAAACTATTTTTATGTTTGAAGGTTGAATCTCAATTAGATGAGGTAACAACTCCACCAAACTTTGAGTCAAACAATTCACAAATGACTCTGTCAGAGGTAAATAAGAGGAGGCCTAATGGTGATCTTTCATCATCAGTTACGCAGAAGAGAAAGCCTAGAGTGACTGTGAAGAAGGAACGGGTTTGATCAGGAAAAGAGGACAATTGTATTTGACAATTGTATTTGTAGTTGTACTGTTTTCTTATATTTGTTTTAAGCAGGTAGTTTTTATGTAATTGTATTGGACTAATTCTAGAAAACTATGATTTAGCAGTTTATGCAGGTGCCGTTTAACTTAGGAAATTTTGATCCTCACTATTCCTATGTAACAGATATTATCAATTAAATATTTGTACTCCTATTACTACTAAATTTTAGTATTCAGGTTAATACGCTGCATTAATTTGATCATGTTTATCAAACTCCCTTATCGTCTACATTTAATTTGCAAACATATAACAGAACTATATAGCAAAATTACACCATTGAAATACTTTTGAATACCAACCATCACATATATCACACATAATTAATTATCTAAAATCAACAGATCATACACAAAACTTTCTAATATTTAAAGGACAAGAAATGAAAAGCAGACATTGAATAATATGGAGGCTCAGATCAATCTATTTATAAATGGCGATGTAAAACAGATTATGACACCCTGTATATGTAGCTACACTTACTGTTTTCAAGGTTCAAAAATAATCAGCTATTATAAATAATTTGCCCCACAATTCATCATTGCCTCTATTAATTCTAAGTTTTTAAAAAAAGAACCCCTACATCACTGTCAAATAGACCATAAGAAAATAATCACAAGCATTGATTATGATTTTTTTTGGGGCGCAAAATATGTCACAAGCTTTACATCATCAACCCCTGGCCATCTGCAAATAATAGGATCAGAGATGACCCTAATAATACAAATGGCCAAACATAAAATGAGTAAAATTCGTATCAGCAATAAATTATTCTTCATTACCCAGTTCTCATAGTCATGTTTAATGGAAAATGGGGATCTTTTCAATTAAAAACTTAGATTAATTTATTAATACCTGTCAAAGAAAAAAAAATTATATTACTTTTATGTTTAGTCAATGTATATATATTCTAGATTCGAAATTTTGAATGGCACTCATAGCTACAATTTCAGTTGAAAATTTTCAAACTTTCCCTCCTCCATTTCAGTTCAAAATTTTCCATAGTTATAAAGGGAGTTGGAACATATGGATGATACTAAGCTGATGAATGTTAAGAATATGCAGCAGAATATGTGTAGCCCAACTAACTAAGATTTCACATCAATGTAAGTCATTGTTCAATGTATAATACCAATAGAATTACACTATCATCATCATCTTTAATAAACTTCCTATTTATGTACAATTTTCATGCTTGGTAAGAGAGAAGGAAGTTATCAAGCAGGAGCTGAAGGAAGAAATTAACAGCTACAACCACTATTGGAGGTAAAAGACCAAGAGAAGACGCGAGAACAGGTATTGAGCTACAATTATGCATGGACTTTAAGTCTAGGTTAAAATTTTTATCACGTCTGTCTCGCAATAATGTTGTTATCAAGCCTGTTTGATGATAATTTTACTCCAATTTTTTACATTACGTGTGATGTTTAATACTTTATTTGAATAGGATAGTGCGAGAGCTAACAAGAAAAGACATAATTTAGAGCAACATTAGGCATGTAATTACAATTAGAATAGAATAATGTACAGACTAAGTATTGCAACTATAAATTTTTACCCGGGGCATCCTTGATTATGCTCAGCATATTCACAGCACCAACAGTCACATGAAAACAAAAAACATTAATTACTTTGATAGAGTATTTATGTACATGTTAAAGAAGTGAAATGAAATCGCTAGTTTTCCCTTTTGAAAGTTCCTTACTTTGATATTTTTGATATACAATTAATTTAGATTAATAGTATTAAATCTTTAACATCCGTTACTAAATCAAAAAATATTATTAATTAATAGATTTTGCATTTTTTGGATGAAATTGGTAAACTAAACTAAAATAATGGATATTCGAAAGATGGAATTCCTTTATTAGTTTTTATCAGTCTAAACTATAACATTTTTATGATATATGGTAAAGTAATGAAATTATTTATAATTTATCTATTATTAGGGTATTAAATTAACATAATACAATCGAAGTAAAAAAAAATTTACTGAAACAACTGTTGGTATGGAGTCTGTAAATTCAACGGTTTTTATTTAGTTAACGAAATGCTGACCAAAGAGATCACGATTTGTTTTCATTCAAAATCAAGGGCGAGAAGGGGCATGTTTATCAATAAGGTTTAGAGGACAAAATCAATGGACGAAAATTGACTTGTATAAAATCAGCGACAATGATATCCTCATATTTCGTTCATCAGACTACACAAATGAGTTTGAAAAACGAGGGATTTACCCTGAAGCCATAGAACGACCATGATTACACAAAATTGTGTTTGTTTAATGACGAGTTCATATTTTGACACATTTTATACCCTTATAATCTTAGTTTTTGGTAGTTTATTTAACTAATATAGGGGAATAATTATTGTTTTATGCTTAAGTGGTAAAATTTGCATAAATATTATTATTTGAGCTAAAATGATATAAATTAAGTAAATTTAGAATAAAATATTATTTATTAATATTTATTGAATTTTATTTTACAGGTTTTATTTTTAAATAAAAGAAAAAAAATATTTCGACCTTTGGACCAACGGCCGAAGGCCGAAGGCCCAAAGGCCTGGATTAAAACGACGCCAAACGGAGACCTAGAGGCATGGAAAAGAAACCAAACGCAGCGCACTGGAGGAGCAACGCGGTAGAGAGCCGAGAGAAGGCAGAGCCTTCACAGGCTCGGCCTAAGGCTCAGTAGAGAAAAAAGGCGTGCGGTCGAGGGAGCGGCAGAGCCTTCCGAGGCTCTGTGGAGAGCGACGCAGAGGAGAGAACGTAGCCTTCAGTACGGAAACCGAGGCCAACAAAGAGTACTCATCGCACAGACGACGCGCAAAGGACAATCGACGCACGGAAATCGAGGCAGCACAGGTCGTCCGCAGCACAGCCTCCGTTAGTGTCAGCCGAAGAAAAAGAAAAAGAAAAAGAAATTGTTGCACGGAAATAAAGGCAAATAAGGAAGAAAATTTTGAGGAAGAATTTAATACCAGTAGAATTTATTTCAGATAAAATTAATTTTTATCTGAACAAATTCTTGATCTTTTATCCAAAATTATTCCAGTTATTTCTTTCTCTTATTTTTAATTTATATTTTAGATATATATTTCTGTGTAATTAATTCTTTAATTATAACATGGTGATTGTTTATTGTTAGGGAATAATTTGAAACCCTGGATTAGGATTTGAATTATAATTTTATTTTCTTTGTTTCGTGAGATTGTTTCTTGACTCTATGTTAATTGCTATCATTTATATGTATAATTCTGTCAAGTATAGTTTATTTGGTGCATGCCTTGTTTTGGTTCCTCATAAGTGACAGTATGTAGGATTATTTTCCTACTAGGTGGCCATCTAAATATACTAGAATTTATATGTATAAATTGCAGCTAGGTTAGATAACAATTCACCTAATCGTTTTGTGATTCTAACCGAAGTGGCAAAACGTTTCGATACGTGTGGGTCAAGGATAGGAAATACAGCTAGACATGCATTTTGTACTAGTCTGGGTACTTAGATTGACAGCCTTCCAATCACACTTAATGCATTAAATCTAGTTAAATATAGGAGCCGCATGTTGCTGCTATACTGCTAGTATTTAATAAGGTTAATATAGGCACGTGGTCGTATTAATTAATTAAGGGAAGTAATATAAGGTGTATGGACCTGCGTTTGGTGTGCAACTTGGTCGATCTCTTTCTCACGATTAAAAGATGACTTAGAGATAAATATTATATTTCAACCTAATCTAGTGGTGGATTTGTTTCCCTAACATATTTCTCATATCTGCGGTTTCCTATTATTTTCATTATTTTTATTATTAGTTTATTTTATTTTATTTACTCTTTTATTATTATTTTTATAAACCCCATTAGTATTTTCTCTTGTTTATTTATTTTGTGTGTTATTTAGTGTTTTTAGTTTTAATTATTTTTAAGCTAGTTAGATAGAGGTGAGCCCTCTCAATCCCCGGCTAGAATGATACCCTTATTTACCAGTGCTACAATTGACAACAAGAGGGTTTAAATTGCTTATCGGCTACGGTCGCACCAATTTTTGGCGCCGTTTCCGGGGATTGGTAACTTCACCTTTATTTTGCTAGTATTTTTAGTGTGTTTTCATTTTTAGTGTTTTTGTATTTTTTCTTTTAGTTTGTTTTAGATTTTCTTAGGATTTTTGGTGTGTTTTGTTATTAAACTTTTCCTTTGAAGTGTTAGTATTTTCAGGTGGCTATGAGAGGATCCTTTGGTTATGGACAACTTTGCTAGAATCTTAACGCAAGAGTAAATGAGGTAAGTATGAGTAGTCTTGAAGATAAACTTAACAAACTCACTGCTCTTGTTTTGCAAGTAGCTGAAGCTAGAGTTATTAATACAAGTGAAGTGTGTCATACACAAGGAAATCCATATGCCTACCATGAACAAGCTATGAGAGGAGGAGGATGGACACAATCTGGTGCTCAATCCTTCAATGGTTTCAAGGACATGATCCCTATACAAGCACATACTATTCGGGAATGAGGCATCAACCCAAATTTGGATGGGAGATGAATGATCAGTATCAAGTGCCATATCAAGACCCTTACACGCACGAATATGAAGCTTCAAAATATTATCAATATCCTCAACAAGATTCTTCTCCGGTTTCAGAACCCTCAAGTTCAGTAAAAATGGATAAGCTTCTTGAAGAGCTGATAAATGGTAAAAACCAATTGGCAGAAAGCCAAAATCAACTGATACAAATGAATGATCATTATTCAGTGCCATATCAAGACCCTTACATATGTGATTATGAAGCATCAAAACATTATCAATATCCTCAACAAGAATCTTCTCCAGTTTCAGAGCCCTCAAGTTTAGAAAAAATGGATAAGATTTTTGAAGCATTGACAAACAACCTAAATCAACTGGTGCAAAGTCAGATTATGCAAAATGAAAGGGTGTCAGTGCTAGAGGAGAAAATGGGTTATATGGTCAACCTGATGAATCAATTACAAGCACAGGAAGAACTCTCTAGTACTTCAGTTCCAAATTCAAGTGAGAGTTATGAGAGTGATGATGCCATATCCGAATGTAAGGATGAGCTAGTTGAGGAGGTTCCCATGGAGAACATTGAAAAGCAAGATCAAGTGGAAGAAGAGCTTGTAAAAGTAGAAGAAGAATCTCATCAAAATGAGGATCAAGTGAACAAAGAGAAGTATATGGATGACAAGACTATCACTTTCACCTACCATATACCATCTTTGAACATTTATTCCCCACTTTTGCTTGGAGATGAGCATAAAACTCAAGATAAGCCTTTGGACCACTTTAATTTTATTTATGCTAACCATACTCCTTGTTTTTCCTCTTTTAGCAGGTTATTTGGATCCAAGAGTGAAGAGAGTAATCAAATCACCTTGGATACATTTAATAAGAAGCGTGATGCTCCAAAGGAGAGGTTATATTGAAAGGACGTGTTTAAAGATTTTAAGATAGGAAAATATGTTCCTTCAATAGAGAGATTACCGTACATGGACATTGGGCAAAACATTCTCTCTCTACACACGAGCTTAAATTTCATGCTAGGTAAGTTACGTTCTTGCTGGATCAAATCTTTCATTAAATATAACATCTTGTCTTTTTCTTCCTTGCAGGATAAAGATGATCATCATGAGAAAGGTTTTGGTGAAGCAGCTCTCAAGTGGACGTATCCACCTTGAATGAGAAAAACCGAGATCATGTCAAGCTGAAGACATAAAAACAAGCGCTACTTGGGAGGCAACCCAATGTCATAAGGGAGTTTTCTATCCTTTAGTTATTTATTTATTTATTTTGTTTTCTCCATACTTTAAATTACATGTTTCTTTAGTTGTTTACACATTGAGGACAATGTGTGATTTAAGTGTGGGGGTGTATGTGTTTTATTATTTTCAAAAAAAAAATTAATTAGAGTTTTAGAGTGTTTGTCAAAAACAAAAAATATTTTTGAAAAAATTTTTTTTAGAGTGTTTAGTATTTTTAGAGTCGTAGAACCCTTAATTAGTCAATGAGGAATATATCTTTGAAATCTAACGAAAAGATGATCATGAAATTGAGATAAACCAAGTTGAGATTTTTTGTGTTAATTTCGATATAGGGAACACATATCTACGTGCCTAAGTTTGAATGGAGAAAGAATATGTATGATTTTCTAATTACCGACATGGCATATTGAGATTCATCACATTCCTCAGTGAGCGTTTGAACCATATGTATTTTTTTTTTCTGAGCAAATTTACACAAAATCATCTACTATTTCTTGGCTTCAAAATTTTCTTTGTAAACCTCATATATGTGTAAGTGCTTTGATCAAATTTTTTGCCAAACATCTTGTAATGGACTATTAAGATTACCAGAACTTATTCTTGTACTAGTCAAAGCTTATAGTCAAAATATGCTCTGATTGAGAAAATGATAAAGGCAGCTTAGGAATTTTCCATCACATGACCAAATAGCTTAACCTAATTTTTGTATCCATGATATACATCCCATAGAAACCCTTTTGAGCCTATACAAGGAACATAAACTTTTCTTCATTACCCACATTGAATAACCGTTGGGCCTTAATCTCCTTACCTCTACTTCAAGCTAGTGGAAGGAAATCAAATCGTTATGGATATAAAGAGTGGTTGTGTATGTGTGTATGTGAAAGAAATATATGTATTTATCCTACGAAAGGGGATTGGTTATGTTTGGTGGAGGAAAAATTTTTTTAAAAAAAAAGTGAAAAAAAAGAAAAGAAAATTGTCAAAAAAGAAAGTTAGGATATAAGAAAGAGAGGGAGTTATGGAGACGATGTTGAGAAAGTTCCATTCACGTTACATTTTATTGTAAAGGTGGAGAGGTGTATCATTAATCATTGATGTGGAGTTATGCTTATATTTCATCTAATTATTAGAATTCCACTAGCTCTTGATCTTGTTAACACCACACTTCTAAAATAATCCATACCCTTCTTTACCTTAAAACCCGTTACAACCAATAAGTAAGTCCGATTTGATTCTTGAGATGAGCAGCCTTTGATCTGATAGAGATTAGTCACAAGAGTTAAGCATATGGTTCGGTCCATTTGGCAAATATTTGGTATCTTTCATGAGGTTTTATCCATAAGAACATGAGCCTTCTTTGTTTATATATGTGAGTCGTTTATTATTTTTATCATCTTAGCTCACATACATGAGTGTTTTTATACATTTGTAGCCATGAATCTAAGAAAACAAAAATAGAGGGTATCCATAGTAAGGATGGATCTTGATGTGACTAAGGCGTGGTAGATTTTCATCAATAATATTGATTTGTTCATACCTGTCATGTTTATGTGTGAACCATATGTTGAAATTGATTCTTTAAATTTCCCAATGCTGAATCTTGATTGATTGCTAATCTTGACATTTGAAAGTAAAAGATTCTGAGACAAAAATGGTTAAGGGTGTTAAGTTTATTTTTATTTTTATAATTTTTTATTTTAGTTTTTTTTATGTGTGATTTTGTGGGTATATCATCTGCGAAACCCTCATGAGACCTTACTCGTCCTCGATGGGTCACCTAGGGGTTTAAAGGGCTTGTTACATATGCTAAGTGTAATCGTGAGACCTACGAAAGTGGCTAGTTAATTTAATTTTATTTGTTTAGGGCAACAACTTGCTTGAGGACAAGCAAGAAGCTAAGTGTGGGGGTGTGATGAGTTCATATTTTGACACATTTTATACCCTTATAATCTTAGTTTTTGGTAGTTTATTTAACTAATATAGGGGAATAATTATTGTTTTATGCTTAAGTGGTAAAATTTGCATAAATATTATTATTTGAGCTAAAATGATATAAATTAAGTAAATTTAGAATAAAATATTATTTATTAATATTTATTAAATTTTATTTTACAAGTTTTATTTTTAAATCAAAGAAAAAAAATATTTCGACCTTTGGACCAACGGCCGAAGGCCTGGAACAAAACGACGTCGAACGGAGACCTAGAGGCATGGAAAAGAAACCAAACGCAGCGCAGTGGAGGAGCAACGCGGCAGAGAGCCGAGAGAAGGCAGAGCCTTCACATGCTCGGCCGAAGGCTTGGTAGAGAAAAAAGGTGTGCAGTCGAGGGAGCGGCAGAGCCTTCCGAGGCTCTGTGGAGAGCGACGCAGAGGAGAGAACGCAGCCTTCAGCATGGAAACCGAGGCCAACGAGGAGCACTCAGCGCACAGACGACGCGCAAAGGACAGCCGACGCACGGAAATCGAGGCAGCATAGGTCGTCCGCAGCACAGCCTCCGTTAGTGTCAGCCGAAGGAAAAGAAAAAGAAAAAGAAATTGTTGCACGGAAATAAAGGCAAATAAGGAAGAAAATTTTGAGGAAGAATTTAATACGAGTAGAATTTATTTTAGATAAAAATAATTTTTATCTGAACAAATTCTTGATCTTTTATCCAAAATTAATTCCGATTATTTCTTTCTCTTATTTTTAATTTATATTTTAGATATATATTTCTGTGTAATTAATTCTTTAATTATGACTGGCTGATTGTTTATTGTTAGGGAATAATTTGAAACCCTGGATTAGGATTTGAATTATAATTTTATTTTCTTTGTTTCGTGAGATTGTTTCTTGACTCTATGTTAATTGCTATCGTTTATATGTATAATTCTGTCAAGTATAGTTTATTTGGTGCATGCCTTGTTCTGGTTCCTCATAAGTGACAGTATGTAGGATTATTTGCCTGCTAGGTGGTCATCTAAATATACTAGAATTTATATGTATAAATTGCAGCTAGGTTAGATAACAATTCACCTAATCGTTTTGTGATTCTAACCGAAGTGGCAAAACGTTTCGATACGTGTGGGTCAAGGATAGGAAATACAGCTAGACATGCATTTTGTACTAGTCTGGGTACTTAGATTGACAGCCTTCCACTTACACTTAATGCATTAAATCTAGTTAAATATAGGGGTCGCATGTTGCTGCTATACTGCTAGTATTTAATAGGGTTAATATAGGCACGTGGTCGTATTAATTAATTAAGGGAAGTAATATAAGGTGTATGGACCTGCGTTTGGTGTGCAACTTGGTCGATCTCTTTCTCACGATTAAAAGATGACTTAGAGATAAATATTATATTTCGACATAATCTAGTGGTGGATTTTTATTTCCCTAACATATTTCTCATATCTGCGGTTTCCTATTATTTTCATTATTTTTATTATTTGTTTATTTTATTTTATTTACTCTTTTATTATTATTTTTATAACCCCCATTAGTATTTTCTCTTGTTTATTTATTTCGTGTGTTATTTAGTGTTTTTAGTTTTAATTATTTTTAAGCTAGTTAGATAGAGGTGAGCCCTCTCAATCCCCGGCTAGAACGATACCCTTATTTACCAGTGCTACAATTGACAACAAGAGGGTTTAAATTGCGTGCCAGCTACGATCGCACCATTTAATCGATCCATAGCATCACCAAATTTGTCAGACTGCTATTGGGACATGGCTAGGATTTAATGTCGTTTGACAACTCACCATATTAAGGGCATCATTTGAAATGCATAGATTAACATATTAGTAAGTCATTTTTTCTGTTACTAAGCAGTCTTACATGACAATTTTTTATGTTACTTACTGAATATTATAATTCTTTCGAATTTATTTATGTAATTTTATTTATGGGAATTTCACTGAATAAATCTTTATTCTTTAATGATTATAATTACACCACATTCATCTACAATTACCTGATGAAGTTAAGTATGACTTATTTATTTACATCAATAATCATAAAAACTTAACAGCGATAATTATTGAATATTGAAATTTATTTAATTCTTTTTGCCAGTAATAATTAGCATTATACCGTAGTAATTTCCATTTACTTTTTAACTTAAGTACGAATTAGTGATTCATACCAATAGTCAAAATTTCGAAAATCTTAAGAATTGAACAGCAATGTTAAAGACAGTTATTTACTGGCGTAGACAACACAAAGAAACAACAAATAAAATTACCATGATATGAAAATTCTATACATTTCCAACATAAAATAATTGTTTGACATATTGTTCATGACATAAAATTATTAAACATTTCCAACGCAAGTGAAATTTACTAGTAATAATTATCATTATACCATACTCATTTTCTTATTTTTTCTAAATTAAGTACGAATTATCATTATTCTTCTAATTATCATTATACCATACTAAAGACACTTAGTTTCTGGCATAGACATCACAAAGAAACAACAAATTAAATTAGCATGATATGAAAGTTCTAAACATTTCCAACACAAATAATAGTTTTTTGACAGACTTTTCATGACATGAAATTATTAAACATTTCGAACGCAACACTTATTAAAAATTTCAGAAAAAAGACATACTAATTTTATAACTCAATAGCCACGATTTCTTTCTACCATTTACAAATTTTCAATTATTTATGTAACAAGTTCATAGCAATAATCGGAAAAAAAAATTGAATAACCATAGCATTTGAACAACAATGTCAGACGCAAATACATGAGAAACAAATAGAAAATAAAGATTACCATGATATGAAAATAATAAAGATTTCCAACGCATATGAAAAATGTTATATAGATTTTTCATGATATGAAAATATAAATTATTTCCTACGCAAGTGTAAACTGTTAAAATAGATGTTCCAAAGTATTTCCTAAGCATGGAATATTTTTATACCTCAGATTACTTTTCCGTTCTAGTTTAGAAAACTAAAATCAATAGTCACGATATATGACCTACATGCAATATTTGAATTAGTTAAAACAGAAAAGACTGAAAGAACTATTTAAGGCTAGATGTAGATATATACCTCGGTAACCATGAATTATGCTCGATGTTTGGATATACCACGAACCATGACATGAAAACAAAAAAATCAAATTTAGGTAAAATATTTAAATTAAATATACGACAAGTAGTGTAAATAATATTAGTTTACAACTAAAGTAATAATATCGTTAAATTTTTTAAGCAAATATTTATTCGATTTCAGTTGTATGTATGATATTATAATTGTCATTAAGTTCGAAGTCATTTTATTCTAAAGAATTTTTTTGAATAAGCGCTTCTGTCTTAGATAAACAGAGAAACTATTAAGTCGTACAATAAAGGGACGAATTTACGTATCTTCAAAACTTACCATAGAATAAAAAACAAATATTGAGATTATGTACACTGTTAATGGAGTTGTAATAGACAGAATTTTACCCTCAGACGACATGGTTACGTATGTCAGTCCGCAATATTATGTAATCGAAATCTATAGAATTTAAGACAAAATAATAAGAAATTAGAGAATAAGAAGACGAAGTAGTGAACATACTTACCAATTTCGTGGATGTTTTCATCTAGAAAACTTGAACTATGCAAAAGACTGAACTAAACTTCGATTTGTTGAAAGGAAATTGTAGTTTAAAAAATGGAAATTTGAAAGAAATGATGTTGAATGATAAGGACGAAACGAAGGAGAAGATTGCAGGTCAGAGATTATCTCGATGGTTGTAGAAGAGTCAACAATAGAGAGAATTTTCTCTCTACGGCCGCTCACGAAGGTTGCAGCGGTGGAAAAAATGTTAGGGTTTTTTGGGCGTTTAGACTTTATAGTTAGGGTTAATGGTATCAACGACCGAGATTTTATATTATTTATAAATGGAAGGTTTCGATTGTATCATGAAGTCGGTAAAGTGCTAAGGGTTTAGATTTAAGCCGTACAAAATCGACGGCTTTTATTCAGTTGATGAATTGCCGACAATACAGACGGCCACAATTGGTTTGTCATTCAAAATCAAAGGTCGGATTTGGGCATTTGTATCGATAAAGTTGAAAGGACAGACGTCCTTTCTGGTTTTTTAATCAACGGGCATAAATCGATCCGTATAAAATCAGCAGCTAAGATTTCCTGAGTTAACGTTCGTCAGACTGCGGAATTCAGTAAGATCAGATGGTGCGATTTTGCTGAACCCATTAAACGGCCAGGATTACATGATATTGTGTTTTTTTGGTCGATCTGTGCAGCATTGTATGGATGGTTACGATTGAATTTTATTTGAAATCAACGGTATTGATTGACGAATGGTGTTGACAATTGGTGCTGATTGACGATAAGGTATGTTAAAATTAGGAACGTATTAATTTAGTAATTAAGGATTAATAGATAATTAGTTCAGTATATGTTAAATTTAGGAACGTATTAAAGTAAGTTGCTATTAATTAATTAACCTTATTCATGAAAAATAAGATATGTAAATGAATATATAACATTAAATTTAATCACATTTTTATCTTAGTAATTAAACTTAATATTATTGATGTTAACAATTAATTTTAATCACATTTCGTGTTATATTATGAATAATTTATGTTATATTGATTTATTTGATAATTATATTTAATCACATTTTTTATAATTATATTTAATATGGTTGATGTTAATAATTAAATTTAATATCAATCATGTTGACCATTACAATTATTTGTATGTATTATGATATTAATGAATCTTAATATAACAAAATTAATTTATAATTTTTTATCTAACTTAAGTATATGTATTTTGAATTTTATTCCATGTTGAGAAAGATAATAAAATAAAAAAATAATATCAATTGTCTTATAAAAATTGGAAATTAAAATTTATTTTGTAATTAGTTTAGGTTTTTATTTATTATTCAATTATGCATGTAATATGAATTTCTTTTCATCTTTGTAAATGTAATAAAATGTAAAATATGTATTAAGTGTGTTTTAAAGAAGTAAGAATTTATTTTTTACTTTTTAATTATTTCATCTTATTATTGGAATGTAAAATATGTAAATGTAAAAAAACGAACTTAATTTACAATTATTTACCAAACTTGAGTACATGTATTATTAATTTTTTTCATCTTCTTAAATATAATGAAATCACAATTGACTATTAAATTTGTTTTAAAATATTAATTTTTTTAATTTATTAATTAGTTCACCTTATTATTGAAATGGAATCTTATTATAATGAACTGAATTTTCAATTATTTATCTAAATTTAGTACATGTATTGTGAATTTCTTTATATATTTATAAATTTAATGAAATTATAATTGACTATTAAGTTAGTTATAAAAAAAGTAAAAATTTAATTTTAAGTTATTAATTATTTCACCTTATTATTGAAATGCCAAATATGTAAATGTAATTGCTATTTAAAATTTGTGACATGACATTTAATTTAATGACTAGACGTTTTTAATAATTATATTTAATATGGTTGATGTTAATAATTTAATTTAATATCAATCATGTTGACCATTATAATTATTTGTATGTATTATGATATTATGGAATCTTAATATAACAAAATTAATTTACAATTTTTTATCTAACTTAAGTATATGTATTTTGAATTTTATTCCATGTTGAGAATGATAATAAAATAAAAAAATAATATCAATTGTTTTATAAACATTGGAAATTAAATTTTATTTTGTAATTAGTTTAGGTTTTTATTTATTATTTAATTATACATGTAATATGAATTTCTTTTCATCTTCGTGAATGTAATAAAATTTAAAATATGTATTAAGTGTGTTTTAAAGAAGTAAGAATTTATTTTTAACTTTTTAATTATTTCATCTTATTATTGGAATGTAAAATATGTAAATGTAAAAATTGAACTTAATTTACAATTATTTACCAAACTTAAGTACATGTATTATTAATTTTTTTCATCTTCTTAAATGTAATAAAATCACAATTGACTATTAAATTTGTTTTATAATATTAATTTTTTTAATTTATTAATTAGTTCAACTTATTATTGAAATGGAATCTTATTATAATGAACTGAACTTTCAATTATTTATCTAACTTTAGTACATGTATTGTGAATTTCTTTACATATTTGTAAATGTAATGAAATTATAATTGACTATTAAGTTAGTTATAAAAAAGTAAAAATTTAATTTTAAGTTATTAATTATTTCACCTTATTATTGAAATGCCAAATATGTAAATGTAAATACTATTTAAAATTTGTGACATGACATTTAATTTAATGACTAGACGTTTTTAATAATTATATTTAATATGGTTGATGTTAATAATTTAACTTAATATCAATCATTTTGACCATTATAATTATTTGTATGTATTATGATATTATGGAATCTTAATATAACAAAATGAATTTATAATTTTTTAAATCTTATAAAAATTGGAAATTAAATCTTATGTTGTAATTAGTTTAGGTTTTTATTTATTATTCAATTATGCAAATAAAAGTAATGTGAAATATTTATTTTATATTTATTGATGTTAATTATTAAACTTAATCACATTATCGTTGACTTTTTTGAACTTAACATATGTACATATACTTTAAAATTATGTATCTATGTTGAGAACATGTATTTTGTGTATGAAGTTTGGCATATAGTACTAACATATTAATTTTACTCATCTACATTCATTTTGAATGTTTTTCATGTTCCAATCAATGAATAAAACATACTATACATATGATATATTGTAGAAAATATAATATAACTAAGATTTGTGCTTTTAAAAAATTGCTTGATTATTACATTCATACAGGAACAATAATTAGAAAGTTTAGTAGATTTTGTTAATTGTGATTAGCATTTGTTAGTATAGTGTGTTACAAAAACAATTTGTTCTTTTTTCTTTTATTACCATTTAATTTAGTCATTGTTATATATGTATATATTACATGTATTCAACTATGTAGAAAATTTGAATACAACTATAAAGAAGACAACAATTGAAATAAATACAGCTACAAATTATACATTCAATCCCTTCCAATCTCAGAGATTATTATCTCCACTCAGTGACATTACAAATGGTAATTTCTTTATCTTTGTTATTGAAACTATTTTTCATATAATGCTTAAACTATTATAATTGACTGACTATTTTACTCAATATTTAATGAAGCGTGCAACTCTAAAAGTTTTACTTATAAACTGGAGTTCACTGGCGGTGGAATGAACTATTGTTCAAGTTTGGAAAGTTCAATCACATACAACAATACGATATGCACATCTCATGGATCAAGTGATAGTGGTATTAACAATTTATTAAAATCCAACAATGTTGGATTAGATTCTATGAACGAATTTGATACCTCCGTCATAGGTGAACAGTTGCAATTAAATGAAGGTCAGCATTTAAAATATTTAATAAGCATTTCTTAGTCATAGTATTCACATTATTTATAACGTAGAAAAAAGATAAAATAATGGTACGTTACTTAATGGCTCATATTCTAATTGTTTATAGATAATGAATTAGAAGGCAACAATGGAACACCATCATCTGGTACGTACAATGATATTTATTCAGTTATTTTATCTTCAAATAATAATTAAATATGAATTGATATACAAATGCAAATCATTAGTGTTTGACATTATGTTTATTAAATGTGTAGAGTATTTGGATATTGGAGATCTGATATATACATGCAATTTTTTTAATTCATTCTTTTGGTATGGAGAACGAATGAGCAAAAGTCGCTCATCTCAAAATCCAAAATACTCTTTATGTTGTATGCAAGGAAAAGTTTAACTACCATCTGCGAGAAATCCTCCAAAATTGTTACATGAGCTATTATTTTTACGTAATGATCGAAGAAAACAATATCTCCAAAATATCCGATCTTACAATAATATGTTCTGTTTCACGTCTATGGGAGGAAAATTTGATAGGACTTTGAACAATGGAAACTCTCCTCCAATATTTAGATTACATGGCCAAAATTATCATCTTATGGGGAGCTTATTGCCACTTGAGCGTTATGCGCCTAAATTTGCTCAACTTTACATTTATGACATGGAGAATGAACTTCAAAATAGAGTGAACTCTGTCAGGTGAGCTGTATAACTTCCATTTCTCATTTCTTATTGATTATTGATTATTCATGTTTTAAGTAAAATCCTCTAATAATATGTTATAACTAATTTTGGCATAGGGGAAATGAAATCTCGCACAATTTTCACAAAGAAATAGTTTATGACTTAAAGAAGATGCTTGATGAGAATAATGTGTTGGTTAAATCATTTAGAATGGTTAGAGAAAAAATTGAAAAAGAGGGTTGTTTAGATGTGAAGTTGAAGTTGATTGGGAGAAGGACTGGTGATGGAAGAAGGTATACTCTACCTACTACTTCTGAAGTGGCTGGATTAATTGTTAGTGACTTTGATGCATCTTTAGGTGATAGAGATATTTTGGTTGAAACTAAAACTGGTTTGCTGAAGCGCATTAACCAACTTCATGCTTCATATCTTCGGCTACAATATCCTATACTCTTTCCATATGGTGAAGAAGGTTATAGAGAAGATATCCCATTAACCTGTCATCAAGGAAGTAACCAGAGTGGTCGAATCAATATAAGCCCAATAGAGTATTTTTGTTAGCGTCTTCATGAAAGGGAGTCCTAGTTATCGATTATACTATCTTCTACGCGGCTTCTGCAACAATTTATTGTTGATGCATATACTATGGTTGAGACTTCTAGATTGACATACATTAAGTTACATTAGAAACAATTGCGTTGTGAATTATATAGTGGACTAGCAGATGCAATATTGAGGGGTGAGATAGATCCATTGAAATGCCCCGAAAATTTCTAATTTTAAATAGTAAATTTAAATGAGGTTTTATTATAAAAGTTAATTAAGTATACTATTTTATTTAAAATAAAAGGAAATTAATTAGGACAAATCAAGAATAAATTTATAGGTATTTTAATTAGGAGGAATTTGGGTATTTTAACTAATTAAAGATTTTAATTTGGGAATTTATTTAAATAAATTATTTTATTTAAAATAAGAAGGAGAAAATAGTTTGAAATTAATATTAATTTTATGAATAATTTAATTGAAGAAAATTAGGGTGTTTTACTAATGAAAATATAATTTATGGAAAATCTTTTTAAAATCCTAATTTAGCCTAAAAAGTGATTTAATTATTATTTTATTTAAATATTATTATTTTTAAATATATCAAATATTTTAATTAATTTAAATACCGAATAGAATTATATTTTTCTTTTCCTTCTTTCTTTTTCTTTTTTTTCTTTCTTTTCTTCTTTTTCTTTTTCCTCCCCTTTTTGCCATTTGGGCTGCCTCTCCCGCGGCCCACTTCTCCTTTTTCCTTCCTTCGACCCAGCCCGCGCCGCACATCCTTCGCCCGTCCCTCTCCGCGCCGCGTTTCGCTTATTTTTCCGTTGAAACTCGTCGTTTGATTTAAGAAACTCAGCCCATCGTGCCGACCGCCCGGTTCTCCCCTTTTTCTTTTCTTTCCCAACCGACCGGACCGCTTCTCTTCCTTCTTCCTTCTTCCTCCTTCCTCCTCCGTCATCGCAGCTGCAACTCTCGACCCCGTCAATGGCTTCTCCGGCTACGACGGCTTTGATCGGCCGTTTCTTGTCTCATTGTATTCCTCTTGACTCGAGGAATAAATTGGCATAACTCTCGTCCGTTATCTCTTGTCCGTTTCCTCTCCCCAGCCTCGCGAACTGTCGAAGCAACCCAAACGATGGCTGATCAATTACTGCCACCGGCCACCCAAATTCTTGCACTTAAGACCTCCCTATCGAGCTTCAACACCCTATTATCCCATCTACCATCTATAAATAGCCTAGTTGTAGGAGTTTTTGGAGTTTTTCTTCCCCGAAAACCCTAAGCAAGAGCTGGCCGCCACCCTGACTTCAGACGCTTCTCCCACCGCCGATATCCAACCTCAGCGCGACCGCAACATTCCAATTTCTTCCCTGAAATTTTCTCTAATTAACTAAACCATTTTCAACCTTCGATTCTTCTTGCACGAGCCTCCATAGTCGTGCCAAGTTTGCTGCTCATCTCGCCAGAATTTTCACCCCGAAACCCTTAAGCCGCCGTTTCCGCCACTTCTACAGCCCTCTAAACCACCCCAAAACTCCCTCTAATCCTCCTCCATCGAACCATAACCTTATTTTAAATTTTCCCCTGCTCCTTCTCTCTTTTTCTTCATCTTTTTCCCTCTTAGATCATTTTTCCTGCCACCGCCGTGAACCACCGTCGGTGCCGCCCATTCCTGCCGACTCAAGGTGATACCCTAGACCTCCTTAGTCATTATTTACTATTTATTGTAAATTATTCCATTTTTATTTTATTTATTAGTAACTATTTGAATATAATAATTATTTCCTTGCTATTAATATTATTATTATTTGATATAAAATTTATGCTGAATTGTACTTGTAGGGTGGAGAGTGGTAATAAATTAATTTTTGTGTTAGTTTCGAATTTTAAGTTATTAATTGAATTGTTATATGATTGTTATCATTCTTCTTCTTATTATTAATATTATAATTATTAGAATAATTATTATTAACATTTTATTTATTTATTCTAGAAAATCCTAGGCCCTAATTTTATATTAACATTCACACTTATGTATTTTAGTATTATTATTTCTATTGTTCTTATAACCATTAATAATAATATTATCATTATCTTTATTATTTCAATATTATTATATATGTTATTAATTTTATTATTAATATTAATAAATAGTAGGTCATTAGTTATAAGTAGGGTCGAAACCCCACTTTAAATTTTAAAGCTTATATATTATTGTGATTATTATTATTATTATTATTATTATTATTATTATTATTATTGATATTATCTTTATTTATAATATTTAGTTGTTATTAGAATTATTATTATTATTTTATATTTACTCATATTATTTTGGTGAAGGGTAGAAACCCTTATATCACCTTTTTGTTTCGAACTGCATTAGTTTTATTATTAATATTCTACTAGTATTTTGTAGAGTCAATTTTAATATAATAATTTTTAATTAAAAATAAGGTCTTAGGGTAAGTTAGAAATAATAGCATTCTTAAGAGAAAACCTAATCCTGTTATTTTCCCATAGTAGGTGAGCCCAATCAAAGCTCTCAAGTAATATAGGAGCGTGCTCCAAGGCTGGTGACGTTTTAGGTAAGGGATACTAAGGCCATACTTGTATTATGTGATTTTATGATATGCACGCCATGTGAAGTTAATTATAGTGTATTTTGTGTGAATATTGTATAATTGTTATTAATACAGCATGATTATGGGATTGGAGTATGTCGGTGTGGATAAATGGTGGCATGAGAATCATGTGTACATTTATGTTATTATTAATGTATAATGTGGCCTTAAGACATGCATGATGGGGTTGTAAAATAATGATGGAGCGGTAAGATATAATTATGGGGTTGTAAGATAATGATGGGGTCGTAAAATAATGATGGAGTTATAAAATATTGATGGGGAGTTGCATGTGTTAGGGTTTTGTATGGGTTAGGGTTTCACATGAGGTTACCTGGTGATTAGGGTTGCATGGTGGTATTAATAGTCGTATGGTGGTATTAGGGTTTACATGATGGTATTAGGGTTTGTATGATGTTATTAAGGTTGTATGGTGGTATTTATAGTTGTATGGTGGTATTAGGGTTTTCATGGTGGCATTGATGGTTGAATGGCGGTATTAGGATTTGCATGGTTGAATTTAGGGTTTCACGTGGAATTTTAGGGTTTGCATGAAAAAGGTTTGAAGGTTTGCATGGGGAGACTAATGTCTACATGGGTATGAAATTTACGTGTGGAAAGTTAATTTAGGATGTAAGGAAGGTAATGTAAGTGTTATTTGGGTGTTGAACTATTTTGGACGGAAAATAGTACGTGGAGCATTATGAGGGTACGGAAGAGACTGAATTAGGGTTTGGAGTAATGAATTTTGGGTTGTTGTGATTAACTAAGGTTGGAGAGGATAATTGTGGTTTGTTATGATTAACTAAGGCGTGGAGTGGCTAATTATGGTTGTTATGGTTAAATAGAGTTTGAAGTGGTTAACTATGGTTTGTTGTGGTTAATTGAGGTATGTGGTGGCTGATTAGGGTTTTTGTGTTATAATGTGTATGTGGTGATTTAAGTGTAATTATGATGGTGGAATTTTATGATTTGTGATGTGTGATGACTTATGCATGTGCATGGCAAATAGTTATGAATAAAATATTTAAGACACTAACCTCTTTAAAGTGGAAGATTATTGAGCCGAGTCCAGACCGATCCATCGGTCAGGAATAGTGGTTAGGGTTTTACCCTATGTGCGACCGATCCACCGGTTATAATAGTGGTTAGGACATGAGGTCCTATATGTGACCGGCCCACCGGTAATAATAGTGGGGTAACTCGAGCTCAATAAACACAAACCAGAATCGTTAAAGCTCTTAAAAGATACTAATTACTTACAGTGGAACACCATGCGAGCAGGAACCAGACCGATCCACCGGTCAGGAATAGTGGTTAGGGTTGTACCCTATGTGTGACCGATCCACCAGTAAGAATAGTGGCTAGGGCATGATGCTCTATGTGTGACCGGCCCACCGGCTATAATAGTGGGGTGTTCCTGTACTCGCATGGATTGATAAAAAGGCATGGTGTGTATCGAATTTTGATAAAAAGATTAATTAAGTAATTAATCCGGACTATAATTGGGCCTTTGTACCTTTACCTGAATGATCGTATGCCTGTATGTTATGGTGTTAGTCTCTCTGATCGTCTTTATAATCTTTTATTCTGCATGGATTATGTGCTTATGTGTTGGCCTTAGTGCTCGGTTACCTTACTCAGTACGTAGCATACTGATCACCCTTTTTATGGGTGCTACTCATTCCCACGAGTAGCATGCCCTTCTAATTTGTGTAGGTGGGCGAGACATCAGTTGGGGCTGAGTGTCGAGCATGTTTTGGCTTAGAGTTTGAGAGTGTCGTGGGTGTAATTTTCTCCATGTGATTTCATTTCGTTATGATACTTCTTATGATTCGCATTTACTCTTTTTAATTTATTACCTTGTGTTCAGTGTTTCGACTTAACCATTTATAAATTGTAAGATTATTCCCTTCGAGGAATTTTGATTTCGCACTCTAATATCTATTTTATTATTAATTATGACTCTTTATGCGCACTCTGATTTTAATGTATGATCTTTCAAGTTCTTTTATGAACTGTTAGTTTGAGTTTAATGTAAATATTTTCTTTAGCCTTAGCACTTGGTACTGAAACGATCGGAGAGAACCGGTTTGGTACTAAGTGTGGCGGTAACATTTCCAGAATTCACAGGCTTTAAGTATTTCTATTTTAATTCTTCTGCTTTTTTTATAAAAAAAAAGTAGTGAATTTTGGGGTGTTACATCCATCCACACAAGGAAAACGAGTTATTTTACCATCATCATTTACCGGTGGTGCTAGATATATGATCCTGAATTATCAAGATGCCATGGTGATTTGTAGATGGGTTGGTTATCCTGACCTTTTCATCACATTTACGTGCAATCCGAAATGGCCGGAAATAGTTTGTTATGTTGTTAAAAGAGGTCTTAAGGTTGATGATTGCCCGAACATTATTAGCCGTGTTTTTAAATTGAAGTTGCAATGCCTTATTAAAGATCTTCGAAAGAAAAAGATATTTGGAACAATTAAATCAAGTAAGATTTTGGTTTTGATTTATCACTTCTATTTCACATTAAATTATGTTTGGCTTTGTTGACATACTTATATTTTTTTTGAATTACAATTATATATACTATTGAATTCTAGAAGCGTGGCTTGCCGCATGCTCATATATTATTATTTCTTGCGTTGCAAGACAAGTATCCAATGGCCAAGGATATTGACATGATCATTTCAGCAGAAATTCCTGATAATAACATTGATTCGGCATATTACAAAGCAGTTCAAGAATATATGGTACATGGACCATGTGGTTCTATTAGAAGGAACTCGCCTTGCATGTCGGATGGTCATTGTACTAAGCATTTTCCCAAGAAATTTGTTGAAACAACAACTATTGATGATGATGGATATCCTGTGTACAGGCAACGAGATAATGGGGTAACAATGGAGAAGAATGGAGTTCCCCTTGATAATAGATTTATTGTTCCTCACAATCATTATTTGTTGCTAAAGTATAGTGCTCATCTTAATGTCGAATGGTGTAATCAGTCGCGCTCTATCAAGTATTTATTAAAATACGTCAACAAAGGGCATGATCGTGTTACTGCCTCCTTCTACGAAAGTACAATGACAGATGAAGTAGCCAAAAATGCAGACGAAGTTCAGATGTATTATGATTGTAGATACATATCATCATGTGAGGCATCATGGAGGATATTCAAATATGATATTCAATTCAGGGATCCACCGGTGGAAAGGTTAGGCTTTCATCTTCCAAATCAACAAAGTGTTATTTTCTCTGACTCTAATCGAATCGATGATGTTGTGGATCGGTTATCAGTTAAACAAAGCAAATGAAAAATATCCACAAGCAAGGGAATTAACTTATGCAGAATTTCCAACAAAATTCATTTGGGATAAGTATAACAGAGAGTGGAGACCAAGGCAAAAGAGGTTCTCAATTGGACGTATTTTCTATGTGCCTCCCGGTACTGGTGAGTTGTACTATTTAAGATGTCTTCTTAATGTTGTTCGTGGACCAAAAAGTTATGATGAAATAAGATGCATTAATGGTGAACAACATTCATCATACCGTGATGCTTGCTATACCTTGGGTTTGTTAGATGATGATAAAGAATACATTGATGGTATTATTAAGGCAAGTCATTGGGCTTCTGCATCTTCTTTAAGAAAATTATTTGCCACAGTATTAGCATCAGAGTCACTTTTAAGGCCAGAAGTTGTTTGGGATAATTGTTGGATTTACTTGACTGATGATATTTTATATAAACAACGTTCAAGGCTACATCACAAAGGTAACTTCATTTATTCATCAAACTCTTATTATCTATAATTTTGAATTTTAATTTTACAACATAAATCTCATGTCTATATAATATTCCTATATTTTTTTAACAGAACTTCATTTGGAAATTGATGACATTAAAAATTATGGGTTGGTAGACATTGAAATTCTATTGCAAAAAAGTGGTAAAAGCTTACGAGATTTTGAATCAATGCCATTCCCGCCGAATGAGTTTTTTGACACAGTAGGAAATACATTGATGCGTGACAAAATGTGTTATGATCGATCAAAATTGAAAGAAGAACTCAACATACTTCTATCTGATATGACCTTGGAATAGACGTGTATGACACTGTAATGGAGGTAGTGAAGTCTCACACAGGTGGATTGTTCTTTTTTTATGGATACGGAGGTACAGGAAAGACATTTATATGGAGGACTTTATTAGCAGCTTTAAGATCTGAAGGAGATATTGTGTTAAATGTGGGATCAAGTGGAATTGCTTCTCTTTTATTACCAGGCGGAAGGACAACTCATTCTCGCTTCAAAATACCTATAAATCCAAATGAAGATTCAATATGTAACATTAAACAAGGTAGTCTGTTGGCTGAGGTGATTATAAGGTGTAAGCTTATTATTTGGGATGAAGCACCAATGATGCACAAGTATTGCTTTGAAGCATTGGATAAAACCATGAGAGATATTTTACGGTTCACCAATGACTTTAGCCTAGAGAAGCCATTCGGAGGTAAGACAGTTGTTATAGGTGGAGATTTTAGATAAATACTACCAGTCATTCCTAAAAGCAGTAGACAAGACATTATTCATGCAACTGTGAACTCTTCGTACTTATGGAGATTTTGTAAGGTGTTACGTTTAACAAAGAACACGAGGTTACAAAAACTAAGCTCTGTTGATGAGTGTTCTGAGTTGAAGCAATTTTCAAAATGGATTGCAAGCATAGGAGATGGAACAATTGGAGGGAGTGATGATGGTCATGCAACATTAGAAATTTGAGATGATTTTTAATAAAACATTTTGAAGACCCAATTACAGTTATTGTGGAGTGCACTTATTCGGACTACAATGAAAGTATCATTAATGATGCTTATTTTGAAGGAAGATCTATACTAGCACCAACTCTTGATATTGTTGAGTCCATCAATGAATACATGTTGTCGATAAAATTTGGTAAAGAAAAAACTTATTTCAGTTCTGATACAACATGCAAATCAGATGCAAACAACGATTTGTTGCAAGATCTAGACACTCCAGAATTTCTAAATGGAATTAAGTGTTCAGGTGTACCAAATCATGTGTTGAATTTGAAGGTAGGTACACCAGTTATGTTGTTACGGAATATTGATCCTTCAATTGGTTTATGCAACGGTACGAGGATGATGATCACACGGCTTAGATCACATGTCTTGGAAGCAAGGATTTTAGGTGGAAATAATGTTGGTCATCAAGTATTATTACCAAGAATGTCTTTAACGCCATTTGACTCGAGATTTCCTTTCAAGTTTAATCGAAGACAATTTTCCATAATTGTATCATATTCCATGACAATCAACAAAAGTCAAGGTCAATCTCTTAGTAATGTTGGTCTATTTTAAAAAAAACTAGTATTCTGTCATGGTCAATTATATGTTGCGGTTTCTCGAGTCACAAATCGTAGAGGTTTAAAAATTTTGATATGTCATGATGATGTTCATGAAAGTAATACAACAACAGATGTTGTATTTAAGGAAGTGTTCGAAAAGATTTGATCATGTAATTTTATCAGTTATGTATAAATACTTTATCACAAATATTTTAAATTCGCATTGTATGTTCAAGTATTAGGTTAAATTTTTATTTCCAAATCAAAACATGTTTAATAGGAATCATTTATTAATATCTCCATGCATCGCATGGGTGGAAATCTAGTAACTAAGTAAAGAGACAACATGAATAAACTACTTAATATCTTAAATGAACAACACACTCTTGTATTAAATGAAAATTTTCTCCTTGAATCACACATGCTTCTTGTAAAAACTAAGCTAGTTAAAATATTGAATTTAATGCATATAAGGAATTTATTAGCTATGATCACAGGATTAAAATAGATCAATTTCAATACAAAATGGTTGATCTACAAGCCAAATATGATAAATTTGTAAAAATTATATAGACCTTCACCAAGGGTAAAGAATAATTAAATGTGTTTCTAGTTGCTCAACAATACTATAAGGACTATGAAGGCTTAGGGTATGAAAGTAAGAAAGTGATAAAACACCAAACACTAACAAATTTCTTTGTAAAATCCTTAAAATATCAACAAGTGTATGTTTTCCCAACATCAAATGATTGTAGTGTATGTGGGAAAAGTAGGCATTAATTTGCAACACTTAGGTATGCCAAAAATACAAAATTGACCATCACTCCTAAGAAAAAGATTGCGTGCATTATATGTGGTAAATGTTGTCATGTTACTTCATCATGTGGTTTGAATAAAAATGATAAAGTTTTTCCAAACTTAAAGAAAGTGTGGGTACCTAAGGGGACCATCCCATAAGAATTTAACACCAACCCTAAAAGGACCTATTGAAAGGGTACCTAAACTAGGATATCTGTGCTTGTTGATATTCTTCAAAGTTAAAATAAGAAACCAAAAAAGGTTCCTAGACAATGGATGATCAATACACATGACGAATGATCGGATCATGTCTCCAAGATAACTCTATACAATGGTGGGAGAGTGATCTTTAGAGATAACTCAAAAGAGAAGATCATTAGTGATGATAACATCAATATTGATAACTCTAAACCCTTTATAAATGATGTACATTTGGTTGATGGCCTTAAGCACAATTTGATTAGCATTACTCAATAATGTGTCAAATGGTTTCTATTTAAATTCTCAAATTCTCATTACATGATTTCAAACAGTGAAGATAAATCCATTCACTTTGTATACCGACGCAGTAACAATGTGTATATTCTTGATGTTAAATCAATAAATTTGAAAAATGCATGTCTAAGTGCAACTGACCATGATGTGTGGTTGTGACATATGCACAATGCACATAGTAGCATGGATTTATGAAAAAATTCTAGAAAATGCCTAGTGCATGTCTTCCAAAGTTAAAATTTGAAAATGATAGATTATGTGATGCATGTCAATAAGGAAAACAACATTAGATTTCCTTTAAAACTAAAAATGTTGTGACTACATCTCAACCACTTGAATTGGTACATATGGATATATTTGGTCCCACTAGGAGCTATAACATAGGTAGTTGTAGATATGTGCTAGTCATTGTAGTCAATTACTCATGTTATACATGGAAATGATTTCTTTCTACTAAAGATGGTGTTTTTTACGTTTTTCTTGTGCATTTTAAGGAAGTACAATTAGAAAAGGAAATTATGACCCATAGTATAAGTTGTGATCATGGAAAGGAGTTTGTGAATTCTACCTTCACAGATTTATATGATCAAAATGGCATTAGTCACAACTTGTTAGAACCATGGACACCACAACAAAATGGTGTGGAGGAAAGAAAGAAAAAAAAAACCTTAGAGGAGGTCACAAGAACCATGCTATATGACTCCAAGCTCCCAAAGTATTTATGGGCTAAATCCATTGCCATTGAAAACTATGCGATGAATAAAATAATCATCTGGGTCATCTTAAAGAAGACTTCCTATGAGCTCTATAAAGGTATGAAAACAAATGTTGGCTACTTTTGCACTTTTGGTTGCAAATGTTTTGTCTTTAACAACGGGAAAAGCAATTCGGATATGTTTGACTCTAAAGTAGATGAAGGTAATTTCATTGGCTACTCATTACATAGTAAATCTTGTTGGATCTTCAATAAATAATCAATGTTAGTTGAAGAATCTGTACATATTTTTTTTAAATATAAATCTTGCTTAAGTGTGTGGAGTAATCAAAAGGAAGAAGTATGCCCTTCCATTAAAATTGATAGTTGCTAGAAAATGACGACAAGAAAAAAATAGAAGAAGAAAATGATGAAGATCCTTCAATGGATGAAAAAGAGGTTGAAGTGAGAATATATCTTCCTAGAGCATGGATATATACTTATAGGCATCCTCAAGATCACATTATTGGTGATCCAACTAGGGGAGTTGAAACAAGATCCTCAATAGGTAACATTTGCGATCATTTAGCTTTTACATCTCAAATTGAACCTAAATCTCAACTAGAACTCATGAATGATGAAAATTGGATCATGGTAATGCTAGATTAGCTTAACCATTTTGGGAGAAATCAAGTTTGGGAACTAGTCCCCTTGCCTCTAATTAGACTCATCATTAGGACCAAATTGGTCTTTAGAAACAAGCTAAATCAAGTTTGGGAACTAGTCCCCTTGCCTCCAATTAGACTCATCATTAGGACCAAATTGGTCTTTAGAAACAAGATAGATAAGGGTGGCATTGTGGTTAGAAACAAAGCTTGATTGGTTTCCAAAGGATATAAATAAAAAGAAGGCATTAATTTTGAGTAACCTTTCCCTTATAGCTAGCCTTGAGGATATATGTATGCTTCTTGCATTTGTGTCATCCATATGCTTTACATTATATTAAGTGGTCGTTAAAAGTTATTTCCTTAATGGTTTTATTGAATACGAGAAACATGTTAAGAAAGCACCTTATTTTGAAAATGACTCAAAACCTAACCATTTTTATAAACTCAACAAGATATTGCATGGTTTAGAATAAGGTCCTAGATCTTGGTTTGAAAGATGGAATAAATTTTTTGTTGGAAAATGGTTTCAAAAGAGGTAAAATTGATAGAAATCCTTTTCTAAAGGAACCAAAAGGTAATTATTGCTTGTACAAATATATGTTGATAACATAATATTCAGTGCTTTTAATGAGTCCATGTGTAAGGAACATTCTACTTTGATGTGTAGTGAGTTTGAAATAAGCATGATGGGTGAGTTGACCTATTCCTCAAACTTCAAATTGAGAAATCAAAGGAAGTAATTTTTTTTCAACTGAGAAAAGTGAAAAAAAATAACTAATCAAGAAATTGAGAATGAATGAGAGAAAACCATGTAGTTCTCCTATGGCCACTACCACAAAGCTTGACATGGATGACAAAGGTAAACAAATTGATCAATATCAATATCAAGGCATGATCAAACAAATTCTTTACCTTACTGCATCTATATATGATATTATGTTTAGTGTATGCTTATGTGCTAGGTTTTAATATAATTCCAAGGAATCTCATATGAATACCGTTAAAAGAATTTTTTGTATCTAATTGGCACACATAACCTAGGCTTGTTTTACGTTATTAATACTCTTCCAAACTTAGTAGGCCATTCTAATACTGATTTTGGTGGATATAAAGTTGATAGAAAAATTACTTTGGGCACATGCCAATTTCTTGGAGAAGCTCTAGTCAGTGAGCATAGCAAGAAACAATATATTGTGGCACTATCTACAACTGAAGTAGAATATATAGTAGTTGGTGCTTGTTGTACACATATAATCTGGATGAAATATCAACTAAGTGATTATGGACTTAAACTAAAAAATATATAATTAGGTATGATAACACTAGTGCTATATGTCTCTCTAAAAACACCATTTAATACTCTAAGTGTAGACATATATAAATATGTCATCATTTCATAAAAGACTATGTTGAAAAAGGGGATGTAAATGTGGAAAATGTACATATATTACATCAATTAGGAGACATATTCAATAAGCCATTAAATGAAGAAAGATTCACAATAATTAAGAAAGAATTGGGAATAAAATTTCTATGATCTAAATTATCTCTCTCTCAAAATTGTGAAAATTCTAAAAATGTATGCAGCCATCATAAAAATAATCAAAATCATAATAACTTAGCTTAAGATTGCATGAATTTAATTCAAAATATTGGCCTATATAATTATTAATTAATTTGGTACATCTAAGGGAAATGTAGAATCATGTTTCTCTATCAAAAAGGATTAAAAAAACTAAAAAATGTGGCTTGACTGGCCAAACCAGTTAACTAGTTGATAAATCATTCGAGGGGTTGAAAGGTCGGGTCGACTGGTTCATGTAAACCAGGCGTAAATTGTTGTGTTTTGCTATTTGACCTAAGCGATACTTGTCAACTGGATTACCAATGCCAATTGATCGGTAGTATGAAAAGTTGACTAGTCTATCGAGAACATAAATAAGCCCTCACCTGTTCAACCAAACCCACAACCCCATTTTTCACAAACATGTCAAATCCTCTTTGCCACTCTCCACTATATCATTCAAATCAATCAAATCATTATTAAAACATGCAAAATTGAACTCCACAAGATCAAATCAACAACCTAAATTCATTTCTCAACACCAATCAACGTTAATTTCATCATCACTCATTCAAATCTAGAGTAATACCGTCAAAACCTAAATCTTCCATTTTCCTAATCTACTTAAAATTGACCCAATTTAAGGTTTACTTAGCTTTCTATTCATATACCCTTAGATAATTCTAAACCTGAGGTGCATTATTCTCCCAATTTCAATCAATTATGAAGTTTTCTCACCTCAATATTACACACTCAATAATTTCCAATCTTATTTATTGTGGTGCCATGACTAAAAGAAAAATCATTGCTTCTATCACCATACATGGGGTATCTACTCCCGCGCCCTATTAAATGAGCTCATACCTAATCAAGTCATCTAGCTTAGGCGACCTTTTTCATTGAGGAACCCTCAATTTCACATCATTATTTTCTATCCTATGCACCCACTCTTCGTCCATGGGGGAACCTATGCTCTCCACATCTCGATTAGCAAGAACTATTAAGGTATCTCCTAAATCTACCTATTACTTTCAGGTTATGGATGACCAGCAATGCTGGCTCAAATCATTCCATCAAAAGAAAGTCTTTTAAGGGAAGTGCATTGACATTGTATTATGCATTAAGTAGTTTAAACTTCCTTTTATCTAGTTCATTTTTTAACTCCATCTCCTCGCTATATTCACTCATAGAAATCTAGAATACTATGAATTGGTTCACCTCTTCTATCCAAACCTCATGATTCATGTTATGAGATCCATCACCACCACTTATGCATTAGGTCTACCTACAGTGGTGGATGAGGACGTGTTGGCTAGGATACTAGGCATTGAGCACAAGATAGTCACCGAGATGAAATATATTTATTCGATGAGGACTATGATTCCTAATGATATTTTCTTCAATATACACCACCAACACATTGTGTATGGTGGCACTACTAGCTCTTACTACCTACCACCCTTCAAAAGGGTGTGTCACTACATGGTATGTTCCATTCTTTTTCTGATGGCAAGCTTTGGAGTGGGCATAACATTGAAGGATTGGTATGGGGTTAACCACATTCTCTCCTCCACTCCAATTTGATTTGGAGTTGACATCTTCCATCACCTGTCAAACATGGGTGGGCATAGCTTGGCTTTAGGTCCCTAATTACACGAATTCTTCACAATTTTGGAGTCAATTTTATAGAATCTCTAACCACCCAAATTCACCTCTAGAACAGGCTCGATATTTTAGGTGTAGTCACCCTTTGAAGAATGGGGTATCAAATGAGTGTTGATGGACAAACCCTCAAGCTTGCACCAAAGGCTCTTGCCTCGCTTCATCACATCGATCTCATAATTGCCTCATCTGAACCAAAACTTTCATAAACTGAGGGAGATGATATTTTACCATCATTAGATGACCCTATGGCTCTAACTGACATCTCTTTCTCATCCACTAAAGGAGCGTCCACCTTCACTACCGTCCCTTCCACCTCTTGTGCCTCCTACTTTAGGTCGTATGACACTAGCCAGTGTACATGTGCTACTTCTCAACGTGGTTAGGATGTTAACCACCATGGACCAATAGCTAAGCATCTTGGAGTCTGAGTTATCTATGGTATGCTCATAGATACAACCTTACTTTATGTTGCACCATCAAGATGATGTGGACCACTACCCAAATGTTGAGTTTGTCCATGAGGCCCATGACCCTACTCCTACACGAGTTGATTTAGGGTATTGGTTCTTCTCCCTTTAATTATGACATTGATGAGTCACTAGCTATAGCCACTAAGATTGGTCATATATTGGTTGAGATGGCTGACTCTGAGGATATAAAGAGTGAGGACTTGGGCATACTGTCTAAACCTTCCATCACTACTCCATTTGCACCATCCCACCTACCTACCTTTGATCTGCCTTCACACTAGGCTCATGAATACATCATTTTAATTAAGTATAGCAGTAGCTTAATCCTTAGCCATGTATCTGTTTGTATGCACTCTATCTTATGTATTACTAAAATTTTATCCTTAATGAGTTATTGACTTTGATCTGCCTTTGATCTGCCTTCACACTAGGCTCATGAATACATCATTTTAATTAAGTATAGTAGTAGCTTAATCCTTAGCCATGTATCTGTTTGTATGCACTCTATCTTATGTATTACTAAAATTTTATCCTTAATGAGTTATTGACTTTTTTTAATACCTCATGTATATTACTTCTAATTGCACATTATTCTTTTTTTTATTCCTTTCTTTTTAAGAAATCACACACAATACTATTTATTATACATCACTACAAAGGGAGTACTCTATATTTCTCTAATTCTTACCTTTGTCTCTATCATTTTTATGCCCCTATTAAGGGAAATTTTCCCTTCCTATATCAAGATTGTTGCTTCCTTTTGTTATAAGTTACCCTTTATTCTCACCTTTCATTAATGATTGAGGGGGGGGGGAGTTTGTAAGTTTGGATTGAAAGATGCGTAATTAGTAAACTAAAAAGGATATGGGAAAATTATCACTAACCTCATATTCATTATCCTTCCACATTTACAATTGTGCACTTTTTATTTGTTTTCATAAAAAGGGGGAGATTATTTAACTCATAAGGCAAACAATGTAATTGAGCTTATTTTGATGATAAGAAATATATCTTGACAACTAATGTGTTTGGTTAAGTATGTATATACTATGATTGACATACAAAAAGATATTAGCGCACCTACTCAAAGCATTTCTCTAAACAAGCAAATTTAAAAGAGCAATTAAGTTTCCAATAACAAGAGACCAATGCATAATAGATAATAAAGATTTAAACGCTAAGAATAATAATTCTAAAGTCTTAGATTCTATGTAAAGAGTTAAGTTGAGCAAGTTCACATTTTGATCAAAACCCTTTAAAAAATTATTTTAAAAATACTTTTTTTTAATTTACTTTAAAAGAATTTATGGTTGATCATGATTTCTACATCTTTCAAAGTGTTTTAATCAAGAGATTAAAATGTGTTAAACTAAGACAGATATACTAGGTTAGTTAATTAATTAATTGGTTTTATCAAACTAATTGACTAGTTTGAGGAGACTGATTGGTTGGTTGGACTAACCAGTCTATGGGTTTTACCCCTCTATAAATCCATTTATCTATAGTTAAACTCATCAATTATTTTTGCTAAACTAATTGATTAGTTATAGGAAACTAATTGATTGGTTGGAATAACAGTCCATACATTTCACCTCTACAAAAACCCATTTATCTCTAATAAAACTCATCGACTTTTTTTGTCAAACCAATCGACTGATTAGAGTAAACCTATCAATTGTTCTGACTAACTAGTCCTTGGGTTTCACTCCTTCAAAATTCCATTCGCCTTTGGGTAAACTCATCAACTAGTTTCTCCAAACTGACCGACTATTTTAGGGAAAGGGATCAATTGGTTTGACCAACTAATCCATGGGTTTCACTCCTATAAATCATTCTTCTCTTATTAAACTCATCAACTTGTATCACCAAACCTATTAACTAGTTTGTAACTAATCAACTAGTTTACATAAACCAACTAATTGGTGACATGAACACGTCGACCAGTGTAACTAAACCATGTCACTATTCATATATATTTATAGGAACCGGCATGGTACTCACATTCGATCGACTAGGTTTAAAAAATTAATTGACTTGTTTGTGTAATAGTTGCTTTTCATTTCAGGTCTGAACATAGTTAGTCGACCGGTTGGAAAAATTGATTGATTGAGCATAAATACCAATCGACTAGTTTAGCTAGACTAATCAACTAGTGGGCATTAAATGTTGACGTTTTACTCATTAGGTGATACAACTTTTTGGAGATTTTTTTCCTAATGGCTATACGATGAGGGTGAGTCTTATAAATAAGGTATCTATAATTTATTAAAAAAAAATTCAACTACATTGATTTTTTAATTAAACATCTAATCATAAATCATTCAATTACTCATTAAAACTCTCTTAACATTCAAAATTTAGAGTTTTCATTGAAAAGTGTTCCTTTCTCACTTCTCTTAGCTATAATTTCCCCTCAACTATAATATATCTTATTATATATAGCTAGATTGCATCTCATCCGAATTTCTACACTTTCATATCTTATATTTGTAGTGAGAATCAATTATAATCACAACCACCTTACAGAATTCATTACAAAGGGATTAGGGAGTGTTTGTATATCATTCATAAGAGAGTTTAGAAAAAAAAAATCAAGTTGTAAATCATCTCGTAAAAGTTCATTGAGATTGTAAGGATCATAAACCAAGAGAAAATTAATCATCAATAAAACATGTGCTATTTCACTTTTGGGGGTGGACATAAAGACTATTTTGCTCTTTAACTACTACATTGAGAATAATTTTTTTTTCTTCTGTAATCTCTATTCTGTAAAACCTTTTTCACCCTTTCTAGGGCTATTTAATATGATATTAAAGGCATTAATCCCTCCATTTTCATGCATCATATTTTGTCGGAGGCTGGGTACAAATCCTCCATTAAACATCAAAGGACTTTGAACTAGAACATGAAAGAGGTATTTAGGGAACAGGTAGTTAGGAAAGAGGAATTAAAATTTCTTAATGTAGGGATCATCTATCCTATCTCTTATAGTGAATGGGTAAGCTTGGTATAATTGGTACCTAATAAAGGAGCATGGAAATTGTGAAAAATGAATTTATTCCAACTAGAAAGATCACCTAGTGATATATGTATAATGATTATAGGAAGATTAATAAACCCCCACCCAAAGGATTATTTCCTCCTCTCATTTACTGGCTAGACATTCTTACTTTTGTTATCTATATAGGTATTTAGGATTATTTCAAATCCCAATTCACCCAAGTTATCAAGAGAAAACAACAATCATGTAGTCATACAACACTTTGGTTACCAATGGATGGCATTGGGATTGTGTAATGCCCCTTCCACCTTTTAGTGATGCATGATGGCTATATTTATTGATTTCATTTAGAATATCAAGGAAGTGTTTATGGATGATTTCTTTTTATGTATGGACATCCTTTTATGATAGTTTACATAATATTTTTAAGGTTTTGAAAATATGTAAAAAATTTAACCTTGTGCTTAATTGGGAGACGTGTCATTTCATGATACAAAAATGAATTGTTTTTGGCCACTTAGTGTCTAGTAGGGGAATTGAATTTGATAGGGAAAAAATTTATATTATTACTAATATGTCACCTTAATTAATGTTAAGGGAGTTTTGAGTTTCTTAGGCCATGTTGGTTTTTATAGGTATTTTAGTAGGGACTTTTCCAAAAATTTTAAACCCTTAACCAATTTACTTATTAAAGATGTTCTTTTCAATAAGTCTTATCTGGATATTTTTAATAGGTTAAAAGAATCTTTGAAAACTACCTTAGAGATAAGACCATCTAATTAGAGCATTCCATTCATGGTGATGTATGATGCAAGTGACTATGCTATTGGAGTTCTACTTGGGTAAAGGAAAAGCAGTGAAAGTATATGTCATATACTATGTCAGTATGACATTAGATAATGCTCAAATGAACTATACCACAACTAAAAAGGAGTTCTTGGTTTTCGTGATTCCCCTAGACATGTTGTTTCCAACCATTTTGTGTTAAAGGTCATTGTTTTCATAGATCACATAGCTCCCAAGTACCTCTTAGCAAAGAAGGATGCAAATCCACAATTGATCAGATGGATCTATTTGTTATAATAGTTTGTTTTAGAGATAAAGGATAAAAGAATTGATGAAAATGTGGCATCAGATCACCACTCTAGGCTCAGACAAGAGATGGATAAAGATGATGGTGATGAGGAACTATTTGATGATTCAATCCCAAATGACAATTTGTATACTATTACAAGCCTTCAAGCTTCTTGGTTCAAAACTTTTGTGAATTACATTGCCTATGAGTATTGACACTAGATTTTTTCCTACCAAAAATGAAAGAAATTCCTTTTTTATATCAAACAATACTAATAGGATGGCCTCTATCTCAATAAGTTGTGTGCAGATGAAGTATTTAGAAGGTGTCTACAAAAAGAGGAAGCACAACATTTCATCTCCTATTTCCATTCTTCACCATACAAGGGTCATGTAAGTACCTCCAAAATAGTTACTAAGGTATTATAATAGTGATTCTAATGTCTTTCACTTTTCCATGATGTACGACCCTATGTGCTTAATTGTGACTGATAATAAAGGACTAGAAATATTTTAAGAAGAAACGATATGTCATTGAACAACACATATGAAGTTAAACTCTTTGATTTGTGGGGGATTAACTTCATGGAACCTTTTCCATCATCATAAAATAACAAGTATCTTTTAATAGTGGTGGAATATGTTTCAAAATGGGCTAAAGCACTAGCAACTCCAACAAATGACATGAAGGTAGTGGCCAAGTTGTTTCAAAAGATCATTTTCCCTCAATTTGGTGTTCCAAGAGCAATTATCGGTGATGGAGGATCTCATTTTTCAAATAAGGTTATAAGTACACTTTTGAAGAGTTTTGGAGCGACTCACAAAATGGCCGCACAAAATCATCCTCAAATAAGTAGTCTAGAGGAGATCACAAATCGTAAAATAAATGGAATATTAGAGAAAATGATGTCTTGTTTGAGAAATGATTGAAATATGAAGCTAGATAATGTTATTTGGGCTTACTGAACATCTTATAAGACTCTTATAGGCACAACACAGTTTATATTAGTACATGAGAAATAAATTCATTTGATAAAAGTGGAACACAAGGCACATTAGGTAATTAAATGTAACTATCTCGATTTAAAGGAAGTGGGAGAGTGGAGAAAGCTTAAAATCAATGAAATTGATGGCATAAGGTTGGATGCATATGAGAATGCCAAGATTTATAAGGAAAGAATGAATAAATGGCATGATAAACATGTTCTCCATAGAGAGTTTAGAGAAGGAGATTTGGTACTTTTATTTAACTCTCGACTCAAACTTTTTTCTAGCAAGCTTCATTCTAGTGCTTTAAACCATTTCAAATGTGTAAGTTTTATCCATTTGGAGTTTTCTAAGTATGAATAGAAGCCACAAGAACCTTAAAATTTAATTAACAAAGGCTAAAACATTGCATTCTGAGTTCTCTGATTTAGAAGATGGGTATTCTTACCCTTCTTAATCCATCATTATCTTAAGTATTAATGGGATCAAGCTCATGACCATTAAATAGGGATGTAAATGAGTCGATATGAGCTAAAAAATTCTTGGGTCAAGCTTGGTTCATTTATTAAACAAGATTAAAATAAGATTTAGGCTCAACTCATTTAACTAAACAAATGTGCCGAGCCAAGCTCACAAGAAAAAGTAATAACAAATAAGTCGAGCCTTACTTTTTTGGGATCGAGCTTGGTAAGGTTAAAAAATGATACCATAATTGAGGCTCGAAATTAGATATTTGACTAAAAAAAGCCAAACCAAGTCAAATACTAAGAAAACCCCACCATTAAATGAGTGCTTCTTGGGAGGCAACACAAATTTTCATATCAATCTTTTAATCTTTCTTTATTCATCTCTTTGAGTGTTTAATTTAAGTTTTATGTTTTCCTTTTTTTTATACATGTAAAAAAATTATTATGCACTAATATGTGTGCAATTGAAGTGGAAAAAGGTGGTAAAGTGTTTGAGGCTGAAAAAACTCAAAACTCAAAACACAAATGGTACATTTTTGTGTTAGGCACAATTAGAGAATGTCATTGGATGCAAATATGTTGAAAAATAAGGAAATAAAGGGATTTGTGTGCCGAACATGACCTCACATTATCAAGGGACACATTTGTGCCAAAGGAAAAAGGAAATCTACGCTTTTTGGGTGTGACACAATCAAGTCATGGTAAGCCACACCATTATGTAGGATGATGGGTTTTAAAAAAAATCTATCCATTTTCTTGAATATGGTCATTTTATAACCCCCACAAAAAAATACCCCTCCCATTCAACCTCAATACCTACCTCCAAACCTCATTCTTCTAACCTCCAAATTCCCTTGCCCCTACATATCGTCACACTCCCCTTCACCAGCTGACAAACCATCCTAGTCTATTCCACTACCCTTTATTCCTTTCCTTTGCCATCTCAACACCCTGATAGCTCCTCTCAAACACCATCGTTCCACCACTCAATCTGGTGCCACCAACAACACCCTGCCCACACATAAGAATGCTAGAGTTGTTGCTATCCTAGCAACACCGGGTTTCTACGAACCTGTTTCTAGGTTCATTTAATAAACACTAATCCTCAATTTGGTTGAATTATTTTCAACTCTTCACTTTTTCTCATTAATTACTAAATTTTAATCTCAATTTAATATATAAAATTAACTTAGAGTGAATATTACATCTTTGATTTTTATTGCTAAAACCATCAATTGCTTACATTCTGTTATTATCTATTTGCCCCATTACTGAAGTGTTAATTGATATAGTGCTTAATTATAATTGAGTTAAATTGTGTTATCTTGGCCTATTATTATTTCTTATCTACTTTATATGGATATGAGTACTTCTTTCCAATGAGGTCCATAAACCCTAGACATCTGAAGGAGGGTGATGCGTCATCCTCTAATCTATCATGGCAAACTCATCATAGCATTACAAGGAGTATCTTTCCACCACCTTCGTCTCAATAAACAATCGGTCTCATCATCCTTCTCTTATCATTTATTCTAATCACATTGGTGATAATGTGAAATTTACGCATAGGGAAGTGGGATTTGTTGCATGTTACCTTTCTTTTATGTGTGTTTAGTGTGTTAATCTTTGTGTGTGTGTTTCTAGAATTTGTTATTTCTTTTGCATTTTTCATGTTCTTTTTCTTTCTATTTTTGTGCATTTTTTTTCTTTCTAATCGTGTTACTTATAAAAAAATAAAAAAAATAAAGAAAAGGAATTTAGAGAGCAAATATCACATGCACTTTTAATTTCACTTACCCTATAGCTAGACCAAAAAATATTTATCTCTTACCTAGTTTGTTAGAGTGTTGTCTATCTGAGTTCCCATTCACCTATACTTGACTCATTGTGTTGGGATATATAAGAATGGATTAGTTATTAATCATCTAAAAAATCTTAGGCTTGATATTAATTAGTTGAATTTGTTGGTAGTAGTTTCTATTGTGGAACTCATTTTCATTTATTTGTGCACTATTACAAACTACGATTCATTCAGATAGTAAAAAAAATGAAAATCGATAGTTAAAAATGAATTCCTTGAGAATACAACCTTGTATCACTACAATAATATACATACGCTAATGGATTAAGGTGAATACCACTACAAATTGGACATCTCATCCACCACTAATGGACTTTAGCCATGGAAACCTCACTAAAGGTATCCTAATTCTTAAGGTTACATACCCCATATATATTTCAAAGGGAGCTATAGAATAGAGAATGCACCAAAATACTATAAAACTAATGACCTCTTGTATTTTATGAAAAATAATAAATGATAAGTGTGTAGACTATATTTTTTTACATTACCATATGCACATACAAGTATTTTTAGCTAACACTAAACTTTTTGCAAGATGCATGAATGACATTTATCTCAAAAATACTACTTTTAGCCAAAATACCTCAAATCGGCCGATAGATGCTAGAGGGTGCATATTCAAATTTAAACCTTGGTTTGGATCGTAATTGGTATCCATTTCGTCAAATAAACCTATTCTAGTAACCGGATAATTTTTATTTGGATACTTTACCTAGTTTTATACCTTAAAAAATTACCCCTACCCTATTCTACTTTCTTACCTCACCCTACTATTCCTCTACCCCGCCACACCACCCTCACGCCACCCTTATATCACATGCCTCCCTGCCATGCTTGATTTGCTCTCCTTGTTTTGCTCCTCCTTTCCCTACACGCCATACTATTCTTAACCCCTACACCCCATCCTTTTTTTTGTAAATTAACCTCCCAAAAATCTCACACATTCTCTCTTTACCCGAACTCCCTCAAGCAAGAAAAAAAAACGCCATCGTCGCCGTTGTTTTCCACCATTTTTACCCCATCGGAAACTCCCCACTAAAACCCCCTCCACACCACCACCAACTTTCTTCATTCCTACCTTCCCTTTTCTACAGCAATATCTTATATTCCCCACCTTCAAGCTGCAGCAAAATCAACCAAAACCACCCCCAAGCTGTGGCAATATTTGCCGATCCCATACCCCCACCTTCGGCCAAGCTTGTCAATCCCCTTCCTTCCCCTTTGGCAATTTGTGCTGAAAATCCACCCCTTGCTACACCTTCCTTTTCTACAGCCCCTAGCCTTTATACATCATATCCTACTACTTCTACCCCCTAGAAACACACAACACCACTGTTGCCCCTTCTCTCCTTCTCGACAACTTCCGTCGGCTTCTCCTTCCTTGTTTCGTGAGTTTTGGTTAGTTTCCTTGCTGCCTTATTTTAGCCGGTTAGTTATTCTTGAGTTATTTTAATTAATTTAAGTTAATTTTATGTTATATTAAATACCAATATGTATTATTGGATATTAATTTATTAGGTAATATTTAAGGATCTCAGAGAAGACGATTTTTTGTGCTTTTATGTGAGCTTGGATTAAATCCAATCACTCATAAGGCAGTAGAATTTATGTGCGAGCATGATAGGATTATTTATACATATAATCATGCTAGGGTTTTATATTATTCATGTATTATGACATGCATGATAAAATGATAACATGTTATATAAATGATAACCGCAATTATCAAAAGTGGAGTATATGCATGAGTAGTATGTTGTATGGTTTACATATGCATACATAGGGTTTTATTAGGGTTGTATGCTTGTAAAGTGATGATTTAAATGACATGCTAATTACTCCATTATTATCATTGCATGATATTTAAGGTTGATATAAAAACCATAAAAACATATATACATAATTAGGGTTAGAATACAATAATTGTTATTCGCATGTTCTAGGGTTAGAGATTTTTCTTTACATGTACTATGATGAAAATTACCCTATTAAATTTCATATTATACTTAAAATATATGCGTACATGCTGCATAGAATATGTGACATGTGAAGAATGCATGGTTAGGGTTTTGAGGGCGCAACTCAATAAATGCAAGAAAAGTAGAAAATATAGTCAATTGCTAAATCGTAAAAATTACCTATGTGCTAAAATATTGTAAATAATTATCTTTTAGCCTTTTATGAAAAATTTATCATAAGAATAATGTTTGGTAAGGAATTGGATAAAAATGATGAGATTAGGGTTTCGAGGGCATTTTGATCATTTTCGACCTAATGCACCTAATGTGAATAACTAGACATAGGATGGCCTTAGATTTTTATAGGCTGACCTTAGTGTTTAAGATAAATTTGAAATAAACTGATGACCTTAGGGTATATCCAAATAATTGGAAATAATGGAAAATGATTAAGTATGGAAATGGAAATGATTGTACGGTATGAAATGTCTGTGGTCACCTTATAAAATACTAATACTTAAAGTGGAAGATCTCAAGTTTGGGTAGGTTTCTCTCTAAGGTTAGCTACCCTAGAGACGAGGTGTTAGCCCTTATTTGAGTTGGCTTTTTGGTGTGCCTCTATGGCCCAACAAGGCCCTTTTCTACTCTATAGGTGACCTATGGGCCCTATAGGGGTATCGATACTTAAGGATTAGGTGACTAAGGTTGGAGGATACTGTGTTGCTGTGTACTGGTATGACCAGGTGTACCATTGGGTCCCTGGTTTTAGAGTACAGGTATTGTGTTGCCTTCATGCACCAATATGACCAGGTGTACCTCAATATCCTTGGGTTGATTATATCCCCTTGAGTAATATAAAGAATAAAGGAATAGTTGTTGATGGCCTTGGTATGTATTGTTAGGTTCGGTAGTAGACTCAATGCCCTGCCTCATTTTTGGTTTATATTGGATTGATGGTTCGGTAGTTGCCTTTGTGCCCTACCTCATTTTTGGTATATATTGGATTGATGGTTTCGTAGTTGCCTCAATGCCCTACCTAATTGTTTGGTATATATTGGGATTGATGCTTTGGTAGTTGCATCAATGCCCTACTATGTTAATTGGAATTAATTTGATTAGTTGGTTTCGGCCATAGATTTTGATATGGTTATTGTGTACCTTGGTTGAGTATGGTCGATTATTGAGCATGAGACTCTAATGGCATGCATTTATATATATGTATTGATCCATGATTTATCATATATTATTATGGCATATGCTTGTGTTTGAGCATGTTTTGGATTATTGGGTGATTATGTGCAATGTGGGTATGCTACCTTTTGTGAGGTATTGTGATTTACTCATTATGAGAAAGTTATACTTATACTACATTTGCATATGACTATGTGAAGGCCATGGAGTGCCATGAAGCTTATAAGAGCGGCCAAGATAAGCGAATCACTTAGGAAGAGGTTCCATTCTCAAATTAGGCATACGGGTCTAAGAGTTAGTGCAAACTAGTATTGTACCTAAGGGTACTATTTTTTGTTGTATAAATTTTCCTTTGAACTCTTTATACCCTAGCTGTATTTTGATTATCATTATTGTATGAAAAATATTTATCCGTAAACTTTATTTATGTAATCTCTCTTATTCCCGCTGATTTATTATTAGTTTGGTTAGTTTTAGCCTTAGCATTAGGCATAAGAAAGTTAAGTGTGGCAAAAACACCCATTATCTTTAGTAATTAATGCTTCCGCAAAATAAAATTTTTAAGTACTAAAAATGGGGGTGTTACATCATAGTCAATGATCTATCTTTGACCCTAATCATACAATAAAGGCCTCTTATTGTTAAATATGTCACTCAATGCTTAATTATATCAAAACATGATTAATACCAAAATATATCCCAAATTAGGGTAGTTAGAAGGTAATTAACTCAATAACACAAAGAAAATATTCAAGAACAACTATACTGTCAAGATTTGAATCCAAAAATTAAAGCATCAAAACATACTCAAATGAAGGCAGGTTATATACCAAAATTCATTTACAAAATACAACTAATATCAAAGTAACAAAAAACAAGAAAAATAAAATACCAATGGCTAAAAACATGAGCAATCCCCTTGATATACCAAGAGACCAAGATCCTAAATTTAGACCTAACATGGGATACTCAAATATTAACATAATAAATCATGTATAACACCAAAATATATCTATTTTTAGTAAAATAGTGTTTGCCTAAACTTAAGCTCTAAAGAAAAGGAATGAATCAAGGATTTGAAGTAAAGATGAATTATATTAACTACTAAATATGAATACCCTTTTGTTTATTTAAAAATACCAATGGATTGACACTTAATTCAAAATAGAAAGAAATGGTGAAAAATGAGGTTGTGTGGATGGTTGTGTTGGTGGCAAAAGGTGGAGTAAGGAGGAGGTGCTGGTGTGTCGGCCTAGGGAGAAGAAGAGAGGATTTGTGAGGTTTAGAATGATGTTAATAATATATAAGATCAAATATGTGGGTTAGAAGCTATTTTGGGGTTCTTAAATAGGTGTATTATGTATTTAGCTAAAGGATTAAATTATTTATGTGGTTTTAAGATCACCATCATCCACATGGATTATAAGCCATAGATATAAACTTATTAAAATTAATATAAGTTCTAGGAATAAGTGTAATCAAGGTGGAATAGTTACAAGAGCAAAAATAAGAGTTCCTATAGCGATTTATGCCCAAAATGTTAAATTCAAACCAAAAAATTATAACTTAATATTTTCACTTTATTTCTACCATATAAGTTCTAAAATATAGCAGTCCCCTAATTTTTATAAATTTTAGATAGCTAACAAGATTGTTTCATGGCTAAAAACATGAGCAAGATTGAATAAAATGTGAATAGTATTTTCTCTTAACGAACTCTAATTAAAAAATTTTAAATCAACAAGGAGACCAAAAAATTCAAGGATTTTAAAGATGAATGAATTGAAATAAATTAGCAACCAAACTTGTGAGGAAGAGTTAGGAATCATAAATGAAATGAAATGTTTTAAAATGAAACAAGGCTTTCCATTTTATCAAGGGATGTAATAAATGTACAAAATAAGGTAGTTTTATTTTAACTAAAACAATTCCTTATCAAATTATTTTTTCTATAAATTAGGTATTGCAACATGACTTAGATGAATTTTTTTTTATGTTAGAAAGCATGTTAGATATACCTAGATGAGTGAGGGATCTATTTATGTCAAATTACATGAGTATATCTATTTTTTCCTGTAAAACTAGTCAGCTAGTCAGAGGGAAAACTAGTTAACTAATCGACTAATAAATTTGTTTTAGCCCATCAATTGATTGATTAAGCTAAAATTTTCATGTTTTTGTTTCAATATGTATCAATCAACTATTTATGGAAGGGACCAAACCACTAATTCACCGATAGACCAGTTACCCATAAACTAATCAATGGGTTTATCCCTTTTGATTGAGTTGTTATTTGTTATTATTCCTAACCTAATCTACTAGCCCCTTAGGATAATTTGGTTGATTTTTGAGGATTGGAATTGTGGGATGATTATGGGTTTTGAAATTGGGTTGTGTGTTTTGCCTTAGATATGTACATTTATACTTATGCTTAACCTTAAATAACTGGGCATAAGGAATCATATATTGATTGATGGATTTAGGTTCCTTTATAGAGTATGCATACTTAAGGTTAGGCTACCATGGCTACTAAGTGACCTATAACCTAGGAGTCTAGGTATGGTAGATATTGAAGATCCTAGTATAAGAGTCTTAGCACTAGTGATAGTTGTTTTGTGTGTTATAGACCTAACATTGAATGTATACCCCTTGTTTAGGAGTTTAAGTGTGTTCATGTTGAAGATTCCGGTACAATACCTTTGCACTAGTGTATAGTGAAGATGGGAGTTGTAGCCTTACATTTATCCTCTTCAGGATGATGATAATTTATCCGAGGGATAATTAATAGAGATTTTTTAGGTGAACTTTATTATTCTTGAGTTAGTGTGGTTATAGTTGTTTATTATAATGATTATGTAAAAAAAATTGTATAATGTAATATGTGTTAAGCATGATTCTTGTTATATATGTTAGCATGTTTTGTTATATACAACCTAAACAAGCATGATCCCTTATGTACATCATAATCCTTAAGTTCTATTAGTTTAGGCTTTTTATGTCAGTAATTCACCATACAGAAACTACTTTGTGTGTTCATAATGATGATCTATCTTTCATTCTAGTGAGTATATGATGATTTACAAAGCTATGATTCTCTACTAAATTACATTAAGGATGATGATGCTTGAAGAGTTATTTACTTTTGTTGTTGATATTTAAGCTAACCAGATAAGCTAGTCTTTACCCACTACATTGAGTTGTTTTTAAGATTTTGATTATTCAAATTCCTTACTTTGATCCCTATATTTTGGCATGATATATAACTCTATCATATCATATATATTATTATCTCACACTAGTTATCTTTAAAGTATTTGTTTGTTTGGATTCATTTAGCCTTACACTTGACATAAATTAAGTAAATAATTACACCTCTCTTATGTTTGATATGGCAATAATATCTCCCAATTTTCATTTTTTCCACTTCCACATTGTCTTAATAAAAAAAAATAGTCATAAAAATTATCAACCCATAACACTCTCCCTAAAATTTTACCAGCCATATTTTGTTATACATTTTAGTTATCTTGTCTCATTAAAAACCTTTTTATTAAAAATATAGTGGGAAAAAACTTGAATGAAGGAAAAAATAATGTGGCATGTAGCATTCTCCCTCAATTTAACATACATTTCAAAAATGATACATCTCCAACATATATACCAACTATTTAAATTTTCTACAATGCAAAGATTTTGTGAATGAGTTAGCTAGATTCTCAAATGATTGAATATATTGGACATTAATCATTCCTTCCTTCTCTAGATCATGTGTCAAGAAAAACTTTAGGGATATATGTTTTTTCTATCTCCTTTAAAGTGTCCTTCCTTTACTTAAGTGATACAAGCTATATTATCTTCATATATATATATTTATCATTTCTTTCATACTACATTCATTTTTTATGTGTTGAATCATTGATCGTATCCATACGCATTCTCACTCAGCTTCATAAAGAGCAATTAACTTTGCATGCTGATTATCTAATAGTTATAGTTTGCTTTCTTGATCTTCATGATATTACAATGCTTTCAAATGTGAAAATGTAACTAGTTTGAGATTTTACCTTATGTGGATCTGCTAAGTACCTTACATCTACATATACAATGAGATTGGCATTTTCATGTCATTCGTAGAATAATGTGAGATCATGTATACCTATGTGATAGAAAAATAAATGTTTAACTCCCCACTAATGTCTTCGTGTTGGTCCTGAACTGTGTCTTGCCAATACATTAACAGAAAAGGTAATGTCAAGGCATGAATTATTGGTCAAATACATTAATGCTCCAATTACACTCAAATATGGTACTTATATGCCAATGATTTCTTTACATTTTTCATAAGGGAAAAATGTATCATCATTTACATTTAGCAAAAAAAAAATCCCCATCTGAGAGTTAAGTGTGCTTTATTGATGTGAAATCTCTTTATAATCTTGTCAGTATATCTTGATATGTGGATGAAAATACCATCTTTTAAGTTCATAATCTATAAATTGAGACAAAACTCTATTTTTTTATGCCTTTCATATCAAATGCTTTCATCAAATATCTTGCATTAATTTCAATTTCATCATGTACTCCAATTATATTGAGGTCATCGACATAAACTACAATAATAGCAAATCTCGAATGGGATCTCTTGATGAAAGTACATTGGCTAATTAGATAATTTTACATCTTTTTTGAGAAGATATTCACTGGGAATATTATACTCATTTCTTAATTTTATGAAAAACATTTCTCGAGGCTTCTAATTTTAGGATTAAGATAGTTTAAGTCCATCAAAAACTTTCATATAGGAATTTATATGGTGTTAACCATATGGGTACGTGGTCACAACAATTATAAGGCATGTCTCTAGTTTTTGAATGAAGGATAAACTAATTAAAAATATTAACATTGTTGTATCAACAATTAGGGAGTATGTCTCCTTGAAATCTTCTCTAGGTATCTAGAAAAAAAAAATCTTTGGCTACAATTCTTTCCTTTTATATTAAAATTTTATTTTTTTTAAAAGGCAAGAATTTAGTTGAATTTTATATTCCAATATTACACTTTGTTTTTTTCTTGTGTAAGGACTACATATTAAAATACATCATGTTTTTCTAAGGACTTTATTTCTACTTAGATCGTCTCTTTCCACTTTGTCAACATTCATTTATCTTCCTCGGCACAATATCATTTTCATTTGACATCATTTCGCATTTAATTAAGTATGCAAATACTTCATCCACTATAGTGTCATTTCTATCAAATTTTTCATCTGATGAAAACATATTTATTGATATCTCATGATTATTGGTATTTCCATCATCATGCACCCCTTTTGAGGTGTTATCCTCGTCCTTTGAGGTATTATTATCCTTTTTGTCAATGAAAGGAATAGTTGTGATATCCTTTGACATGTTGTCATCCTTTCTCATCCTTCTTCATCTCAAATATTTTCACCATGTGGTTTACCACACTTTTGATGTGTTGCAGTTTCATTTATAGAAGTCTTAATAGAAATTTTTGTATAAAATAATATTTTTTTATGAACATTCATTGTTAGAACTTGTGACTTTGTTACTTTCTTGATGTTAGTGAATGCATTACGTAATTGATTTGCTACTCCTTGTAATGTATAATATTTTTCACTTCTTGCTCACACAAGCTTAATCGTGGATCAATATGAGTTAAATTTATTTCATTCCATGTAATCTCTTTTGTATATGGTTCCACTTTACTCTTATCTCCCCCTAAGGTTGGGAGTATTGTTTCATTAAAATGTCAATTAGTGAATTGTGTTATGAATATATCCCAAGATATCAGTTCAAGATACATAATAATTGATGGGGATTCAAAACTAATATAAATTCCCAACCTTTTTTGTGAACCCATTTTTGTTCTTTGTGGTGGAGAAATAGCAACATACACAACATAGCCAAATACTCTTAGATGTGATACATTTATTTCTTCACCATATACCAATTTTAATAGGGGGTATTTATGATAAGTAGACGATTTTAAACTAATTATTGTTTCCGCATATAATATTGTATGTCCCCATGTTGATAAGTGTAAGTTAGAACTCATTGGAAATAGATGAGTGACTAATTATAATATTTTAATCCAAGATTCAAAAAGACCATGAAATAGTCATTAAATACTTGTATATAAACATGAATGACTAGGTGTTCCACATCAACCCAATTGGCATGCAATAATCATCAAATACTTGAAATGTAAATTAACTAGCATAACCAAGGCTTATCATTTTTATTCTATAATCCAATAATTGAGCTCTTATTCAAATAATTTGATATAATTGTCTAGAAAATGCCACATTTCTACTAGACAATTAACTTACATGTGACCAACGTATTGATGCATCGATTAGCACCATAAATATTAACATGGTGCACATTAGGGGATAATCAGTTGACAAATGTCTCATTATATTTTTCCTAAATACTTTAGAGACTCATTTGCAATCTTATTCATGGATAGCCTTATAATCAACTTGTCAAGTGAACATAATACATATGATAAATCATAAGACTTTAAAACCTTAATAAGTATCTTATTGAATTTTCAATAATTTTTTACATCATTCATGTGCCTCGGTAACCCAAACAGTCATGACATAAAGTGAATGTTTTCTTATCTTCTAAATTTTGTTTAAAGTGAATATTTATTTCAATTGGAATGAATATTGATATAATACAACCTTGAAGAATATGATCGCAATTTCTCAAGTGTACATTTCTTGCCTGATTATTACATCGCAATATATAAATGATTTTTCCTATTTTCATTCATGGTTTCCATATAATAACCATTTTAACACATATCTATAAGACTCAACATATTTATTTAATATTTGCTTGAATGTAGTGCATAATTAATTACTAATTTCCTTTCCCCTTAAAGAGAAACAAGCATGCTCTTCTAGAGACTTCTATGAACTTGGTAGCACCAGATATGGTGTTTACATTATCATCAATATATTATAGCTAAGAAAAACCATTATTTTGTTTCTCAGAATGGTGTGTAATTTGATAGTATACAATGCATTTTTCTTTTCCATTGGATTGATTTTTAGATGTGTTTATATCTTCAATTTTAAAAAATAAAGAATAATTGTTAAGGTATAATTAAAATAATCTTCATATTCATTAATAAACAAAATTACAAGGTAACATAAACAAGGATTACAAAACTCATAAAAGATGGCATGCTGATAGAAAACATATTACAACATTCTAATGGAGAACATAATAGAACATATTAAAAGAGAAATATAAATATAGTAGAGATAATATTCTCTTAATTGATATCATTTCCAATAATGGTAAATTCATCACCGTTATCAATATTACCCATGAAGTAATCGCCTGTTTCTAGAGTGGGTATAGAGGTGGTGACATTATCATTGAAATTAACTTCAATCTTCTTCCCCTTAACCTCTAAGAAAATGTTATATAAATCTATCAAATGTTTGGAAATTCTAAAATTCAGACCCCTAATGCTCAATTTTGCCACATTTACAACATAGTATGTTGGTCATTGTAGGGAATTTCTTGTTACCTAAATATTTATGGTTTCAAAGTTGTATTTTATTTAAAACTCATACCTCCATAGTTATGGTGGTTAAAGTAGCCTCTACAACAACCTGGACCATGATATTTATTCCACCCTCGATTGTTTTAAAGTCTAGGTCCACCCTTTTGTATAGCATTAGCTTTATGTAATATTATGGAACCGATGGGTTTTAAGTTATATTTTTCATCAATAACTCAATATTTTGTTCACACAAAAGAAAAACTTGAATCAATTCTAAATTCTTTTTAAAGTTTATTTTGTCTATATTGCTATTACAATAAGACATTTGATGCATGAAAAGTGAAAAGTATATTTTCTTACATTTACTCATTAGTAACTACTTTTTGCATGTTTTCATTTGGAAAATTATTTGATGCATAGTAGAGTTATAATCACTTATACTTATAATCCTTGATCCTTAAATGGATTTAGGCATATTGAGCTTTTAGGAGGAGGACCTTATTTTGATGTACGTATATCTCCACCAAACTATCCTATAACTCTTTGAGATCTTCTTCTAATAAGTATTCAGTTATCATACTTTCATATAAATGGTGGTGAAAAAATATTGTTGCATTTTCCTTTTCTTCTTTTGTTTCACTATTATTGGTTGCAATAATATGTTAAATTCCTTTAGCCTTTAAATGCTTTAGTACAATTACTTTCCATTCTACATATTTATTACCTAATAGGTCAAGAATACTAAATGATCTACTCTCAATAGTTTCCATGGGGTATACTACAAAAATAAATGGGGTAATCTTAGTTTAAAAAGATCACACAAAATATCAATATAACATATTTAAATTGGATAAAGTAATGTAGAAAAATAGATTATTGGAAAAATCATATATTTTTTCCTTTTTCTTACCAAACGTGTATATAAAAGACCCCTTAACCTCCATCTGTTTTCCTCATCTTCTTTCTCTGATCGTTTCTTTTATTTTTCCTCATTTTAAAAAAAAATGCAATATGACATATCCAAGTAATTATATTATGGGTTCTCCTTTGCTTCTAATGGCCTCGCTCATATTAGGCTTAAAAGATTTTGGGATGGCCAAAATATTTTTTTGGATGAATTTATATGGCTATAATACTAGTGATTCTTTATGTTTTCTATGTAATTGTCATAGATCAAGCACTGATAGTAGGTAAATATTATATATACATGCACATATACATGACTAATTTTTTTACTAAACAAATCAAATAATAAATTTTAAACAAAATCTACTATATATGGGCTTATAGCTAAACGTGTCTCTACCCTGCAATATGATGGAGCTTCTGCATCAACTATCAAGGTAAAAGTACAACACATATATCAATAGGAAAAAAACAAAGGGAATAGTACTTACAAAAAAAGGCATGGCATATGAAGAACCTGTTGATGTAAATTTTATCCTTCACTTATTATTCTCCTTCATCATGCTCAAGCAATGTATAACCTCCAATTTTTAATTTTATTTTTAAAATCACCTCTTAAGGAAACAAAATAGAAACAAATGAAGAAGGTGAAGATAGGCATGTAAAAAAAAAGAGGGAAAATTAAGCTTTTTCAATCTTCTTGAATCTTATGCCAAAAAAAATAGTACTTGATTTCTTATAATTTTTACTTCAATATATTCTATTCTAGCTTAGAAAGAGTTGAGTTTCTTGGGATCTAAGTTTGGTTTTCTATTGATATGCTTAGATATGTTCATATTTACTATAGATGCTTTAATATTTTTTAGATCTAGTCTAGCGAATGTATATTCTATTTAAATCTACCATTATTAGGTTAGATACCTATTTTAATTTTTTTTTATGGAAAAAGAGATCTTTGTTCATGGAATAAAAAAATTTGTTTGAGGAGTTCTTGAAAAAAAAATTCTAGTTTCTAATAGGGAGGATCATTTTTTTTGTTTGGCAACCATAGAGCATACTTCCAAGAAGAAAAAATGGCAAAGTATATGAAGCATGTAATTTGTGATATTTTTCTAGAAAAGAATATTTTTTTATTTTCAGGTTGAATATATACATGTTGGAAGACTCTTAGGACAAATACTTGTTAGATTTTCTTTTTTGGTTAGATCATTCATGGTGATTATTGATAAATTTTATGTATCTCTTTTATCGTTTATAAACTCTTCAATCAGAAAGTAATAGTAATTCATTGAGGTAAAGTTTACATTCATCTTCTAGCTATTTATACACATTGATTGGTACATAATCCAAACTACAAATATCAAAAAATCTAGGAAAAAGAGAAAATATCTATATATGAGTTAAATGCATGTGTTACTTAGAAAGGTAAGCATTTATTCAAGTACAATTACCTATTCAATTCACCAAATAAGAATTATTTACCCATAACAGTTGAGAAATAGACTTTGGGAGAGTTAAATGCTTTCTTTTGAAAGGTTTTATGGTTATTTAACATTAATTAAACTTATAAAGTAGGTGAGGTAGAGATGAAAGTTAAAGAGGAAAAAGAAGGATTTGAAGGTATTTTAGGTACTTTACTATTAAAAAAGTGAAAGGAAATGTGTGCATGGTGTAATGGATATAATGATGCTAAGAGATAGGATTTTCTATAATTCAGGTTAAAATTTTATATAATTCAATACTACTTGTGTAAGATAGGTGGAATAGATAATGAACGATAGTTAGTGTTTTTGTTGGGTTTTTATCTAACATTTTTGGCCTATATGTGAACTGTAAAAATTACGAGTTATTGTATAAATTAAACCCATATTTAAGTGATCATATTTTTTGCATAAATTATTAGGCTTAATGTATCTAATTAGATATGGGCCTATATGTGTAGAGACGTTGAATATTCTTGGTTGTTGATGGACCGAAGTACAATAGGCCAAAATAAAATGGTTAGCTGTCTATATATAGGGGTTGTGGTCCCTGGGTAACACATATTTCATTCTATTAGATTTTCATCAGTCAATAGAGATCGACAAGCGTGTACCCGATCTAGAAGACTATAGTAATGCCTTTATCCCAAATCCATCAGTCACTCCTGTGTTATAGATTCAAATACGCTTATGCATTATATTATGTATGAATCGTGATGAATTAGCATTCGATCATGTTGGATCTATAGATTGTATTACTCTATCAATTGGTATGAAAGCTTATATACTTAATTTATAAAGGTTAAAAAAAATAATATTTTGGTACTATTCATGATTTAGATGTATTTTGATTTTGTTAAAAAAAATTCATCGGTACTTTGTTTTTCATTGTATAATCCTTTAAAAATCTCATATTTTTGTCCGACACTTTCTTTCGAATAGTTATTGTTCATGAATTTAGATTTGGCTTTGCTTTGTTTAATTACTATTCATGTCTGATACTGTTCACCTTTGGCAATATTCACATCCAGCACTGTTTATTCTATTTGGCTTTCTCTCTAACTTACGTCTCGCTCTTTGGTTTTCACTTGTTTCTTTCTCACTTGTGACAAATGGTGGTTGGAGACGAACGGTGGAAGATGAAGGGTCAAAGGGTGATCAGGGTGGGAGATATGAATGGTTAGTAATTAAGAGCATTAATTAATTAAGGGTATTTTAGAACTAAAAATTAAACTTAGGACCAGACCATAGAAATTAAGTGTTCCATACAGATTATGCTACCTGATTTTCTTACTATATTGTGCAACTTATTGGTTGTTATTAATAAACTATTCAGGATAGCACCCCATTCCAAAATATTGGGCCATTTTTACTGGTGTTGACTTATTGGTTGTTCTAGATCGATTTTCAATTTTGGTTCTTTTGGGCTATTTATTTGGTACTCAGTAATTTTACATTAGTGGAATAATAATATTAATTAAATATAATTAGCCTAATTAATTTAATTAGATATTTATTTTATTTTAATCTAATAAATTATTGTGTGGACCTTTTTGTGTGTTATTTAGCATTAATTCTATTATAATGCTAATAATGTTAGATTTAATATATTTTTTATGGGTATTAAATCTAAACAAAGTTGGTACTAATTTTATAGGTGCATATTTATGAATAAAATTGAGGAATCAATTTATTTAAATTATTGGTTTTCTAATATTAGTAGATAGTTTAATTGACACAATATGTTGCCAAAGTAATCATTTTTGTGAAAATTAGTTTATTGAAATTATTTGATGCGTATGTATATATATTAATTCATGTGGATAATTTGTCAACACAAAGGAAGGAAAATTTATGGTAGAATTTATATATATATCTATGGTGATAAATATGTGGCAATTATTTAGATGGCATGTGAATAATGAGTTAATCTAAATATTATCTCATTATTTGACAGGCCTTATTACTAGTGTTGTATCACTACAACAAGAACACCACTTGCAATTAATATTACTATCTTGAAACTTGATATTAATTTTGTAACACCCCCAAATTATAATATTAAAAATTTTCATTTAATTAAAAGGATTAGCAGAAGTTAAATAATAAAACTGTAAATTTTAGGGATATTACCGCCACACTTAATACCAGATTGGTTCACTCTTACCATTCCAATACCAAGTGCTAAGGCTGAAGAGGATTATTGTCAAACATGATTCAATACTTAAAATAAGAATTCATGAAAGAACTGAACCGTTCACAACACATAAATCAAAGTAAGCGTAAAATAGTTACAATCCAAAGAGTACGTGATTAAAGTTCCCAAAGAGACAAAAGGTACAGTATGACAAAACAACACTAAAGAAAAATAGTACAAGATAACTTAAAAGAGAATTTGGCCAAGTCGCTCTCAGTCCCTAAGCCAAGTCTAGGCTCAACTCTCAGCCCCACATGATGCCTCGTAAGTATCATAGGCATTGAAGATATTATCTCCTACCTACACAAACTCAAGTAGGTCCTCTACTCGTGGGAATGAGTAGTACCCATGAAATAGATGGTCAATGTGCTATGTACTGAGTACGGTAACTATGTAGCTAAGGCTAAACATATAAGGCATATAACACAAATATGATCATATAGACAGCATACAACAATACAGATAATGAAGGCCGAGTTACAGCCCAGATAAACTTATTCTTTAGATCCATGGTCAATATAATCATTTCACAATACTCTTTATCAAGACATGTGAGTGTGGGAACCCTACTATTATAGCCGGTGGACCAGAATACATATAGGGTAGAATGCTCCTAACCACTATTATTGTTGGTGGACCGTTCTCTAAGGCAGAACACTCATGGTCACCATTATTCATTGGTGGACTGGTCTAGCCCTGACTCATATGGTATTTCACTGGAATTGCTTAGTGTCTTTCCTATGTCTTATCATCATTATGTTTGGTTTGTTGAGCACAGAATCCCCTACTATTATATCCAGTGGACTGGAAAACATACAGGGCAAAACACTCCTGGCCACTATTATTCGCTAGTGGACCGGTCTCTAAGGTACCCCGGCTCCTAGCCACTATTATTCACTGGTGGACCGGTCTGGACCCGACTCAATAATCTTCCTTTTTAAATGGTTAGTATCTTATTCATGTCTTAATCGATAAATATTTCATCTTTGACATGCATGTCACTAACCTTCTACTTCTATCCTCCTAAGAGGTCCCGTCCCATATCTTGAGACTTTTGCGTCTCCTATCACACCCCGACATCCATTCCCCCTTCCATTTACTCATAATGAAAACCCAACACCTAAGGGTATGGGTTAAGGTCCATCACCTTATGACATCCACGTCCACTTACTACCACCTTCTAGGTTTTTCCTTTGAAACCCTAATTGGGCCTATGTGGCCTAACCTTCATCTAATTTACACTACCATTTTTTTCTTTTATCACCTAATACCTCATCTCACTTAGATTCAACCCAAACCATCTAACTTTACTCATCGATTACACATGGAATAAAATGAGCTATTTTAGAAAACTTACCTACTACCTCATCTCACTTAGATTCATTCCAAACCATCTAACTTCCCATGGTTTATTAGGAACTGGTAAAGGTGTGTATAAGCCTTTATGAAAGTAACTCTTACATTTTTGAAATGTAGAACATATACTTATCATAGCTTGTACATTTTTAACCATTCGTGGCCAATAGAAATTTTCTTGTAATAACTCCATAGTCTTATGTCTACCAAAATGTCTCGCAATGCTACCTTCATGTATTTCTTTAATTTATAAGTCTCGAATACTAGATCTAGGGATACAAAGTTTATTTAGTCTAAACAAAAATCCATCTTTTATGATATAATTACCATGGTATCCACTTTCTTTACGTGCATTGAATATATCCATGAAATATTCATCTTTAGGATACAATTCTTTTAACATTTCGAAACTTGTGATTTTGGCATCCATCATAACAAGTAATGTAGATCTATGGGAAAGAGCATCGGCTACTACATTTTCTTTTCCATCAAAATGTTTGATAGAGAACACAAAGGATTGTAAGAAGCTCACCCACTTTGCATTTCTTGGACTAACTTTCTTTCGACCATGTAAGTATTTCAAACTCTCATGATCCAAGTGTAACACAAAGGGTTTTGGCCTTAGATAATGACTCCATATCACTAAGCTCCGTATAATGGTAAAGAATTCCTTGTCATAAGTTGAATAGTTAAGTTTGGCTCCATTCAACTTTTCAAAGAATAATCCTATAGGTTTCTTTTCCTGTGAGAGGACACCTCCTATCCCATTAGCATCACAAGTTACTTCAAAAAGAAAGTCAAAGTTGGGTAAAGATAGAATAAGAGCATTACAAAGTTTAGTTTTGAGGGTCTCAAAGGCTTTAGTAGCTTCTTATCCCCAATTAAATTCACCTTTTTTCATGAGTTATGTAATAGGTGTAGCTATAGTAGAAAAATCCTTAATGAATCTTCTATAGAAACTAGCTAACCCATGAAAAATTCTCACATCATGAACATTTTTAGGGATAGGCCATTCTTGTATAGCTCTAATATTATCAGGATCCACTTTAATTCCCTCTCCAGTAACAATATATCCTAGGAAAACTACACTTGGAAGCATAAAATCACATTTCTCAGGCTTTACATAAAGTTTAGTGTCCCTTAGCTTATCAAACAATTTCCTCAAATGCACTAGGTGATCATGCCCATTTTTACTATACACAAGAATATCATCCAAATATACAACAATAAAATTACCAAGGAAAGGTTGGAGAACTTTATTCATAAGTCTCATGAATGAACTAGGTGCATTACATAGCCCAAAAGGCATAACCATCCATTCATAAAAACCATATTTAGTCTTGAAAGCAGTTTTCCACTCATCTCCGTCCCTAATCCTTAGTTGATGATAACCACTTCTTAAATCAATTTTGGAAAATACTTGTGCTCCACAAATTTCATCTAGCATATCATCTAACCTAGGCATAGGAAAACGATATTTGATAGTAATATTATTCATTGCTCTCAAATCTATACACATACGCTAAGTACCATCTTTTTTAGGCACTAGTAAGGTAGGAACACTACAAGGGCTCATACTTTCTCTCACAAATCCTTTGTCCATAAGCTCTTGGATTTGTTTTTGTAATTCCTTAGCTTCCTCTAGGATACATATATAAGCAGGTTTATTTGGAAGAGGCATTCCAAGAACAAGATCAATAGCATATTCTATACCTCTTTTAGGTGGTAATCCTAGAGGTAAGTCATCAGGAAATACATCATGATACTCATCAAGCAACTTAGTTAGATTAAGATTATCATGTTGTTTCTCCCCAAGTTTAGAATCTTTATCATCTAAGGAACAGCAAATTCCTTCTTCTTCTATGCACTTTTCCATAGCCTTTTCATGTAAAAATAATCTCTTTTCATCATCACTCAAAGGCATATTACCACATAGAGAAGGTGTCAATCTATGCAATTGTTTTCCTTTTTTCACCACATATTCATTAGTTACTCCATCATGAGTTGCTTTTCTATCATATTGCCATGGTCTTCCTAAAAGTAAACCACGAGCATCTATACGCAAAACATCACATAAAACTTCATCATGGTAGCCTCTAATGCAAAATGTGATTAGGGTTCTTTTGTTTACCTTAGCTCCTTTATCTTTATTTAACCATCATAAAGAATAGGGCTTAGGATGATTAGTAGTCTCTAAACCAAGATTCTTAACCATTGCTTCACTAGAAACATTTATACACGAACCACTATCAATAATGAGTCTACAAATCATATCACCTATTTTACACTTAGTTTTAAAAATTTTCTCTCTTTGAGTAGGTGTCACATTAGGTTGAATTTGTAACACTCTTTGAAGCATAATGTAACACCCCCAAATTTACTACTGAAAAAATTTGTTTAAATAAAAGGTTTTACGAACGTGAAATGACAAAACCGTAAACTCGGGGGCATTACCGCCACACTTAGTACCAGATCGGTTCACTACTACCGTTCCAGTACTAAGTGCTAAGGCTAAATAAGGTTAACATCAACCACAAGTCATTAATAAAAACACAAGTCATACAGAAATCAGAGTGCGATTTAGGATTACAACCAAAAGAGTAGATAAATGAGTTTTTCGATTACATCAACACAGTACGATAGAGTAAAATGATACATCGCAAAAGTAAGATAGAGTCCAGCCAATCACTTTCAACCCCCAAGCCAAGTTTAGGTTCAACTCTCGGCCCCACCCGATGCCTCGTAGGTGTCATAGGCATCAAAGACGTCGTCCCCTACCTGCACAAACTCAGACGGGTCTTCTACTCGTGGGAATGAGCAGCACCCATGAAACGGGTGATCAGTACGCTGCGTACTGAGTAAGGTAACAGATGCGCTAAGGCCAAGCATACAAACATACAACATAGCACACATAGTGCAATCACATAGGCAGCATGTAATAATATAGATGATGAAGGCCGGCTATGGTCCAATCAGACTTACTTTCTTATAGATCTCTATTAAATGTAGTTATTTCACACCATAATTTTTATTAATCCATGTGAGTACGGGAACCCCACTATTATAGCCGGTGGATTGGTCACTTATAGGGCAGAACGCACCTAACCACTATTATATGCCGGTGGATCAGTCTCCAGGGCAGAACGCTCCTGGCCACTATTATGCCGGTGGATCGGTCTGGTCCCGACTCTCATGGTGATTCACTGTAAGTATGTAGTAGCTTTCCCATGATTCATTTACAACATAATGTTTGATTTGTTGAGCTCGGGGTCCCCCACTATTATAGCCGGTGGATCTGTCACTTATAAGGCAGAACGCACCTAACCACTATTATATGCCGGTGGATCGGTCTCTAGGGTACCAAGGCACCTGGCCACTATTATGCCGGTGGATCGGTTTGGGTCCGGCTCAACAGTCTTAATCTTTAAGTAATTAGTATCTTATTCATTTCTTATTAGATAAAGCTTTCCACCCTTGACATGCATATCAACTACCTTCTACTTCCATCCTCCCAAGGGGGCCCATCCCATATCTTGAGACTCTTGCGCCCCTTATCACACCCCGACATCCATTCCCCTTTACACTTACCTTTTAATGAAAAACTCAACCCCTACGGGTGTGGGTTAGGCCCAACACCTTATGACATCAACTCCACCTCCTATCACCCCCTAGGGTTTTCCCTTGAGAACCCTTATTGGACCGATGTGGCCCAACCCCCTCTTTCACTTACTCTACCCTTACCTCGTTTATCGCCCCATACCTTAACTCATTAGATCCAATCCCAAATCAGAACACCTTACCACTTGATCCCACATGTGACCGGATAAACCCTAGTTGGCCACTTCAAACCCTAGTACCTTTCTTCTCCCACAAGTAACCTCTCTATTTCTCACTTAATACTCCTTCTCCCCATGGCACCCACACTCACCCTTACATAGTAAATCCTCATTCTTAATCCATACTCCACTCTCCCTTAATCATTTTTACTTCCACAATTTCCAGATTATTACTTCCTCCCAAAACCCTAATCGGGTCCCTTACACACCTTTACACCGACCTACGTAATATTTTTCATCCCAAGTCTCCAATCACTCCACAACTCTCCCCTTAGCTTATTTACACCCTAAATCAACCTTTCTCATGTGAAGATCACCCCCATGCAAGTTTTATCCATCTCATGCAAACTCTCGAAGTCCCCATGCAAATCCTAGAATTCTCATGCACGGTTCTCATCTCTCGTTCATTTTGGTCAACCTCATATCCCCCTTAGCATCTCACTTCCCATTTGTTTCTTTTTATCATTTCATGTCCCATATCGTAATATTATTTGCCCTAGCATGCATGTCTTAGAGGGCCATATCATATCACACCACAATCACCACATATACATTTCATACTCATGCCATAAGAACACATACAAAACATACCTCAACTCCAAGTTGTGCTACACATAAGACAAGTTAAGGAAAATCATGCGATACATAATATAACATGAAATATAAAGCATCCAAGGCATACAAGTCACATAACACACATGGACCTTAGCTACATCCTTACCTAAAGTGACGTTGGGCTTGGAGCACGCTCCTACGACTCTTTAGGGCTTTGGCTCGATTCACCTAAGGCAGTGGTGGCACCGGCGGCGGCGCACGGCGGCGGCTGCAACGGTTGTGGAAGTTTGAGGTGGTGGAAGAAGGAGAAAGGAGGGAGGAGGATAAGGAAGGAAGGAGGAAGAAAGGGAGGTGTGGGGAGGTATAGGAGGATCCCCTTGTTGTTTTGGAGGGTAGAGGTGGCGTTGGTGGCGGTAGAATTGACGGCGGTGGCAGTGCGAAGGGCAGCAGGGGCTGAAGTTGGTCGTTTGGGGAGAGCGACTTTGCACCGCCGGGGTGGCTAGTGTAGGGGAAATTAAGGGACGAGGAGGGTTTGGTTAGGTAGACGGTGGTGCAAGGAGCGGTTTTGGGGGTGTTTTGGCCGTCGACGATAAGCGGCGGTGGTGGATGGCTCATCTAATGGGGCGGCAGCAAAAATGGCTGATTCTGGGGTTTTGAAATCAAAATTCGAATTAGGGCAGGCTATGGGGTATATATATAGATCGATTGGCTGGGAAAGGACAAAGGGAAGAAGATAAAGGAGGTGTAGATGCCAGGCATGCCACCTGGTGGCAGTAGTTGAGGCGGTTCTGTCATGGCAGGGGCGTCGGAGTCGAAGGAAGAGGGAAAGGGAAAAGGCTAGGGTGCTCAAGAGAGGGGAATAGGTTGGTTGGGGTCGAAATTGTAAAAGAAATCGACGTGAGAGGGAGGGAAGGACGGTGGCAGCGTTGGTGGCCGACGAAGCACTAGGTTGCAAGTCCTCGGTCGCCGCCACGCCTCAAGGAAGAAGAAGAAGAGGAAGAGGGGGTGGACCGGACGGTCCAAGGGAAAGAAAGAAAAGAAAAAAAAGGTGGTTCAGCCGGCTGGGCGTTGGGGTGCAGAAGAAAAACAAAAGAGGCGGCTTGGGCCGCACGAGACAGGGGAGGGAGAAGGGATTTGGGCCGGTGGGCTAGCCCATTTCCGGGGGAAGAAGGAAAAATAAGAAAAAGGAGAAAGGAGAGAAAAGGAAGAAAAAGGAAAAGAAAGGAGAAAAAGGAAAAAAGGAAATTATATGGGTTGGGGTATTTTGGGTGTTTGGTATTACTATATATATATATATATATATTTAAAATTAATAATACTTATTAAAATAATAATAATTAAATTCCTTTTTAGATTAATTTGGCTATTTTGGATAATTTCCTTAACTTTCATGGTAATTAGTAGAATACCCTAATTTTTCCCAATTAAATTCTTCATTATTTTCCTCTTGATTTACCTTAACTAAATCTCTTAATTATAATAAAATCATTTATTTAATCAATTTCCCTAATAAATCCTTATTTGGCCATAATTTTTAGAATTAAAATTTTGGGGTATTTCACATAAAACATGGGTCTCCTTCTTCTTCAGCCATGGTTAAAATTTCATTAGGAGATTCAATTTCTAGATTCTCATCTTCACTACATGGTTCCATGTCCTCTATTTCACTCAAGTTTAAAGCTCTTTGGTTAGGACATTCTCTAGAAAAGTGTCCATATCCTTTACATTTGAAGCATTATTTATTAGAAATTTTAACCACCTTATTTTTACCCTTTTCATCTCGATTAGTTTTTTATCATATGAAGATGTAGTTTTAGGTGTAAAGGTATTCTAATAGAGTTTAGATGATGTTGAAACATTAGACTTAACATAGGTTTTGGTTGTTTTTGTTTGTCTTTCAAATTTTAATGCCAACTTAATCAAGTCATCAAGAGAATCATATGAAAACATATCAAATTTATCTCTTATCAAATTATTCAATCCACCTAAGTATCTAGCACATTTTTGTTCTTTTCTTTCTTGGATATCACATATAAGTGCTAGTTTTTCAAATTATCTAGTGTATTCTTCTACAATAAACAATCCTTACCTTAGAGTTTTCATTTTTACATACATATCTTGTTCATATTCTTTAGGAAAAAATTTTCTTCTTAGGTGTTTTTTAAGTTTTTCCGATGACTTAATTTTTGATTTCTCTTATCTTTCTCTTGTCTTTTTTAAGTTGTCATACCAAATTCTAGCAAGTCTTTTGAACTTAAGAGTAGCAAGCTTACATTTCCTTTAATCATCATACTCTTTGAATTCAAATATAGCCTCAATTTCATGCAACCATTCAAAAAACAATTCCACATTCTATTCACCATAAAAATCAGGAAGGTCTAGTTTGATACCTTGATCTTTATTAGGTGTATGTCTTTCTTGGAATGGATGTGGTCTTTTATGATTACTCGATCCAAAAGAACTCATCTCTTCTTCTCCATCCTCAACATGATTCAATTTTGTATATCCATGTCCTCCTTTTTCTTGGATTATATGCCTCATCTTCCCTTCCACACTATCTTGTGTGGCTTCCAATTGATTTGGCCATAGACAAAGCTTCTCTTGATCAGCTAGCTTAGCTTCCACACTCTGCAGTAGTTGTTGAAGTGCTGCATGAGTATGAATTTGGGCATCCATGCATGTGGTCAAGCTCTTGATAGACTCTACCAATGCACACACATCTTCACTTGCCATGGTAAAGCTACAACACCACACTTAACTTCCACAAAGAATTCAGCAGTTAATGGTAGTCCTGGAAGTCTACTTGCAGCCGAGATACAGGATAACTCTTGCTACAATTTAAGAAAGTCTTGATAACTTCCTTGAAGTCTTCGTCACGCAAATTTTGAAGGAAGGTGGCCGAGTGATTTTGCACTAACTCTTGGCTAGGAAGGATGGTTTCTTTGTGACAAAAAAATAGGTCACATAAAATATCAAAAGAAAACGATGAATATGTGTGTCGAGGAAGTGGTATCTTCAAGTGGAAGATGCTGGAGATTAAGAAGACTCGAAGAGGTGAAGGAGAAAAGGCAAGTATGTGTTGAAAGGTTGGAAGATAATTGGTGAGGTTTGAATGTTGAAGCTCTTATTCAAACCTATAGGATTGTAGGGAGAAAGTTACATGTGCTTTATCATGCAGATACGTATGGAGGAAAATTGGAGGAAGATTCTATTGGGAAGAATCGAAAAGAGGAATGAAAAAGGAACATTGTAATGTTAAGGAATCAATGGAATGAAGTGCTAGAAGATTGAAGATGCTAATATGGACTAAAGAATAACGTTGAAGAAGGAAGGACGTCTTCAGTTGAAGATCGAAAGAACTTCAACAAGATTAGTGCAAGAAAGTTAAATATTCAACCAATATTTATGTTGAAGATTCAAGAATAGGATGAAGATGCAAGAAATGGATGAAGACACACCTTATATCTGTGGTTCTTGATGAAGACAATTCACACAGGAAATAATAAGACTTATAGGTGTTGGATGATCCCTGGAAAACAAAGGAATGTCGAGATTTGATACCAAAATTTGATGTGAATCAAAGGGAAGGGAAACATTGGATCGATTAATCCTTGAATTTCATAATCCAGCAGATTGAAATGTCATGGATTAATTGTGGCTTAAGTGGAAGGTAAGCCTCAACTTGCAGGTATTCTTCATATATGATAAGGATTGGCTAAAGGAAAACCTTTGAATGTTGCTGCACATTCAAAGTCTCGAATGAGGAAGGGACGCCCAGGGCACTTCCTGGCCAGATAGTTCTCCAAAACAGAGGAAAAACAAGTGTTAAAATTGAGATCTTCAATTATTATGCGTGTACAAGCTTAGGGGATATATATAAGAAATAGCCGACTTAAAGGCCTTAAACTAGTCGGTTTTTAAATGATATTAATGACTAACATTACAAAGCTATTTTAACTTAATTGAATTAAGCCTATATAATACCTAATCTCACTCATAATATCATCATTTAAATGATATTAATGACTAACATTACAAAGCTCTACAATCAACTATGGTACATACATGAAATTACAACAAAACCCTAGCTTACATAAAATATACTTAGGGTTAACAACAAGTTTAATATAACTAATGATATCACCACTATATCTTGTTGTAATGTCATCCCATGTATGACATAGCCTTGCATGCTTTGAATGCTTTTACACTTTAATTCTTTTCTTGTGTGTTGACTTCTTCACCTTACAAATATATAATATACCTGCAAGAATATCTTGAATTGTTTTCAATACCAAGTATATAAATATCATCACGAACATTTAAAATGATTGGCTCCATTATTAAGAATGTTAATTCTTCCTTACCTTGAGAGTCATTAGAAACATAAGATACATTACATGCACCTGCATCAAGACCACTTTTCTTAATAGTGATATTGAGGAAATGATCTATATAGTGCAAATGGAAAACTTTGTGTCAAGAAACCCAAAGAATATGGTTTGTAAGCTGAAGAAATCCATCTGTGTGCTCAAGTAAGCGTCTTGACAATGGTATTTCTAATTTCATCTAGTTATCACCTCTTTTGCTTTTGAGATGAATGTAATAGATGAATGTGTATAACATAAGTTATGTGGGACCAAATATAATTTTTTGGTACTTTATGTTGATGACATACTACTGGCATGTAATGACATAATTTTGTTATATGCGACCAAGACATTTCTAGCTAGCAATTTTTAGATGAAAGATTTTTGCAATGCCTCTTTTGTATTGGGCATAGAGATATATCGGGATTGTTCTCAAGGAATCCTAGGGCTATGACAAAATGCTTATGTCGAAAAGGTTCTCAAGTGGTATGTCATGTAGAACTACAAACCAGGAAACACCCCTGTTGCTAAAGAAGACAAATTTAGTCTCAAGCAGTGCTCTAAGAATGACTTTGAAATAAAGATAATATAAAGTGTTCCTTATGCTTTAGTAGTGGGAAGTCTAATGCATGCTCAAGTGTGTACGTGTCTGGATATTGCATATATCATTGGGATGCTTGGTAGATATTAAAGTAATATAGGACTCAATCGTTGAAGAGCAGCCAAATAAGTCATTCGGTACTTATATAAAATAAAAGATTACATGCTCACATATCTGAGGTCAAACAAGCTTGAGATCGTAGGATATTCTGACTTTGATTTTGCTGGATGCCAAGATAGCAAGAAGTTTACATCAGGCTTTGTTTTCCTGATGGTTGGAGGTGTTGTTTCTTGGGAAAGTGATAAACAGATAGTAATGGCATATTCTATTATGGTAGCAAAATTTGTAGCATTCTGCAAATTTTTAAATACATCAGGTTTTGTTTGCAAATTGAAGAAATTCAATTGCGGTATATGGTTGCAAAATTTATCATAGGACTACATATACTTGGTGGTATTGAAAGACTGCTTATGATGTTATGTGACAATAAGGCTGCAGTTTAGTATTCTAATACCAACCTAAGTTCTACAAAATCAAAAAGTATCAATATTAAATACTTGGTTGTTAAAGAGAAAGTATAGAAAGGAGAATTGTTTATAAAGCATATTAATACAAACTCTATGATAGTGAATCCACTCACTAAGGCTTTACCACCCAAACGGTTTCTTAAGCATGTTGCTCATATGGGTGTTATGTCGGCTGATGATGTTTAGTTCCAGAAGGAGTGTATCACTTCATTTACTCTATGTATGGATACTTTGTTTTGGCTTATGGACATTTTGATCATATATTTTCTATAGAAATAAAGTTTTAGTATAAAGTTTCAGTTTATTTCCTTTTTGATTTGTTGATGATTTGATCTCATTGATATTTTAAGATGGACCAGTTGGAAATAGGCACATTAAGATCACATTACATGAAATTTTCATGCTACACATCCACATCTTGATCCATGTCGTTTAGTTATATGTGCATATGTGACCATTGAAAGTTTAGTTATGAAGAAATATTATGAAAGCCGCTTTGATCCTATGTTGGTGTGAATAATGGACTAGATTGGTTATAGATACATTTCATAACAACAACAATATTGAGCTTGTTCGGTTATCATACAATTCGTGGTTATAAAGTCACACAAATAGCCCAAGTGAGAGATTATTGGGTTTTTATCCAACGTTTGGGCTTATATGTGAACTATAAGAATTACGGGTTGTTGTATAAAGTAAACCCGTATTTAAGTAATCATATTTTGTGCATACATTATTGTGCTTAATATATCTAATTAGATGTGTGTCTGTATGTGTAGAGACGTTGGATATTCTAGGTTGTTAATCGATCGAACTAGAATAATCCGATAGATAAAGGATCAATTGTCTATATATAGGGTTGTGGTCCCTGGGTCACACATTCTTCATTCTATTGGATTTCCATCAGTTAATAGAGACAGACGAACATGTGCCCGATCCATAATACCGTAGTATCGCCCTTGTCTTGAAGCCGTTGGTCATTCCTACGTTATGGGTTTAGGTACGCTTTCACATTATGTTATGCATGAATATTAATAAATTAGCATTGATCTTGTCGGATCTATAGATTGTATTAATCTATTAATTTTACAATATTACACGTGAATGAATTTGTTATTTTATTATTGCCAAAGAGAACTAATACAAGTTTAAAATATATTTTGCAAATATTTAAAGGATTCAAAATTAGGTTTGGTTGAGTGGAGTCTAGGCCATCTTATTAGTTTTGGGATAGTATCAGATTGGGTCTTGCACATTAAGATCCACATATATCTTGTTCGCAGTAGTAAAGGAACCAGGCAATATCATATTAAGCCCCGTGAGGTATGGACCATCGGAGGGTTGAAAAGATCTTCATATATCATGTTCTCATTATCAAAGGGATCGGTCAATAATATTATGTTAAGTCTCATGAGATATGGACCACCGGAGAATCGGATCTTATTAGGTTCAAGTCGGTCACAAATTCGGACAAAATCAAGTATGAGACAGTAAGAGGTTAATCTTGTCTGCTTGTACCAAGTTAAACGGTATCCATTACCACATTTATTAATTAAAAAAGCAAACAAGGCACCAAAAACAACGTTTGGCAGAAACCCAACTACCTAGGTCAAAGGAGTGGGCTAGCATGAGCGAAAAGCCACGTGAACACCACTAAAACAACAGAAAACCAGCAGGACAAAAGTATTGCACATAAGAAGACAGAATCCAGTAACGAGCAGGGAAAGAAGCAAAGAGAGATCGAGGCACTAAATGAATATGAACAATCTAAGCAGTAATATTTATTCAGACAAATATACAGAGGGAAATCACATCGAGCTGTTGTTTCACTTACTGTCGACGATGGAAGAGGAAAAGGAAGGACAACACTAGCTAGAGGACGAAGAGGAAGGACGGAGGACAACGGCGAGGCGGCAAGCAGTGGTGAGGAAAACCGTTGGCGGTGCAGTCACAAAAAATGGCTAACTGGCGAGAGGCCCGAGTGAGGCGGTCGAGACTGAGAGTGGAGACAGAGGGTGGAGACGCAAGATTTTGACTTTTGAACGGCAGAGGATAAGTGTGAATCAAGTAGGTAAATGTTAAATAATTTGTTGGGGTTTGAATGTATTTTTACTTTTAACCATAAAAAATATATTTATTTATGACTTAAATTAAGAATAAAAAATATTTTTTATTGAATAAATAAATATGAATAAAAATACAAATATAAATTTAGAGGTTGGATCAAAGATATGAATATATTTTTTTATCTAGATCTAAATTTAATTTTAATGGATATTTTTACATATATAAACCTATATCTATTTATCCAACTATAAGAGAAAATTTATAAAATTTTAAGTAAAACCTATCACGTTACAATCTTAATTGATTGAGATTAGTATTAGATTAGAATATATTTACGTTTTAGTTAAATTAATTTTTAGTCGAGTTAGGTTAACATTTTAGTTGTGTTTGATTAGTTTGGGAATTAATCGATCAAATATTTGGGATGCAATAAGCTTTTTCCGGCTCCACGGTCATTGACACGCAAGATGCAATGTTGAATGAGAATCGGAAAAGGTCGTTCTTGGGATCGAGTTCAGCTTGGTTGTCGTCAATTCGTCATCATGAGGGTAGTTGGGTTGTGTATGTCCAACGCCATTCACGGAATCAACATCGTATACTTTTAATCTTCATGAAAAATTGAACTAAATGTTCGTCGGTTAAACCCGACCAAAAATAAACCAGATATAATAAGTCTTGTGACCCAACACGAAGTCAAAACTAAATCCAGTTCGACCCAATTCAGCCAACCCACATCTTTCATTCATTTGTCTTTGATTCTTTCGTATCAGTTCACGAACATAATTAATGATTTAACATGCAAACTACCTTGTTGGTTAGATCTACCTACTCAAATGTGTGTGTATTAAATTCCTAGAAAAACCAATGCCATTGCTCCACGGAACTTATTATTAAATGCCCGTGCGGGCGTAGCCCAGTTGGTTGGGGCATGGTATGTGGCCCTGTGGTATCCGGGTTCGATTCCGTAGGGAGACAAGCTGCAGTGTGGGAGTTTCAACCCTCCGTTTGTGGGGGTGGCTCCTTGTGGGCGCCCTGGCTCCGGACCTGCCATGAGCTCAGCCGCTGAGTCACCGTAATTTACCTTCTCCGTGATGGCTGGCGGGCCGGCTGGCGGAGGCCCTGGAGGCGAGGGAATCGCCTTTTGGCCCTGTGGAACTTATTATTAAATAGCTCCAAATCCTGCAGGGAACTCTGTTTCCTGCAAGGATTGAAGCTCTGAGACAGCCGCAGGAGTCGAATCCCGATGTACAGAGGGGTTCTGTCAAATCCGTGGAGCTATATATTGCATACTGCTTTCTTGAGAGTAAAGTATTATTTTGGTGACTCCATAATATAATTCTTTCTATTTTAAGTTCTTAAATAATTATAAAAATTTAATATAGTCACTCTACATTTATTTTTATTCAAAATTGTCTATCGTCCACTTATTAATTGAATAACCTTTACAATCTCTCTCGTAGTCATCAATATCACTCCCAATAACCTATTTTCTTATTAATATAAAAAATTCAATTATCTCATTCAATTTTAAACTATCTAAAACTTACAGCTACCCACTAATTGAAACCCACAGCTACCCATTCCAGCTATAATAGTATGCTAATTGAGTTAGTTTAATTTGAAGTACAAGTTGAATTAGATTGTTACCAATATTACATTAACAAGTAAATAGCTCATTAGGAGTTAAATTGCTAGCTAAGAGAGAGAATGTGAAGGTTAAACCTACAATAACAAATTATGAGGGGACGAGGGATCAATATAAATAAAAATATATTTAGAAGGATTAGACTGAACTTTTATTCACTTATTTGTTTATTTAGGGGCCAAAATAAAATAACAACAAAATGTATTTTATAGAAGGATCAAAGGATATTTAACTCCCCTCATACGTCAAATCTCTAACAAATAAGACTACTTTTAATAACTTGAATGGGTTAGCAGCCGACCCATGAAACGCATTTTTTCCTCCTGTACGCAATTCAATTAATATGATAGTCTCTTTTTATTTTTAAGTATTTATGGTCAAAGTGGCAACATAAACAATCATCATCAAGGGGTTATTTCTAATTTAAAGGGCATGTTGGATGAAAATAATGTATTAGTTAAGTCATTTAGGATGACTAAGCAAAAAAATTGAGGTAGAAGAGGTGGCAGTACATGAAAGTATAATTTACCTATTGGAGGCAGCCGCAAAAGTTTATCTTTTGCTTTTTTCCTCATCCCAAGTTGGTGGAATAAGTTGTTTGAGACCTCATTATATTTTTTCATCTCTAAGGGTGTGCTTGAGAAATTAGCTTGGACTATTTAGTTTAGATGTGGACTAGGCCTAGACACACACACATACTCGCATGTGCCGCCGCCCATTCGTCTGGTTTGGATTGTGCTAGGCGTGGGCCCGAGCCGGGCCTTATTTTTTTTCTATTTTTTCTTTTCTTCTCTATTCAGATTTTCCATTTAATTGAGATCCACTTTTGACTCCATTTTTTCTTCAAATGTTTTTAAACGTTCTACATGATTTTTTGTGGTCAATTTTTAGGGAGGTGGGAGAGTAGTTATCGAATTCATCTATGCTCTTTCTCTAATTTAAGGGGTCGTGATTTACCAAGAACATCACAAATTCAAACTTGTCCTCTTTGCATCTTTTTTCAACCTTTTATCTTTGATTTTACATTTCAATTCCTGGATAAACATTCTGCAAATTCCAAATCCTCCTTTCTTGAGTGCACAAAAACAATGGGCGTTGTGTGAACCTTGAGGGAGAGACGGCATCACAGTTACACCTTAGTTGTGCTGAATTTTTGCTTCAAGGCAGTGTATTTAACCATGGCACAAAGAATATTTGATATGTTCTTTCTCTTTTTTGGTTTCGATTTTTATTCTACTTTTCCTTGTACCATGTATACTGCATTATTTTTCAACACTTTGAAGTGAAAATTGTTGTAGTATACATAGCATCTTCAGTTTGTTCATTCATTGTAGTGGGTAATATTTTGTTGCTATTTTGTCTGGTATTGTTCTTTGCTTTGAATTTTGGATTTTGGATTCGTCCATATTGTGTAGATATTTAGAATTTGCTAGTTTAAAATTGCAAAGACTCAAGTTTGTGCTTTGTTGGACTGTATTGCTCTTACTAGTTGTTGGTTTGTGTTTCCGGTTGAATTGACTTTTTGGCTGCTGAAATAAGGCTCGACTATTGGTCTATTCATTCTATTTTGTTTCATACTAATATTTTGCACTGTAACTATTCGACAGTTTGCCTTAGTCAATATGCTCTTACTGTTTGCCTTAGTCAATTGATGTAAGGTTTTGGCTGCTGTAATTTTAGATCTGGTTGGTTCATGTGCTATAGTACACTCATTGCTATAGTACATAGCTTGGATATTATTCATTTATTGTTGTTATTGATACTGTTATTCTCAATCTAATATGGCTGCTAGTGTTCCAAGAATTATTCTAGATATGTCGAAAGTAGAAGCATTAGACGATACCAATTACTGTAGGTGGTCACAAAGGATGTTGATTTTGTTTGAGGCTCTTGAAGTCAATTATGTGTTGCTTAATGATTCACCTACTCAGAAGGATATTGATATTAATCTTACCACTCCAACCACCACTCCCGCTACTACTTCCACAAAGAAAGTTGATGATGATGTAAAGGAAAAATATGAAAGGGACAACAAGACTATTCGAGGTTATCTTCTACAACATATGAACAACAAACTATTTGATATGTTATTCAAAGTTGAGTCTTCCAAGGATATTTGGGATACTCTGAAGAATAAGTATGGTTCTAATGAAGTTGGGAGAAAGAAGTACATTGTTAGAAATTTGATGAGATTTTAAATGGTTGATGGTAAGGCAGTGATAAATCAAGTCCATGATTATGAGCTTTTTGTTGCTAAAGTCTTGGGGTGAAGGGATGAAGATCTGTGAGACATTCCAAGCCAACATGGTGATAGAGAAATTCCCTCCATCCTAGAGTAATTTTAGAAGCCATCTAAAGCATAAGAAGATGGATTTGACATTACCAAATTTGATCAGTCACATAAGGATAGATAAGGCAAACTGATTAAAGGACGATCGTGTGCCTCATGCTTTTGGTTCCATGAGTGCCAAAATCATTGAGTCTACTATTGGAAATGATAAATTCAAGGGGAAAGGCAAGAAAACTAGGAAGAATGATCAACTAAAAGGTTAGCCTAACTTCAAGAAGGGTGACACTAGGATTAAAAAGAAGCAAGGGACTTGCTATGTGTGCGGTAAGACGGGTCATAAGGCTTTTTAGTGTTTCAAGATAAAGGACCTACACCTTAATCCCAAGTCTCCAAACACTCCACAACTCTCCCTTTAGCTTATTTACACCTTAATACAAATTTTCTCACGTAACGATCATCCCCATGCAAGCTTTATCCAACCCATGCAAACTCTCGAAGTTCCCATGCAAACCCTAGAATTCCCATGCATGATTCTCATCTCTTATTCCTTTTGGTCAACCTCATACCCCCCTTTAGCAACTCACTTCCCGTTTATTTCTTTTATCTTTTCATCTCCATGTCATAATAATAATTACCCTAACATGCATGTCCTAAAGGGTTAAAATCATGCCACAGCACATCATAATCACCACGTATGGATATCACATTCATGTCATGAGAAAACACATACCACGTACCTTAACTCCAAGCTGCACTATGCACAAAACACGTTAAGGATAATCATGTGATACACAACAGGACATGATATATATATATAAGCCACCCAAGGCATACAAGTCATATAACACATAAGAACCTTAGCCACATCCTTACCTAATACGACACCGGTCTTGGAGCACGTTCCTACGCCTCCTCCGGGTTTTGACTTGATTCGCCTATAAGAGGGAAAGACTATGGATTAACTTTCCTCTAACCAAATTGACTAGCCTTCCTACCTTACCCTTATCACAACTTACCATTAGGGCTAAAATAATAATATTACTAATAGTGACAAGGAACTAAAATAATAGTAATAATAATAACCATAATAATAATGATAATAGTAATACTAGTAATAATAGCAATAATGATGTTAAAATAATAATACTAGAGTTATAGGTCATTAATAATAGTAATAATAACAGTTATAAATATTTCAAGGTTAGGTTAAATAATAATATTAATATCAATAATTATAACATTAAGAATAATATTAATAATGCTACTAAAAATAGCTAGCATTTGTATAACAAGGGTTTAGGGGTTGGGGAGTTTAGAGGACCTCCTAGGGGTGTTGGTGGCACAAGCGGCGGCGCACAGTGCACGACGGCGGCGGCGGCGGCGGTGATGGGGGAGAAGAGAGGTGGAGAAGTGGTGGAGGGAGGAGAAAGGAAGAGGAGAGGGTGGCAGGGGAAAAAGAAGATATGGGGAGGTAGAGGAAGCTCCCCTGGTTATTTTAGGAGGCAGAGGGGGTGCTGGAAGTGGCGGCACCGGCGGTGGGCGGTGGCGAGAAAGGCGTCGGGCTCGAAGCAAGGCTGATCGGAAAGAGCTCTTTGCACGGCCGGGGTGGCTCGTGCAGAGCAAACCGAGGGGTATGGGAGGCCTAGGTTGGTGGAGGGTGATGCAAGGGGGAATTTAGTGGGTGGATCGGGAGGCGGCGATGGGCGGCGGCGACGGGGTGGCTGTCTGAAACGGGGATGGCGCAAGGGTGATTTTCTAGGCTGGGGTTTCGAAAGAGCCCGATGCTGGGCTCGTGGGGTATTTATAAGCTCGAAATGGGGGAGGATCGAGAGAGGGGGTAGAGAAAGGTGCGAGCAGGCGGAAAGTTTGGCACACCGGCCGTCGGTGGCAGGCCGACGCGGGTCTGCCATGGCAGACTTGTGGCTCGGTCGGGAAAAAGGAAGGGGGCGGTGGCAGACCTGTGTGAGGTGTGGGGATGGTCGTTCGGTCGAGGAGGGACAGAAGGGAGGTGCAGAAGAGAGGGAGAAGGGGTGCAGGTGCGCAGAGGAGTTGTCGGCGCAGAAGAGTTGTCGGCGCAGGAGGGCGGTGATTTGCAGCGGGGCGCGGGGAAGAGGAAGAGGGGAAAGGGGCTGGACCGGTCGGTCCAAGCGAGAAAAGAAAAAGAACCGGCCGAGTGGTTCGGGCGAAGGAGAGGCAGGGCAGGCCTGCGTGCGAGACGGAGGGGAAGGGGAGAGAACGGACCTAGGCCGGTGGGCTGGCCCAGTCGGGGGAAATGGGGGAGAGAAGGGAGAAAGGAGAGGGGGAGGGAAAAAGGAGAAAAAGGAAAATAAGGGAGAAAAGAAAAAGATTAAGGAAAATAATTAGGGAAGAAAATAATTAAAATGAATTATGGGGTGAGTCATAGTATTTTTGGTAGATAATTAAAATTTTAGTAATTTATCTTATTATATTAGTTTAAAGAGGTAGCTTTTAGAAAAATATTGGTTTGAACCTTATTTAAACAAAAATGAGTATGATAAAATAGAAATCTATTTAATTTAATTTATTAAACACTCACATCTAATTTGGTATACTTAAAACCCACAAAATAATTAAGTTAAATAAATTTAAAAGGCAAAATCCTTAACGTAATTAAAGTAAATAAGTTTAAGAGTTAAATTATCCCTAATAAAAGTAATTTAATAAATTATAGGCTTTTAAAATTTTTGGGGAATTACATCACTACCCCCTTAAAAACAGACTTCGCCCCCGAAGTCTCCTGCGGCTCTTCTAGGGTTAGGGTTAGGGTATTCTAGTCCTCTACATTAATGCGTCATTTGCTATACCTAAATTAACTACCCCCTTAGGGACGAACTATGGGTGGTTGCACCTGGGGTATAAGTTCAAATTAAATACTAAATATCAAAAATTAATATTGGGATAATTTAATCAAAAATTTATTTATTGAAAATTTACTTCGGAAGGATCCGAAGGCTTAAAATTAATAAAAGAGTTATATAAGAATTTTGGAAACATCCTCAGAAGGAATTACCCATGAACATAAAATGTGTATTATTTACGGGAATATATGTCATATGACCTCAAAAAAATTATTTAAAAACATATAATAAAATATTTATGGCAAATTCAAATAAACCGAGACTAATTTAAATAATTTCCGAAATTGGTTTTTCGTAAATCAAAAGCATAAAACAGAAGAAAATTAATTTCGAAAAGAAATTCTTAAGTAATCTCCGAAAAACCTTTTTAATTTAAAACTTTCTGAAAGTATTAACGGTTTTCGAAAACGAATAAATTTAAAGTTGGAAATATTTTCTATGGCAAAAATCATTAAAATAACTTTAACTTTTTAAACAGAAATTCTATAATTTATATAATATACTTCGTTAACGAAATATAACTTCAAAATAACGCCGTAATCACATGAAAAAGTTATAATTGAAAACGACTCGAAATTAAAATAATCAATTGTTTAAATCAAATTACGCTAATAAAATCATTAAACTTAATAAATTTGGATTTTAAAAAATATGGGGTATTACATCACTACCCTCTTAGAAAGGAACTTCGTCCCCGAAGTTCAGCAAAACCTAAGTAGTGGAAACTTGATAAAACGATTGAATAAAACATTTACCGCAATGAGTAGTTTAAAAATGAATCTGAAGAAAATAAAATGATGTTTACGAAACTAAACCAAGCAACGTTGAATCAAAACAAGGAATAGGAAGTAGAATAAAAGAAGGAGAATTGATGCTTAGCAGATCAAATACAATGGAACCCAAATAAGGAAGGAGTACAGACTTAAAGTCCAAACAAGTTACGAAAATACTATCGTTAAAATAAAGTCTTATAAAAGAATAAAAGTATCACATGGGGTTCAAATAAAATAAAGGAATGAAAATTCTAAGGATTACACAATCCTAACAACACAACTAATACCTAATATGCACATAAAACCTTACACAATGAGTCATCTCCATAACATCACACCTAAAAAAAAAATAAAGTTAGCACTCGACTCAACGACTCCTAAGAGATCCTCATAAACACCAACCACATACTTCTAGATCAAGGGAGATTCTTAACCCAAAACGCTTCACTAACAAGCTCTCTAATCTACGCTATAACCATGATAGTCTAAACACTTAAATTTGAAAATGCTACTACTATAGCAACCTGTGATTGAATGCTAATCAACGGGAACTAGATATAAACGCACAATGAAAGTCAGCATCATTAAAATCACTAGGGTAAATTAGGCACCCTACACTCTATTTATGAACACGAACACTTCAATCTAAACCTCAACATTATCATTATCATCATTACAATTATAGGTTTCTCCCAATTGAAAATGATACATCTATTTAAACATCACCATCAGGGTTACCAACCTAAATTTCTTACAACTCCAAAAAGTGAGACTACTAAACCAAAATGGATTACGATTTATGTCACATCACACTATATCCGACAAGGTATACATTAAGGTTTTTAATCCACTGAACCTGCAAGACTAGGGTTAACCTAGTGGGGTTACTACCCCCTTAAGATCAAACTACTTATAAAACGACAATAATTACGACACATAAAATTCAAAGTTAACACACGTCAAGCATGTCAAATAACCAAGAACCATATTCAAAGACAGAATTTCAACAGAAAACCACAAGGCCACTTATACTACCCAATCACACTATCCTCACAAGCTAATCCGGATTTAAAATTCACTTGAAAGAAGGTAAATACGTCTTAAGTTTAAAAACATTTAGGATCGTGAGAACCGAATCTCTAACCGAAACCCGATTCTCAACAACCAAAAGCTCTGATACCAACTTGTAACACCTCCAAAATTCACTACTGAAAAATTTCATTTTAAAGGAAAGAATTAACAGAAGCGAAATAAGAAAACCGTGAATTATGGGGAATGTTACCGCCACACTCAGTACCAGACCGGTTCACTCCTAGCGTTCCAGTACCGAGTGCCAAGGCTAAAACGGATTACCATCAGACAAAAGCTAATACTTAAAACGAGGATTTATAAGGAAGTTAAATAGTTCACAATATAAAATTCAGAGTACGCGTAAAAAGGTTTACAAGCCAGAATATGTTTTTCAAAACGGGAAACGTAATACAAAATACAGCTAAACAAAACAAATCCCGAAGGATCAATACCCGGATTGCCTACTCTCTCGAGTCAAGCCTTCTGCCCCAAAATAGTATCCGATCGTAAACCTGCACAGGAGGTCTGCTCCCCACCATCAGTGGATCATCACAGGACCCATTCAACCAAGGTAGTATCAGTACGGGTCCGATACTGAGAAAGGTAGCAGGTGTGCTAAGGCCGGCATACAAAACACACAACACAGTACATATGGCATAATCATGTGAGCAACATGTAGTAAAAAGATGATAAAGGCTAGCTACAGTCCGGATAAACTTATTCTTTAGATCTCCGGTAAATATAGAGTTGATTCACAACATAGTCTTTATCAATTCATATGAGTGCGGGAACCCCACTATTATAGCCGGTGGAACAGTCATGCAGGGCAAAACGCGCCTGGCCACTATTATAGCCGATGGACCGGTCATGCAGGGCAAAATGCTCCTGGCCACTATTATTCGCCGGTGGACCGGTCTGGCCCCGACTCACATGATTTTTCACTGTAATTACTTTGTGTCTTTCCCATGTCTTATCGTTATTACGTTCGGTTTGTTGAGCACGGAATCCCCCACTATTATAGCCGGTGGACCGAAAATCATGCAGGACAAAACGCGCCTGGCCACTATTATAGCCGGTGGACCGGTCATGTAGGGCACCCCGGCCCTAACCACTATTATTCGTCGGTGGACCGGTCTGGGTTTGGCTCAACATATTCCTCTTTAAGTAATTAGTGTCTTAACATATCTTATTTGAAAGTAGTTTACCCTTGACATGCATGGCTAACTTTATCCACACTTATCCTCCCAGGAGGGCCCGTCCCATATATTGGGACACTTGCGCCCCTTATCACACCTCGTTATCCACTCCCCTTTTACTCTTACACATAATGAAGACCAACTCTTAAGGGTGTGGGTTAAGGCCCAACACCTCATGACATCCACTCCACATGCTATCTCCCTCTAGGGTTTTCCCTTGAAAACCCTAATTGGACCTATGTGGCCCAACTTTCTCTACCTTACACTACCATTACTCCATTTATTGTCCCACTCCTCTTCTGATTTAGATCCAATCCCAAATCATATCGCTTTACCCCTTGATTCCACACGTGACCGAAAAACCCTAGTTGGCCACTTCAACCCTAGCACCTTTCTTCTCCCACAAGTAACCCCTCTCTTTTTCACCCAATATCTCTTCTCTCCCATGACACCCATAATCACCCCTTATACAACAATTCCCACTCTTAACCCATACTCCACTCTCCCTTAATCATTTTTACTTCCACATTTCCCAGATTACTACTTTCTCCCAAAACCCTAATCGGGTCCCTTATACACCCTTACAGCAACCTACGTATTATTTTTCATCCCAAGTCTCCAAACACTCCACAACTCTCCCTTTAGCTTATTTACACCTTAATACAACTTTTCTCACGTAACGATCATCCCCATGCAAGCTTTATCCAACCCATGCAAACTCTCGAAGTTCCCATGCAAACCCTAGAATTCCCATGCATGGTTTTCATCTCTTATTCCTTTTCGTCAACCTCATACCCCCCTTTAGCAACTCAATTCCCATTTATTTCTTTTATCTTTTCATCTCCATGTCATAATAATAATTACCCTAACATGCATGTCCTAGAAGGTTAAAATCATACCACAGCACATCATAATCACCACGTATGGATATCACATTCATGTCATGAGAAAACACATACCACATACCTTAACTCCAAGCTGCACTATGCACAAAACACGTTAAGGATAATCATGTGATACACAACAGGACATGATATATATATATAAGCCACCCAAGGCATACAAGTCATATAACACGTAAGAACCTTAGCCACATCCTTACCTAATACGACACCGGTCTTGGAGCACGTTCCTACGCCTCCTCCGGGTTTTGACTTGATTCGCCTATAAGAGGGAAAGACTATGGATTAACTTTCCTCTAACCAAATTGACTAGCCTTCCTACCTTACCCTTATCACAACTTACCATTAGGGCTAAAATAATAATATTACTAATGGTGACAAGGAACTAAAATAATAGTAATAATAATAACCATAATAATAATGATAATAGTAATACTAGTAATAATAGCAATAATGATGTTAAAATAAAAATACTAGAGTTATAGGTCATTAAGAATAGTAATAATAACAGTTATAAATATTTCAAGGTTAGGTTAAATAATAATATTAATATCAATAATTATAACATTAAGAATAATATTAATAATGCTACTAAAAATAGCTAGCATTTGTATAACAAGGGTTTAGGGGTTGGGGAGTTTAGAGGACCACCTAGGGGTGCTGGTGGCACAGGCGGCGGCGGTGATGGGGGAGAAGAGAGGTGGAGAAGTGGTGGAGGGAGGAGAAAGGAAGAGGAGAGGGTGGCAGGGGAAAAAGAAGATATGGGGAGGTAGAGGAAGCTCCCCTGGTTATTTTAGGAGGCAGAGGGGGTGCTGGAAGTGGCGGCACCGGCGGTGGGCGGTGGCGAGAAGGGCGGCGGGCTCGAAGCAAGGCTGATCGGGAAGAGCTCTTTGCACGGCCGGGATGGCTCGTGCAGAGCAAACCGAGGGGTATGGGAGGCCTAGGTTGGTGGAGGGTGATGCGAGGGGGAATTTAGTGGGTGGATCGGGCGGCGGCGATGGGCGGCGGCGACGGGGTGGCTGTCTGAAACGGGGATTGCACAAGGGTGATTTTTTTGGCTGGGGTTTCGAAAGAGCCCGATGTTGGGCTCATGGGGTATTTATAAGCTCGAAATGGGGGAGGATCGAGAGAGGGGGCAGAGAAAGGTGCGAGCAGGCGGAAAGTTTGGCAGGCCGGCCGTCGGTGGCAGGCCGACGCGGGTCTGCCATGGCAGACCTGTGGCTCGGTCGGGAAAAAGGAAGGGGGTGGTGGCAGACCTGTGTGAAGTGTGGGGATGGTCGGTCGGTCGAGGAGGGACAGACGGGCGGTGCAGAAGAGATGGAGAAGGGGTGTAGGCGGCGTAGAGGAGTTGTCGGCGCAGAAGAGTTGTCGGCGCAGGAGGGTGGTGATTTGCAGCGGGGCGCGGGGAAGAAGAAGAGGGGAAGGGGGCTGGACCGGTCGGTCCAGGCGAGAAAAGAAAAAGAACCGGCCGGGCGGCTCGGGCGAAGGAGAGGCAGGGCAGGCCTGCGTGCGAGACGGGGGGAAGGGGAGAGAACGGACCTGGGCTTGTGGGCTAGCCCAGTCGGGGGAAATGGGGGAGAGAAGGGAGAAAGGAGAGGGGGAGGGAAAAAGGAGAAAAAGTTAAATAAGGGAGAAAAGTAAAAGATTAAGGAAAATAATTAGGGAAGAAAATAATTAAAATGAATTATGGGGTGAGTCATAGTATTTTTGGTAGATAATTAAAATTTTAGTAATTTATCTTATTATATTAGTTTAAAGAGGTAGCTTTTAGAAAAATATTGGTTTGAACCTTATTTAAATAAAAATGAGTATGATAAAATAGAAATCTATTTAATTTAATTTATTAAACACTCACATCTAATTTGGTATACTTAAAACCCACAAAATAATTAAGTTAAATAAATTTAAAAGGCAAAATCCTTAACGTAATTAAAGTAAATAAGTTTAAGAGTTAAATTATCCCTAATAAAAGTAATTTAATAAATTATTGGCTTTTAAAATTTTTGGGGGATTACAATATTCTTAATGAGTTAATAACCCCATTTTTGGGTGGTCCTAGTGAGAAGGACTTAATGACCTTACCGCTTGATGTATATGAGGTTGAGCATTCTTATGCTCCTAATGAATCCATAGCCTCATATGGTAGTGCTCATGAGATGCACTTAATGGATTCACCTAAGTGAGTGTGAAGGTTGACTGCCTTCTAGGAAATATTAAGGCTATCTTTCTAGAAAACTCATGAGTACCCAAGGTGTGTGCATGGACATCAATAGTGCTTGTTTATTATCACAAAATTTGCAAAACTTAAGGTCAGACATATGTTTTGGGGGTCTCAATCGACGTCTAGGTAGTTCAAGATTCGTTCACTCCCTGGATACAATTTTTGCCTCACTTCACTATGTATCAATTTAATCATTGTTATATTGATACTTAAGTGTTATTCCTTCTCTTACCCATAGATTCATGTGTTTTTATCCTATTTTGCCATTGGTGGGGGACTATTGGAGGCAATGGAAAAAGTTCATCTTTTGTTTTTTTCCTCATCCCACATTGGTGGGATAAGTTGTTTGAGACCTCCTTATATTTCCCCATCTCTAAAGGTATGATTGAGAAATTGGCTTGGACTATTTTGTCTAGATGTAGACTAGGCTAGACACACACACACACACGTGCGAGCGTGTGTGCTGCTGCCCACCCATTCGGTCCAGGTTGAGCTGGGTGTGGGTATGATGTGGTCTTTGATCCTGGGTTAGGCCTTATTTTTTTTCTTCTAGTTTTTCTTTTCTTCTCTATTTAGTTTTTCCAATTAGTTGAGATCTAAATCTGACTCCATTTTTTCTTTGAATGTTTTCAAACGTTCTACATGATTTTTTTTTTTTGTGGCTGATTTTTAGGGAGGTGGGAGAGTAGTTATTTAATTCATCTCTACTCTTTCTCTAACTTAAGGGGTCATGATTTATTGAGAACATCATAGATTCGAACTTCTAATCTCTACATCTTTTGCCAAGCATTTATCTTTGATTTTACATTTCAATTCCTAGGTAAAATTTTTGCAAAGTCCAAATCCTCATTTTTTATGTGCACGAGAATCGTGGGTGTTGTGTGAAACTTGGGGGTGAGACGAAATCACGGTTGCACTTCGGTTGTGACAAATTTTTGCTTCAAGGCAGATTATTTAACCATGGCATAATGAATATCTGATAAGTTCTTTCTTCTTTATGGTTTCAGTTTTTGTTTTGTTGTTCACTTTGCTGCGTATATTGCATTATTTTTCAACAACATTGACATACCTATTGATGATATTGCTATCTTGGTAGAAATGTAGATTAGGGAATTATAGCATATAAATGAATTTGATACATCGTATCTTGGCAAACCATAATACAAACTACCCCTAGATTAGCTAGTCTGAGAGTTGAAGAATAAAAGGCTCAAACAAATTCTTTTTCTTCAAGTGATTAGCATTTTATTATAGTGAACAACTCACATCATAGGCCACCATACATCATGTCTAGCATGCTCCACATGAGGACCTCACATTTTCCATTACTTGCCTAGTTATAGTATCTAATGTGAAATCTCTTTTACTTAATGACACATGTTAAACCATTACTTAGTCCATTTATGAATAATTTTCCATAATTAGGAGTATAGGTCATAACCTAAGATTAAGGTCAAACATTAATAAAACTCTTAAGAGTAGATTATGAAAATAATGCATAATATCCATGCAAACTAGCTGTCTGGTCCACAAAACTAGTGGACTAGTTTTAGACGACAAGAAAAACATAAAATATTTTAGGTGGAATAACCAATTCACTTATTTTGGGACTAACAAGTCGACTAATCTCATCAATTAATTAGTCCCATCCCAAACTAGTTGATTGGTGACCACCAAAACAAAGCACACAAAATCCAAACTAGTTGACCTATGACTTGCAAAACAAAGCATAAAAATTCAAACTAGTTGACTGGTTGGCTACAGCAACCAAACATATAGCATTCTAAAATCAATTGACTGATGGTTGAAACCAGCTAACAAGCATACAAATTAATTCATCTTCCCCCAAAACAGTTCATTTGTTCATCAGGAACACAACACATAACATAAGTTGAGACAAAGACATGCTCTTCTAATTCATTCTAGGCACACATCTCATGTATACAAATTGTTTATAGCCCTAGATCTCAAATCTAACATGTCATATACTTAGTCATGCTCATATTTATACAAAAATTAAGAATCATGCTTTAACATCAAACCAAAATTAATGTGATAACATGCCCCTAACTTAGATTGTAAACTTGCTAGAAACTTGTTTGAATTATCATCAAGCTCCTATATAACTTAAATCATAAAGCCCTAAAGGTAAATCTTACTAAACATACAAAAAATAAATTATTTTTATGCTCATCTATTCATGTTTTCACACTTTTACTAAAAACATTTTAAATATCACATTTCCTCACCAATATTAATGTTATCACAGAAATCACACCAAAATGCACCACTTTCATTCCAATCACTACACAGAAGAGCAAGAATGGTTTGGCTTCACTACCAGTAATAAATCACAAAAAGTAGAGCAAGAAGGATCTTCCTTCAACTATGAGGTCCATAACTACCAATCACTTGAGTACCTTAAGAAACAATCAGAATTCAAAAATTTCTTAAAAAAAAAACTTAAGTAAAGGTTAAAAATTATATAATATAGGAAAACACACAATCTTATTAAAATCAAAAAACCAAGAGTAAAGTTCAAATCATAAACCTTTCCTAAATCTAACCCTCTTGTTTAAAGGGAAAACAAAAGAGAATGAGAAGAAGAATTAGATAAGGAGAAAATAGTTAGAAATGGAGAGAAAAGAGAGAACAAACTCAATGTGGAGGAGAAGGTGAGTTAAAGAGGAAAATTTTCAACATATATAAAAGAGAAGAGTATGAAATAGATAAAATTGAGTTAGGGTTTTGAGAGAGTGGTTTAGAGGACTTATTAAGTACTAAAATCCTCTCCTAAACCTAAGTAGATTGGTGAATGGCACTTAGAGGAAAATTTTTAAGCAAAAAACAGGGTTTCCCTAAATGTTGAATATAAAGGGTTCCTTAGAAGACAAGCTAATTTTGGATATAAAGGAATGGGAAAGGAGATAAAAGGGATCTGGGACAGAGTTAGAAAGACTTGCAAATGATTTTACAAACAAATTGCACAACTATTTTAACCATTCTTAGAGTAAAGAAGTAGGGAAGAAAAAGAAGATAAGTGTATGAGGTCATCAAGCCATTTTTTGGCAAATAAGTCCCTTAAATCGGCTTTAGTCTAAATAACATTTGAATCACTAGAAAACAATCTTAAAAACACTTTAAAATCACTCATAGGATTAATCATAAACTTATAAGATCATTTGAAAAAGATTTGAATCAAATTGAACATAAAAACTTTTGATCAAATGAACTAGTTGACTAGTATGACAAAACTAGTTGCTTGGTTTCACCAGTTGGTTGATTCTTCCACACCAGAAAAGAAATAAGACAGATAAACCAATTAAGTGGTATATGCCTAAACAAGTTTTTTGGTTTCTACATAAACCAATTATCCCTATTAAAACTCAAACCTCAAGAAGCCAAACTTAAAACATACCTGCTAATAGCATACTTTGTTGGTAGCTTGTTGAGAGCTACTAATCACAACACCAACTTATGTTTAGTACTTCTTTATTCTACCAAAAAAAATTCCAACACATGACTCAAGGGACCTTAGCTATCACTATAAGCATTATCATTATCATTATCATTATCATTATTATTATTATTATTATTATTATTATTATTATTATTATCACTATTTTGCTATAATTAGTATTAGTGCTATTATTAGAAGAAATAAAGCTATTAAGTTTAATAATATAAATATTAACATAAACATATCTTGTCTAGTAATATCTAGTAGGCTAACTTGAAGATAAAAGCCCTAGTTTTCATGTGTAATGCTCACTTTAATAATAATAACCCTAATCTTATACTAAAATAAGGAGTAATAGTAATTTTGGTAAGAGGGAAACTAATCCTTAGTATTTTTCCTTTATAGGTGAATCAAGCCAAAACCCTAAGGAGGCGTAGGAGCGTGCTCCAAGCTCGGTGTCGTTTTAGGTAAGGATGTAGCTAAGGCCCATGTGTGTTGTGTGACTTGTATGCTTTGGATGTTATATATCATGCTATATCGTGTATCGTATGATTGTCATTAACTTGTCTTATGTAAATGAGTATGATATGTATATATGGTAATTATGGTGTGATATGATATGGCCCTCTAGGATATGCATGCTAGGACAATTGATAATATAATATGGGAATAAAAGGACAAAAAGAAAGAAAATGGGAAGTGAGTTCACTAATGGGGATATGAGGTTGACCAAAATACCTCATGATCCATGAGGAAATTAAAGAGGAAGGAATGATCAAAATGAATGAGAGATGGGAACCATGCATGGGAATCTTAAAATTTGCATGGGGACTTTGGGTGTTTGCATGGGATGGATAAAAATTACATGGGGGTGATCTTTACGTGAGAAAAATTGATTTGGGGTGTAAATAAGCCAAGGGGAGAGTTGTGGAGTGATTGGAGACTTGAGATGAAAAATAGTACATAGGTTGGTGTAAGGGTGTATAAGGGACCCGATTAGGGTTTTGGGAGGAAGCGGTAATCTGGAAAATGTAAAAGTAAAAATGATTAAGGGAGAGTGGAGTACGGGTTAAGAGTGGAAATTTATTATGTAAGGGGTGAGTATGGGTGCCATGGGAGAAAAGATACATTGAGTGGGAAATAGAGAGGTTACTTGTGGGAGAAGAAGGGTACTAGGGTTAGAAGTGGCCAGCTAGAGTTTTTCCGGTCACATGCGAAGTTGAGAGGTAAAGTGATATGATGTGGGATTGGATCTAATTGAGATAAGATGTGGAGCGATGAATGAAGTAATAGTAGTGTAAGTGAGAGAAAGTTGGGCCACATAGGTCCAATTAGGGTTTTCAAGGGAAAACCTTAGACGGTAATAGTAGGTGGAGTTTGATGTCATGAGGTGTTGGGCCTTAACCCATACCTTAGGAGTTGGTTTTTCATTATGTATAAGCGTAAGGGGGAATGGATGTCGTGATGTGATAAGGGACACAGGAGTCTCAAAATATGGGATAGGCCCCCTTGAGAAGATAGATGTAGAATGTTGGAGGCATGCATGTTAAGGGCGAATTGCTTGTTGAATAAGATACGAATAAGATATTATCCATTTAAAGAGAAAGATTGTTGAACCGAGCCCATACCAGTCCACCGGTGAATAATAGTGGCCAGGAGTTGGGGTGCCCTACATGACCGATCTATCGGCAAATAATAGTGGCCAGGTGAAATGCCCCAAAAATTTTTAATTTTAAATATTATATTTAAATAAGGTTTTATTTAAAATTTTAATTTAATAAATTATTTTTACTAAAATAAAAGGGAATTTAGTAGGCAAATTAATAAGAAATTTTATAAATATGTTAAGTAGAGGAAATTTGGGTATATTATCTAATTAAAATTTTTAATTTGAGAATTTATTTAAATAAATTATTTTATTCAAATTAAGAAAGGGAAATAGTTCAAATTAGTGTTAAATTTATAAATAATTAAATTAAATAAAATTAGAGTGATTTATTAAATCAAAATGGAAATTTTGGAAAATCTTTTAAAAATCCTAATTTAGCCTAAAAAGGAATTTAAACATTATTTTATTTAAATATTACTATTTTTTTAAATACCCTAAATATTTAATTAATTTATTTGACGCAACTTAATTATTCCTCTTTTCTTTTCTTTTCCTTTTTCTTTCCTTTTCTTTCTTTTTCTTTTTCTTCACCGAATTGGGCCTATTGCGCGGCTCAATTCCTTTTCTTCTTTCCTTTTTCCTTCGGCGCGGCCCAGCCCGCGCGTCGTCGCCGCCCCCCTCTCTCCACGCAGCGTTTTACTTCTTCTTCCTCTCGAACGCTACGTTTGATTTTCATTTTTTTTACTGTTGCGCGCCAGCCCCCGGAACGCCGTTCTTTATCCTTTTTACACTCAAAACTCGTCGTTCTATTTAAACGGCATAACCCTTGCGCCCGACCGGCCCAGTCTCCTCTTCTTTTCTCCTTTCCTTTCTGCGTCGAATCGCCGGTCCAACCTTCCCCATCTTCTTCTTCCTCTCCCGCCCGACGCCATAACCGCAAGCTTCCTCCTTCCCCCGAAAATGGCGCCGCCGGCCACACGCGTCGTGACAGGCCTTTCTCCCGCCCATTTTCTTCCTCTCGGCACACTCTTCCATTTGAAATGCCCCACTCTCCATTTCTTCCCCACGTTTGCCTCCATTTCCCTCTCGAAGGTCGGGCAAAATTTTGAATTTGTGCCGCCCGACCAACGGCAAAACCAACCCATTTTCCCACCGAAATTGATCTTTTGGTAACCTCCACAACCCGAGCCTACCCTCCACTACTATAAATACCCCAAATTTGGCCTGAAATCGAGCTTCCTTTTTCCCGAAACCCTAAGTACCAGTCTGTGCTCCACCTTGACTTTAGACGCCTCGTTCTCCTCCAATAGCCAACATCGTCGCCTCTTCTCCCTCCCAATCTCTTCCCTGAAACACCCTCTAATTAACTAAACCATCTATGACCTTCGATTCACCTTTTACAAGCCTCCATAATCGTGCAAAGTTGACTATTTATCTCGCCAGAAAATTCCACCCTGAGACCTTGAAACCCCAGCCACCACCTTATCCGCCGCTTTTACCACCTTCCAAGCCAACTAATAACTCCTGCTAAGTCCCCTCCACCGACATATAATCTTATTTTATTTTTCTCCTTCCCTCTCACCTCTTTTTCTTCATTTTTACTCCTCTTAGATCCATTTTCCGGCCACCTCCGGGAACCACCACCGGTTCCACCCATACCCTCCGACTCAAGGTGAAATATTAGACCTTTTAAACACTTACTTTCGATTTATTAATAATTATTATGTTTTTATCCTAATTTTTAATGTTAATTCAACTTTAATTATTACCATTATAATTATTATTATTATTGCTATCAACTATATTCTAATTTCTAAATTTGTTTGACAGGTCTGGAAGTATTATTGAGTAAGATAAATTATTATTCTCGAATTTTTCTTATTTAATGGAATTATTACATGTTTACTATTATTATTAATAATATTAATAATATTATTATTATTAGTGTAATTATTTAATTAAAGTTGTAATTATTTCAGGAGGGACAGAAACCAAAAATTTTAATTATGCCTCGCACTTTTACTTTTATTAATATTATTAACATTTTTAACATTATTTCTAATTATATTATTATTATTATTATTATTATTATTATTATCTTTATTAGCTTTATATTATAAGTACATGTAATATTAATATCATTATTACATTTTTGAATAGTGTTATTATTAAATGGAGTGATTTTGAAAGCCACCTTGTAATTTTAAGAATTATGGTATTATTAATATTAATATTCTACTACTAAGAGTGTTATTAATAATGTTTTACTTTTTTTATTATTATTACTATTACTATTATTATTATTATTATTATTATTATTATTATTATTACTACTACTATTTTGGTGAATGAGAGAAACCCTTATATCACCACCCTTTTGAAAGAAAATAATAATTTATTTGTATTTTAAGTAATATTTTTATAGTTAATTATTGTGTAGTATTGTTTTAATTAAAAATCAAATCTTAGAATAAGTTAGAGAATAATAAACTTTTATAAGGGAGCCTAATTCTAGTATAATTTTATATAATAGGTGAACCCAGTCAAACCCCTCAAGTGGAATAGGAACGTGCACCAAGACCGGTGTCGTTTTAGATAAGGGTTTACTAAGGCCATTTGTATGTTTATAGGCATTATGTATTTCATATGCCATGTATTCTATGGTTGTTACTATTAATTATTTCGTATGTGGCATGATTATAGAGTTGAATATATTGGTATGAATGGCATGAAGATTATGTGTATGTTATGTTATTATTATTGTATGATATGGCCCTAAGACATGCACACTAGGATTGTAAAACAATGATGGGGAGTGTAACAATGTGGTGTTTGGGTTTGCATGAAATGACATATTAATGCTAGGGTTTTGCATGAAATGTGGTGTTAGGGTTGCATGGAAGCATATCTACGTGGAGTTAGGGTTTGCATATGAATTAGGGTTTGCATGGAAGGGTGGTATATGTGAAGCTAGGGTTTGCACATGAATTGGGGTTGCATGGAAGTGTGGTATACGTGGAGTTAGGGTTTACATGGGAGCTAGGGTTTGCATGGAAGTGCGGTATGTGGAGTTAGGGTTTGCATAGAAGGGTAGTCTACATGAAGCCAGGGTTTGCATGTGGATTAGGGTTTGCATGAAAATGTGTCTATGTGGGATTAGGGTTTGCATGGGAACTAGGGTTTGCATGGAATGGCATGGAGTTAGTGTTTGCATGAAATGGCATGATGTTAGGGTTTGCATGGAAACATGTCTATGTGGAGCTAGGGTTTGCACATAGGGTTTTCATGGAAGTGTGGTATGTGAAGTTAGGGTTTGCATGGGAGCTAGGGTTGCATGGGAGTATAGCTTACGTGGAGATAGGGTTTGTAGAGATATTAGGGTATGTCATGACTAAGTATGATGGGATGATTAACTAGGGTTGAAGTGGTTAACCTGAGTTGATGAGTAAGCATGATAGAAACCTAATTTGCATGTCTTGAAATGAACATCTGAATAAGATACTTAAATAATTAAATACGTAAAATGGAAGATGTTGAGTCGGGCCCAGACCGATCCACCGGCTATAATAGTGGCAGGGAATACTTCCCTCGCGACCGATCCACCGGCTATAATAGCGGCAGGGAATACTTCCCTCGCGACCGATCCACCGGCTATAATAGTGGGGGATCCCAAGCTCAACAAACCAAACTATAAATATGTTGATTAAGATGTGGGAAGATACTAATTACTTACAGTGGAACACCGTATGAGAAAGGGGCCAGACCGATCCATCGGCATATAATAATGGCAGGGTATATTACCCTCGCGACCGATCCACCGGCTAAAATAGTGGGGTTCCCGTACTCGTATGGACCTGATAAAGAATATGGTGTGTATTGAATTTTGATAAAAGATATGGTATGTATCGACATTTGATAAAAGAAAGATTAAATCATTAATCCAGATCTTTTTGGGCCTGATATGTGGACTTGCTGATATTAAGTTATGGATTTCATTTTTATGCTTCTATGTATCATATGTGTGGGTTTGTAAATGTATGTTGATCATTATCCTACATGAATTAATGTGTTATATGTCGGCCTTAGTATTCGGTCACCTTACTCATTACGTAGCGTACTGATCACCCGTTTCATGGGCGCTGCTCATTTCCACGAGCAGAAGGCCCGTCTGATCTATTGCAGGTAGGAGATATTTACTTTGATGCTATCGATGTCTATGGGACATCAGGAGGGGCAAAGTGATAGCTGGGCTGGATCAATTTCTAGAGAGACGTGGCCGTTCTCTATTTAATTTATGACTCATGTTATTTTTATTATGTTTAAGTTGCAGAAACAATTTTATCAATGTTGTTTAATTATTATTTGAAAAACAATAGTTGGCATTTCGAATTATGTAATACTTGCGCGTACTCTGATTTTTGTTTTTATAAATTTGAATTTGTATGGTATTACTGATAATGTTTTCTTAGCCTTAGCAATTGGTACCGGAACGGTAGAAATAAACTGGTCTGGTACTAAGTGTGGCGGTAACATCCCAGAATTCACGGGTTTCAAATTAAGTGTTTTAATTTCTCCTGCTTTAAAAAAAATAGTGAATTTTGGGGTGTTACACCAGGCGTATTTTGCCCTGCATGACCGTTCCACCGGCTATAATAGTGGGGGTTTCTATGCTCAACAAACCAAAAATAATTATGATAAGACATAGAAAAAGATACGAAGTAATTACAGTGAAATACCATATGAGTCGGGGCCAGACCGGTCCACCGGCGAATAATAGTGGCCAGGAGCATTTTGCCCCGCATGACCGATCCACCGACTATAATAGTGGGGTTCCCTCACTCACCTAGATTGATAAAGACTATGATGTGAATCGACTATATTTACCAGAGATCTAAAGAATAAGTCTATCCGGACCGTAGTTGGCCTTCATCATTTGTATTACTGCATGCTACCTATATGATTATGCTATGTTGTATGTTTTTTGTATGTTTGGCCTTAGCGCATCTGTTACCTTACTCGGTACGTAGCGTACTGATCACCTGTTTTATGGGTGCTGCTCATTCCCACGAGTAGAAGACCCATTTGAATTTGTGCAGGTAGGGGATGACGTCTTCGATGCCTACTACACTTACGAGGCATCGGGTAGGGCTGAGCGTTGAGCTTAGACCTGATTTGGGAATCGAGAGCGACTCAGCCAGACTCTATCTTTTCCTCTTATTTCACCATGTTTCGTTTTATTCTAGTTATGTGATGTTGTATGGTATTTTATGTTTTGAAAAACTCTAGCCACTTACCCTTTGGATTGTAATTCTGAATCGCACTTTGATTTCTATATTATGAACACTATCATTTCCCTTATGAAGCTTGTTTCAATTATCGATTTGTGTTTGAAGTTAATCTTCTTTTTAGCCTTAGCACTTAGTACTGGAGTAGTAGGAGTAAACCGGTTTGGTACTAAGTGTGGCGGTAATGCCCCTGAGTTTATGGTTTTATCATTTTGCTTCCATTAAACCCTTTAATTAAACGAAATTTTTCAGTTGTAAATTTGGAGGTGTTACAGCTCCAGCTATCAATTCATAGAAAAATTTTGTACAATTAAGGATTTCTTTATTTACATCTGCAGCCAAATAGAGACATCTCATCCTATTAATTACTAGATTTATTTTATTCAGAGTAATTTCATCATAAGAAAAAGTAATTTGGAAAGATATAGCTTCCATCAATTAGAAATCTACTAAAAATCGTAAAGGAGTCACGTCTGCAACTAAAACCTCAATACACTAAAGTTATTATATTTAGAGTGATTATATCATGAAATTATAGCAAACAAGTAGCTCTTCACACAAAATACATAATCACTTGAACTTTATTTCGTCAATTAAAAAGATACGTTGAACTTCCTAAAATGAAAATCTGAAAACTAAGTGAGACATAGAGTGCAAATAATAGGCACTACAATTATTCCAGAGTAATAAGACATGGAGCACTAAAATCATATATCCATAAAACAATGCCAATTGAGAGAAACCTAATCTTCCTCCTGATATATCCATAGCTAAATATAAACACCAAATCACTTCCACTAGGCGTACACAAGTTTAATTGTCACAATTAAACTAACGCAAAGTTTGAGAATAAAAATAGTTGTTTTATTAATTTTGTTGTAGCATGACCACTAACCAAGGAACGTAGGGGAGAGGAGAGAGAGAAAGTAGAGAGGTGAGAGAAAATGAGAAAGTGTTATTGTGTGTTGGGAAAGGTTATGAGGGGAATGAGAAAAGAGACCCCTATTTATCGGGGGGTTGAGTATAAAAAGGGGAAGGAAGAGGGGAAATTCCATACAAGCCACTTATAGCAAAGGGGCTAGTGAGTATGATCATCAACTAATCTAAGGTCTTTTTAGGCCCTGTATTATGGGTTAGGCCTCGAGAACCTAGACCCATGTATAAGTCAAGTCTGTGAGTTGGGCTTAGGTCGATTATCTGAACTTGGTAGTGGACCTTGGCTAACACTCTTGACCTGATAGTCTGGTTCGGTAATAACCCATATAATCACTCCTTTCAAAAATAAACCCATCTTGTCAAATGGCCTCCGATGTCAGCTTCTGGAGTTGGTCAATCCACACAAAAAATCTGTGTGTCAGAGAATCACTGAGGTCAGCTTCTAAAGCTGGTCCATCTACACTTGACCTCTAAAGTTTGTTTGATGCAAGAGAGCCTTTAGCATCATCTTAGTCAGAACCTAAGGGTTATCGGGAGGCTAGTTCTTAAGAGTCAAAGCTAACTCTCTTACAAAATAATCTATAAGAAAATACGGCACATAGGAGTGCCACTCCCTTACAATAAAATTACAAAGAAAGGTATGTATATGGTTAAAATTCCTTATAAAACTACAAAGAAAAGGAGCATGGCTCATTTACAAAATAACTATAAATAATGAAATCGGTCCATGGTTCGACTCCCTTACAAGATGGCATAATAATGCAATATATTTGGTTGATGGTATGTCTAAGGGTTGACTCATCATTCCTGGTCATTAAAAAACAACTAAGAGAGTGCAAATAAGGTTTGGATAAGATTATTACTTGGACAAATAACAATATAATATTTAATTATAATGGCTTATCCTTTTAGAGATTTTGCTGAAATACTTTCCCTTGCATGTGTATATCAGAGTGTTTATGTTGAAGAACTCTCTACTTAAAATTGTTAGTACTATATATTTTTACCGTTTTCAACAAATCTTACTAGAAAAAAAAAAGAAATTCAATAATATAAGAAGAATAACCAAATCAACATCTTTATTTTTAAACAATTTGCATTATAATATAACCATCATGGTATTAGAATCTTAAATATACATAACAATTCTAGCAATGATCTTAAGACCATTAAAGGATACGAGATAAGACTTGTAAGAGGCTTAATTATCCCTTTGATGCTCCTAAGACATATGTTACTCTCATAAAATTGACCAGAGGGTACGAGGGAATCTCATAAAAGCTAAGGCTTTATTACAACATCTCTAAGGTGAGTTTATAAGTCTTCAATTGATATGAAATCTCATAAAAGACGAGGCTTTATTATGTTGAGGATTCTATAACACACACATAGAAGTTTACATCTTGCATATAGTTGTAATTGTATTATGGTGCATAATAAGCTTGTCATACTCATGCTTTACCCACACTTTGAATCTTTTTTATACTTTGACGGTAGCTAACCAATGTAGAATTTGATTCAAATGCTATTGGTTAATTAGATCGAATGGACCAACCAAACCTATCAACATTGGGGTTGGTAGTCTTGGCACGCCAACCTGGGAGCACACTATGAGAGCCTAGGCTTAAAGCAGCTGAAAAACCACCAAAAAGCCACCAAGTGTGTCTGATTCTGAGCTCGGTAGCTTTGGCGATCAGCTAAGGAATGCGCCATGGGAACCTAAGTTCACTTGCTGAAATGCTACAAGGTATGTCTACTATTTTTTATTCATTTTGTCATATGGGTTCATTGTCCTTGACTCATCAATCCGAAAAACACACTATGGGAGCCTAGACATAGTAGCTAAAAGTGAATCAATCTTTTAGCGCACTGGGTGTGTCTATCTGCTGTCTCCTAAGCTCAATGGCCTCGATGCATCATTCCGAGGACGCACCCTGGAAGTCTTGGCTTTATATGGACTTAGTAGGCTAGGCGCATCTGTTCAATGGGTGCACCATTTTTTTTGTCTTTGTATAAGCTTGGTGGCCTCATCACATCGATTCAAGGGACAAACCACTTGTTTTGTTGGATCATTATAGGGGATTAGCAGCCTTGGAGTGCCCCAGTGCTCCTTTATCTATCTTAACAACTTTGGCTTTATATCTCTACCATGGTTTCTTTTTAGTATGATGGGGTGGCTAAAACATTAGTTGGTGCCCCTCATCATTAAGGTGTCTTGGAGAAGCTTTCAGACTCTTGAGCTCTCACAAAGCTTTCAAGAGATGTCATTTCATTGAGCAATTCATAGCATGATGAATAAAAACATTGATTCAATTGAGGTATGAAATTAGGGGTTGTAGCAAAATCATGATCTAACATACAGAGATCAACAGATATACTTGCTCCCCGTTAGATAATTAGAACAATGGTCATCACATATACAGAGGTCATTAATATTTGTCATATAAGTTGGCAGGCATGCTTGAGTAGAAAATAAAAATGTTTAAATAACGACAATTGGGCATTGTCGAACATCTTGATGAGGGAAGGAAACGAAAATTTTAACTATTTAAGCGAGCAACAATGCACTGAGAGGCAAAATTTTCTTTCATAATATCGAACCTCCAATATATATGCCGTGATTATTATGCCACCTACATCGCAATCTTACTGATATTAAATGTAGAAATACAGCCAAATTAAAGAAATAGGGTATGAACAACATCAATCTTCAGGTAACTAGATTAATTACGACATCAAAGAATGAATGGTTCGTAACGAGAAGAAAAAGAAAAGGCCGAAGCACCAAAGCCAACACCGGTATAGAGAGGATCACAGTAGGCATAAGCTATGTTCTGCGATAATAAAATCGGGATGTATAAAGAATCAACAACATGTTGATGGCTAATATAAAAATGTTATCTTTCAGTTTGCCAATTGCCATAATGTTTAACGTACACATATCACAAATCAACTCATAAGGGTATGGACAATGCCTGAAACAAGATTTCATCAGGGGAACCAAATTGTTGTTGGGTGTATAGTATAGAAATATAATAAAAATACCAGAAAAATTTTGTCCGAGCCCACCGAATTCACGATGTGTCCTTAAGACGATTTTGCTCCCTCACACGGTGCTCAAGGTTGTGAACAATCGTCTTCCAGGATAGAACGGATTTTCGTTCCTATCAGATGTAGCACTCTAATCTAATAGGATTCCAACGAACGCAACGTTATGCTTGTACTCAACTAGGAATATATGAATCGAAAAAGTAGAGAGAGAGAGAACTATTGGAATTTCTGAAAAATCTGAATTTCCAAATTGATCTTTTCGGTTGATGGTGGGGGCTATTTATAGAGTTAATGAAGTCTCTTTGAAAAGACACCAAATCAACAATCATGACTCTTCAAATTAATTCAAATGAAAAGACACCAAGTCAACAATCATGACTTTTCAAATTAATTCAAATGAAAAGGCACCAAGTCAACAAACATGACTTTTCAAATTAATTCAAATGAAAAGGCACCAATTCAACAATCATGACTTTTCAAATTAATTCAAATAAAACCTTCTTATATATATATATATATATATATATATATATATATATATATATATATATATATATATATATTATATATATATATTACAATTTATTTAACAATTGTTACAGATAAAATTTTATCAAATAGGTGGTAGGAAACTTCAAGTTGGCACCAATTTTAACGCGTTATAGCAGTGTGTTCCTGACAATTTCTCTAGTCATCAAACAACCACCCATGGAAGACGTCTAGGAACAAGTCATCACGACATTCAATTTAAACAAACAGATAGACAGTCCCAAAAACACAAGCTTTTCCTAATAAGAAGCTTATGGGCAGATTCTAGACAATTCGACTAGCAACAAAGGCCGATAACATCTCTCAACAAGGTACTCGCAAAAGAGAGAAGGTTGAGAGGAAATTTGATAATTCACAAGTATTTGGTAAATTGAGAAATGTGATGGGCATAAGTGAGGATGAATATGAAAATAGACTTTGATTTTCCTCTGTTCTCTAATTTGAAGAGCCTTTTAAGGAAGGTCTTGGATTATCCTAATTTTGTAGCTCCAAGGAGCCCAGTAAGTTGGTCCTGCGCCTGGGTATCTCATATTGATATTCATACAACCAAGAAAGACAGCAGTATTACGACGAACAAGCAGACAAATTGTCCGCATTTGATATCCAGTTCCTTTGTGGTCAGGCTATTTAGAAAAGAACTCAATAAGCAGGTCATCAAGTACACGATAAGCACAAGGGAGAGGGAATGTATAGAAGAGACGAACACACTAGTAGTGCCAGATAAGAGTGTCCCTGAAACGGAATGCGAGTAGGACATTTGCGGTGACGTATCTCCGGTTTGTAAAGTCAGATAACAATCCAATTGAGAGATACAATCATTAATTAAAGCAACAATTAAGAAACCATTTCAACAAAACTAACAAGAATCAAGCAAGAATCGTCTTAGCCAATAATAGGCGGATGGTGTTTGTGCGTAAGTCGTAAGGAACTAATTAAAATTGATAAGTTATAAGAATCCAGCTATGACATAAGAAGTCAGTAATGATATAAGAAGTCGGGTATCAAGTGATGCATATAAGTAAATAAAAAAAGAAAGGTAACGAAAGAAGAGAAAGAAAGTTATCCAATGTAGTTGAAGATTTGCGTTACGGAGAACTTAACCCGTCTGAAGCTGGTATCCAAAAGGAGGAGATCCATTATTGAAAATATAGGAGCTAAGACCAACACCGACGCTGAGGCAAAAGAACAAGAAGATGCCGACTGACAAGTTGAACCTGGCATTGATGTCGTAGGACAAGCTGATGTCGACGGACCAAAAGTGACACCTCCAAATGTAAACAACTGACCAGCGGAGGTTACAACAGCAATGTGCCGATACATTTCAGGCACTGAATGCCGACTGACGTCGGGCTAAGACTGGCACAAAATTAAAAAAAAAAAAAAATGAACTAATGAAACACTATAGCCTCAAACACAACGCCTCAAGCTCGTTCACAGTGATCGAGTGGAGATCAAGATAGTCGAACCACAGGACAACCACCATTAGACCCTAAGACAGATGTGAAGGTCAAGGGAAAATCAGTATCCAAGCCAAAGACCAAAGAAATATTAAAATTTGGAACCCAGGGAGAGGAGACTCTTAATTAGGAAGTGAGGAATGGTAGCAAATCGGTTGAAGGTACTTCTGTTAACGATTCTAGGTTGACATGAAAGTTGTAGCTAAATCTCCTTCAAGAAACCGTTTTAACCAAGATATTTATGTCGTTTCCCCAGATGGCATCTTTGGCTCAAAATATAGTAAAGGGGCTGACGAAGTGCACCCACTAACTCAACAAGTATTCATTATTCAGAATTTCTCATGATTAGCTATTGTCGTTTCCATCATTGTTCCAGAGATGTTCAATGGCTACTACCGCTTCCGTCGTTGTTCAGAAGATATCTAATTTTGAGCAATTTATAAATCGTCCAATTAAATTCACTCATGTGCGATTTCTTCACCCTAATGCATATGCAACTATCAAACCCTCCTCTATGACGATTTGGTAATAAAATGGTGAGAAATGCAATCCTTCCCTTTTCGATGTTCATCTCACAAATAATAATAGATTGTTACTTGGACACATTGCTCCATCTGCCATTTTAATTTGATTCCCCACATGCATCAATCCATTCCCAGCATCAAAGATTTTGGTTAGCTCCTATGGTATATTGGTCGTGGGCCTGTTGATATAAGGCCCATGGAGAGTCAATCTAAGACTAGACTATCGATATGAGACACAAGTTAAAATTTGAGACCAGAACCAATACAAGTTCAAATATCGACTGCATCTAGAATATGAGGAGCTAAAGGATATCTGAAACGAAATCTAGGAAGACAAATTTTGAGGACATTGTAAAATTGAGATGTTTATGGAGTCATCATTAGTCTGAAATTAGATTATTAGGGTTGGAGGTGAAAGTCTAGCAACAAAGTAATGAAGTCTTGTATTGAAGTAACATATAATTGATCGAGGTACATTATGAGTTGAGTCTCAAGCCTTCAAGCTAGTGAGTCAAAGTAAAAGGTTGTAATTCTAGTGCAAACTTTTATCATTTTTTTTAAGCCTAGCACGATATGGCGGAGGCAATATAGCAATTTTGATTGACCCAATAAGGTGTGGCAGGGCGATAGGGGTAGTCTAACTGACTCTACGAGTTATAAATAACATCAAGGTGGTTTGACCAACCCAATAGTTATGGTCAACGACTAATGAGATATGGCTGATGCAACTAGGTGGTTGTGATCGGTCCTACAAAGTATAGGTGATGCAATAATTTAGTTTTGAATTATGTTAGATGTAATAATGCGGTTTTGAATTATGTGACCAACCAAATGAGTGTATGGATAATGCACTAAGGTAGTCTAATAGACCCGATGGTTATCCCACATAATAAGGTGATCTGATCGACCTGATAAGGTGTGGTAAGGATCACCTAGCTCTTCATGTCGAATAGAGAGTGATTATGCTTTGGGAAGGCCGATGGGAAAAAAATTGGCTAATTTTTAACCAACCTAATTGGGTATGACCAAGGTGGAAGTTCAATGGAAGAGGGTGGGATGAGGCGTTCATGCTAGGGTGTTCATGTAGCGGAGGGAATATGAATTTTTGTAAGGATCCCCATAGACAATGCATATTGTTGTAGCATGATTACTTACCAAGGGACTTTGTGGAAGGAGGTATTAGAGAGAGAAAGTAGAGAGAGTGAGAGTAAAAGAGATAGCATCATTATGTGTTGGGAATGAAAGGGCATGAGGGGAATAAGAAGGGTGGCCTTTTATTTATAGAGGATTAAGTACAATAAGGGGTGAAGGAGAATATGGAATTTCATACAAGTCACTCATGATAAGGGGCTAGTGAGCATGGTCATCAACTAATTTAAGGGTCTCTAAGGTCCCATATCATGCATTGGGCCTTAGAAGCCTAGTCCCGTATATGAGTCAAGTATGTGAGTTAGATTCAAGTCAATTGTCATGGCCTAGTAGTGGTCTTGAGCTAACACTCTAATGTTGACATCTTGGTTTGAAAATAACACATCAAATTTAAATTCAACAACTTTAATTTAAAAAAAAAAACTTAGCAAAGTCCATACCCTCAATTTTGTGTATGACAAATCCCTCATAATTAGACCCATAACACTCAAATTAGATCCTTCCTCCTTTAGGTCAGTTTTTAATTTATAACTTGAAGGCTATAACACCATTTTTATTAGCTTTGTTTTGTATAGATATAAAGAAATATTTTATTTTCCATTTGATTAGATGACTAATTTTGAACCATATTACATATCATAAGTTTCCCTTTAGATGTGTGGATCATACCAACAATTATGAGAGAGAAGCATATATTGGTGATGATTGGTAGATCAAGTTGGTGATGCTCATGGTGGAAATATAAGAATGATGTCCATAGGGTAGTAGAGGGCATAGGATAGTGTAAGGCAGGGAAACTACAGAGTGACACTAGCTAGTAGGGTGATAGTGGTGGCTAGCATCAATGGTAAGAGATTTAGTTGGGAGAGCTACAATACACAAACAACAATTCCACTATGATCTCCTAACAAACTCAATCCTTCGAGTTCTTGAGTGAAAATGATAGTAATAGATTAGGTTAAAGGAAAAAAAATAAAAAGTAGATAGCGGATGCATTAATGATAATAAAGCATATTTGTTGACAACTAAAGGTTGATGTGGTTGCAATACATTCATCAACAATGACCACTATTGATGGTCATCATTGATTATATATAAAAGATGACCAAGGTTTAATTCATCACTAAATTGGTCACTAATTCCTTACTTTCTTATAGTGGTGACATCGAATAAACATAACTTGGATGTTAGGAGGATTATACATGTGCAACTAGGACACGTGAATGATATGGGCATGATTAAAATCTTTTAGAGGAGCTTGTAGAGTAAACAAAGTGCATGTGCTATGGTCTTCTATGAGCATCATGTGTTTAGGATGAAGAAATATATGAGCTTAATAAAAATTACATGTATAGTAGAGACTCTAGATTATATACATTTAGATTTGTTAGGTCCTTTGGTGTGAAAGGGCATAACTCAACTTTATCCATATTGATTACTAGAAAGGATGTTACCCTCGATGAATTTATATTTTGAAGCCTAATTTTGTTGATATGTTGTGTAAGAAGGTGGAGCATGAGAGTGTGCACACTACTTTAGACTAGGTAAAGATGTGGGTGTAAGTTAATCTAGATGGTTTAGATACTTCTAATAGAACAATTAACCTTTAGATGAGAAGAATCATGTGGTAGTTGGAACAAATGGATGTTAGTTCAAGTAGAGTGTGAAGACTTGTGCAAACTCTTTGTGGATAGGATAAGTACCTAGATGTAACTATTTCTTTTGAGAAAGTTGTTTTTCCTCAAAGAGTTATATTGTGAGCTTGGTTAGGGTTGAGGAGTAGCTACTAAATATGATCCAGTGGGGTGCTGACTAAGCAATGTTTTGTGTTCAAGTTTAAGTGAGGCTTAAACTTGACTGGTATTCACATACCATGAGGCTATTTGAGCTAAGAGGTTTTCAATGATTATGTTTTTTGTTGCTAATTGGTTTAAATATTGTATGAAAGTGATGATTTATTAACTTGTGACTTGCATTTGGTATGTATAGCATAGAGGTTCGTGTGTGTAAGTGCTAAGTTAAGAGTCAATTGAAGGTTTTAAGAGAGAGCATGTGGGGTTGAGATGAAGTTTTCTTCAATTACCTTCCCTAAATATTTCTCCATGATAGGCTCTATGCCTTCATATTGTTCATTATATTGTTCGATGAACAAAGTTGATTCACTTTATAACTTGATTTTATCTTCCTTCAATCCGTGAACTATTCTAAGACCAACCAAAATAGCTTCACACTTAGCCTCATTATTGGTGGCATCAAAGCCAAATCACAATGCATATTTCATTGTTATGTCATTTAGGTTAATTAAGACCACACCATCTCTAGTAACTACATTATTAGAAACCCTATTAATATATAGAGTGTATTATCCCTATTCTCCTAGAATTAATGATAAATTTGGCTTAGCTTCAAATGAGAATTTGACAATAAAGTCAATTAAAGCATGGCCTTTAATAGTAGGCTTCGATCGGTATTGAATGCCACATTGGCTAAATTCAGTGACCCATACCATCATTCTCCTTATATTATCAAGTTTATGCAACATAACTTTAAGAGGAATATTAATCATTTTCATTATAGAATAAGAATTAAAAGATGGTTTTAATTTTTCAATGTAATAAACAAGGCATAAGCTATATTTTCCAAGTTGGAGTATTGATGCTCAACATCAATCATCATTGCTAGTGTAGTAAATGAGCTTCTATGCCCTAGCCTCGATGTCTTCTCTAATAAGAACAGAAGAAATAGTTGATGTTAATGCCTCCTAATATAGGAACAGTACGTCTCCCTCCACTAAGGCTATTAGGGTTAAAAACCTAGATAAGTGAGCTTTTAAGTCATCAAATGTTTTTTGGCAATCTTCAGTCCACTGAACATTATCGTTCATTTGTAGAATCTGAAAGAAATTTAAACTCTTATTATTTCCCCTAGATAAGAATTTGTGTAGTGTGCCAATTTTATCGTTAGTTGTTGAATATCTTTATTTCCTATTAGAGGTTTCATATTCAAAACTATAGTAACTTTTTATGGATTTACATCTATGCCCCTATTAGAGATTGTGAGATCACGACTTATATTTTTATGTGTATTCTAGCATGGATTGTTACATACATATGTTTGGAGAAGTTTGGAGACAAAAGAAGATCAAGAGAGAAAACACTTGGGGGCATGTTTGTGGACATGACCCATGTTTTCTTGGTATACTTTTTCTATTTTATTTTGAAAAAAGTCAAGAGTTCTAAAAAAAGTGTGAATCCTTGTGTTTATTAACATGGGTTATGTTTTATCTGTTTTCTACTATTTGTTTTTGTCAATTACACACTTCTATAAATAGATGTGTATGAAACAATAGCAATAGACAGTATGTAGACAAACTTATCCAAACCCTCTCCTTTTGTATTCTCTTGTGTTTTTTAGAGAATTGTGTATTGACTGATATTATGAGGATTGTTTGATTCTCCTTGTAATTAATAGTGTTGTATGCAGTAAAGATCATCATTGTTTCCTCAATTGTTATTGTTTTCATATTGTTCTCTCAATCAGATCTTAGAATTTTATGATTTCTCATTAGATCAAGTCCTGGACATTCACATATGGTGAATTTTTTCCCTTCAAAGACCATGAATCTCAAGAATTTATTGACCCTAACTCCAAATAAACATTTTTTGGGATTTAATTTCATTTTATCTTTTCTCAAAGAATCAAAAACAGTATGGATCTCTTGTATTTGGGCCTCTTTTCCCTTTCTTTTTATTATCATATCATCCACATATGCCTCTACATACTCTTCAATCTATCCTGGAAATATTTTGTTCATCAAATTTTAGAAATTTTCCCCTAACATTCTTAAACCCAAATGGCATTATTTTATAACAATAAAATATGTTGTCTATGATGAAAGTGTTTTTTTTTCTTGATCAAACTCAGCTAGTTTTATTTGATGGTGCTTAGAAAACACATCCATAAACTTAGCATTTGCTCCCTCATGGTCGAGTCAATCAATTGATCTATCTAAGGGAGTAGATGACCATCCTTAAGAAAGGCATTGTTAAGGTTTGTGAATTCGGTACACAATCTCCATTTTTCATTGGACTTGTTTACTAGAACTAGATTAGCGATTGAGCTAGCATATTTCACATCTTTGATAAATCCTAAGCCAAGTAATTTCTATACCTCCTCTATTATAGATTTATGCCATTAAGCATCGATGACCATTTTCTTTTATGAAAAAATTTTCTATCCCTCTATTATATATAGTTGGTATTCTATGATTTTAGGAGGAATTCATTCTATATCAGATACATTATAGGCAAAGACATCTTTGTTTCTTATGAGAAAAGCTAACAACTCTTCTTTGTCAATCTCATTTATATCCTTGTCTATCATCACCCTATGTTCTACATCACTTGATTGTTTCTCTTCTATCTTCACAATATACTCGATGACATCTTTAGAAGTATTTAAATCCTATAAAACTAGACACTCTGGTGGATTCTTGACATCTGATCATCCTAGGGCACGCCTTACTTCTATAACATAGAACTATCATACTACTCCCCCATCACCTTGACTCTGTTAACCAAGAATCTCATTAATAATACAACCATAAAAATGCTTGTATGGAGTTTGTTAAGGGATGATTGTCCTTATAATACCCCAAATTTTAACCTAACCCCAATCCTAATTAATCAATATTTTAACCTAATCCTAATTCAAAGTGATTAATATTCCCCAACCCCAGATGATCAATAAATTAATGTACCCTAATTATAGGTAATTAATATTTTAACCTCGTCCTATTCCTATTTAATTAATATTTTTATCTTATCCTAATCCTTAGTCCTGAATCTAAATATAAGTATAATCTTAACCCTAAATTCTCCTTTTCTTTTCCCTTTTCTTCTCCCATATTTTCTCTCTTCTTTCCCTTTCTTCCTTTTTAATTTCCTTCTCATCGTCCCAATCTACATTTCTCCTTCTTCCTATTTTTTCCATGCATGTATCTTTTGCATGGGTTCCTTTCCTTTCCCTTACCAACCATTGCACATGCCCTAAAACCCAACCTACACCACTAGTCGATAAGTCTAGTCCCCATTCTTCCCCAGTTTGTTGTCGAGAGAAGCCTCTACCATGCCTTGACCCTTGAACCTTCATCCTTCCTCATTTCACACCCTCACATCATCTCTTATAAATTCCTATCCTCTCACTTTCTTATTTCATTTTTCAACTCACACAACTCCCCCCAGACTCCCTCCTCCTTCCCTCAACTCCTTTGTGTTTCAATTGTCATATGTTTTCCATTTTCATCCAATAAAGATCTACATAGTTTATATAGCCGTACACCTATATTACCCTAGATGTATCTCTCCTTGATGGATTAAGCCCTAGTTGTGTCGCAATTTTATGTTGCACCCCCTAGAGCAACACCAAGTTTTGCCACAACTAGTTCAAGATTTTTCGCAACTTGTTTTACTTTAATTTTACTCCATTTTTTACCCTAATTTTCCTTAAAATTTCCTAATTTATAAACTCATGCTATCTATGATTATTAGGTTATTTTTTGGTGGCTTCGAAGGAGGCATCTTAGGGTTATATGTGCCAAGAGGCCATAAACATTTTTAGTAATGATACATGTCATAGTTAGGGTTTTTGTAAGGAATATGTATATTTTGTATGAAATTTAATGTTTCGTATCATTATATAAATTATTTCATGATGATAATTTCCTTGTATGATCTGTTGTATTGTATTGTTGAAGAATGAGTAATACATGAAAACATGAGTTTATGCGTATTGTTTAGTTAAGCTTGTTTTGTCAATTAGGCAGTGATCATGAATCACTATCTAAGTCCGGTTATGATGTTTAAGATATATATATATATATATATATATATATATATATATATTATGAGATGTGTTAAAGGTAAAAAATTCATTTATATTATGACTCATAGGGTTTTTGTGAAAATATGGATATTTTGGCTATCTTAAGGACAATTTGGTTTATATGGGTTAAATATGAAATATTTGGTAATATAATACGTTAATTGGTTCAAAATATGACACACACACACACACATAATGTAGAATATTTAGAGTAATTATGAATGTCCTAGGTCCAATAAAATGAAAAATACCTTAAATTGGGAATGGTAACCCTAAAGGTGGGGTTGTTATTGCATGTGTAAAATGTTAGAGCTAGACCTTTATTTTAAGATATTCTATTAATATTATCATTTTAGAAATGTATATTAAATTTGGTAGCTTATGAATCTTAAGGAAATTTATACTTAATTTGTAAAATTAGTGTTTCGTAAGGATTTATAAATAATAAACTTAGAGGTAGGGTTGTTATTACATGTGTAAGATGTTAGAGTTAGACCTTGATTTTTTGATAAATTTTCAAAAATAATATTTTATGGATTTGCGCTAAATTTTGTGGTGAAATGAGTATTATAGGAGATGTTATGCTTATCTTGTAAAATTAGGATTTCTTAGGGGAAATATGGGTTTTTTCCTTGGGGATGTCCTGATATTCATGTTATTGTGTGTTTATGTGTTATAAATAGTTATTTTAAGTTAGATGATGTGCTTTGAATCTCCACATGTGTGTGTGCATGATGATCTTGAGATAATTAACAATGGATAAGACATTAATCATTTAAAGTAAAAGAATGTGTGAGTCTGGACCGAAGTGTTGTGTTTGTTCCACTGGACGATAATAGAGGCTCAAAAGTGTTTTTTTTTCTAAGATGTGCTTGATACTATTTCACTTATTTAAGAATAAGGGTCAAAAGCATATTGCACTTATAATTATTGATTACATTCCATCGACCGATAATAATATCTTAGGAGCATTTTGTCCTAAAAGGTACTTCAATTTATTTCATTGGATTAAAAATAGTGAGGTCACTGAACTCAACATAAATAATAATATGGATAATAATTATATCAAATAAACATAATGGATATTACATTAACCACTTAAAGTAAAAGATCACATGAGTCAGGACCAAGGTATTGTGTCCGTTCAACTTGACAATAATAGTGGCTTGGGAGCATTTTGCCCTACTTGGTACTTTATTTTATTCCACCGGATTAATAATAGTGTGGTCCCTTAACTCATTGTAAATGAGAATATGGATTATGATTATATATACTAATGGGTTTCTAGAATCAATTCTTATCTTACATTATATTATGTAAATCCATATGCATGCTTATTCTTCTATATGACCTTATGTATTATGTGTAACACCCCCAAAATTCACTACTGAAAAATTTCATTTAATAAAAAAAGGTTTAACGGAAGTGAAATAACAAAATTGTGAATTCTGGAGATATTACCGCCACACTTAGTACCAGACCAATTCACTCATATCGTTCCAGTACCAAATGCTAAGGCTAAAAATGATTATTGTCAAACCTAAGTCAATACTTAAAATAAGAATTCATAAAAAAAAATATAAAGTTCATAACATAGAAATCAGAGTAGGCGTAAAAGTTTACAATCCAAAGGAGTACATAATTAAAGTTCCCAAAGAAATAGAAAGTATAGTAAGATAAGATAAGGCTAAAATAATTTGATACAAAGTAAAATGAATGAAAGATAGAATCCGGCCAAGTCACTCTCAAACCCCAAGCCATGTCCAGTCTCAACTCTCAGCCCCGCCCGTTGCCTCATAATTGTTGTAAGCACCGAATATATTACCACCTACCTACACAAACTCACGTGGGCACTCTGCTTATAGGAATGAGTAACACCCACAAAATGGGTGGTCAGTACGCTACGTACTAAGTAAGGTAACCATATGGGTAAAACCAACAAGAAGCATGCAAGTAAGGTTATGTAAGAGAATAAACACATAAGGAATATGAGACAATAATCTAGAATTACAAGGTTAGGCCAAACTTATATTAATGATTTATCTTACATGTCTTTCATGTTAATTCCATGAGAATACGGGAACCCCACTATTATAGCCGGTGGACCGAAAACACTCCACAGGACAGAATGAACCTAACCACTATTAAAGCCAGTGGACTGGAATCACTCAGCAGGGTAACATGCACCGGACCACTATTATTGCCAGTGGACCGAAAAGTATATATATAACCTCACTGGCCTCGACTCACATGGTATTCCACTGCAAATAATTAGTATCTTTCCATGCATTATACTTCTAGTGATGCGAGAGCAGAGTCACATGACACGGCACCGACTAAGATGGTTACACTACTCCACGCAGATACATGAACATGGAGGTGCATGCATGGGCTGCATGCAACGTTCTTTAGTTAGTGTAACATTTATTATTAAGTCATTTATTATTATTTTTATTTTGAGTCAAATAAGGTTTTTAGTAGCTAGATCATTTAATATCTTCTAGCTAGTCTTAAGTCATTTATTATTATTTTTATTTCAAGTCAAATAAGGTTGTTAGTAGCTAGATCATTTAATATCTTCTAGCTAGTCTTAGGGAATTCAATGTTTCTAAGAAAGATTAGTGGCAAGATTATTGTAATCTTTGAAGGGAGGCTTGACAACTTTTGGCTATTTAAAGCCATAGAAACCGAGAGAAAGAACACAATTTGAATGAGAAGAAAAACCTTAAGCTTTGTTAAACCCAAATTCTGTGTGGATTCATCTCGTAACAAGTCGAATATGTGTGAACGATTTGTTTCAAAAAAATTTAATCTTTATTTCTGTGTGGCTTAAAGATTAATCTATCCTCTATTTTTTTTTACTTCGCCACCTCTATCTTTTCCACCGAAAACCCTACTCCAAACTGTCACTCCATTCGTCCATCCAAACCCTTTTCACCGCCCTTCTATCTTTCCATCAACCCTAAACCGCCTTCCACCTTTCCTAACCCTAAACAACCATTTATCTTACACCCAAGCCCAAGAATCTAACCGTACACGCATCATCTGGTTCACACATTTCTCATATTACTTCCATGTGAGTACAGGAACCCTAATATTATCGCTGGTGGACCAGAAACACTTCACAGGGCATAATGCACCGAAAAATATATATCCTCACTGGCCCTAACTCACGAAGTGTTCTACTGTAAGTAAATAGTATCTTCACATGACTTATTACCATATAAGGTTTGGTTTATCGAGCCCGGAATCCCCCACTATTATAACCGATGGACCAAAAAATCACTCAGCAAGGTAAAACGCACCTGACCACTATTATTGCTGGTAGACCGGAGAATAACCTCACAGGGCCCTAGCTCGATAATCTTTCACTTTAAGTGCTTAGTGTTTTATTATATATTATTCCATACATAACCCCGACTAAACATGCACGACCCACTTGACTTCCTGACATTCCTATCCCATATCTTGGGACTTTTACTTCTTCTTGTACATCCATATATCCTTTCTCACTCGTTGCTTATTACCACAAATACTTATCACCGAGGCCCAATTCCCATATTTCTGAATCAACTTAATATAACTCTCTAGGGTTTTTCTTCCAAGAAAACCCTAATTTGGCCTATGTGGCCCAACCTACCTCTATCCCATATAATTCATACTCCTCCAATTTATCACCTCGCTCGATTCATCTCCAAGCACCACATTTTACTTCCCATATAATACATGTGGCCACAAAACCCTAGTTGGCTATCCCAAAACTCTAGCACCTCTATTTCCCAATATAATATTATTCATTCATCACTCTTACTTACCATCACCTCTTCCACATGACACATATCCAACACAACCCATGATCTCAAGACTTCCTTTCATCTTTTTCCCACTCACCATGAACCCAAAACTCTTTGTTATTACCAAAACCATCACTTTCCTCGATCCACACTTAACATTACATCCTCACTATCCAACTCCCATAAATGATCACTAAAACCCTAGTTAGCTCCCCAAAAACCCTAGTACTTCTCCTTTATTTTATGTCACTCACTCAACACCCAAATACATTCTTCTCACTTGACTCACTTTTCCCCCATGTGACATCCCTTCTATCTTTTATCCTCAATTTAACCATTTCCATAAATTTTTCCTCCCTTACACATTTCTCTCACTTAGAGTTTCCTCCCAAAACCCTAGTCAAATCCCCCATGCATCCATACATCAACCCTCTTACTATTTTTCACATATGGACTCCAATCACTCAAATAGTTTATCTATTACCTCACTCGATCCTCAAATCAACTTTTTCTAGGTAAAAGTTATCCCCGTGAAAAGGCTAACCATCCTATGAAAACTCTAGAGTTCCCATGTATGTTTAATCCATTCCCTTAATTTCATTCCTATTATTCCTCTTATTATCCACCCATAGGTCATAAGATAATTGGTCAATCATTACCATTTCTTAGTCAAATCACTTTCCTCGTTCTTTTCTATTTCTCTCACAACCACATCATACTACTCAGGACCTCCAATCATGCATGTCATAAGGGGCGGTATTACATAGCACAATTCAAGTACAAGTAATAACATCACACTACACGTATCATAAACACATGCAACTTACCTTAGCTCCATGCTTAGCAAGCTACCACAAGAACATGATAATATAAAATATAAAGTACACCCATCAAACCAACACATATAGCACATTCTTACACATAAAAATCCTTAACCATATCCTTAACTAATATGACATCGAGCTTGGAGCACGCTCCTACGCCTCCTTAGGGTTTTGACTTGATTCACCTATAAGAGAAAATTATTATGGGTTAATCTCCCTCTTACCAAAATTACCATTATTCCTACCTTACCCTTATTATAACCTACTATTATGGTTAATAATAGTAATAGTTGTTTTATAAATAAAAATAGGGTTATTATCCTTTAAAGTAGCTAATCATGCTACTATTAATCAAAATAGGTCTTAGTAGCTATAACGGCTTATGTTAAAGTAATTATAGTGATATTCATATTATTAAAATTAATAGCTTCAATATTGCTAATGATAATAATAGTAGTAGTTGTAGTGATAATGCTAGTATCAACCCAAACCCTAGTAATAATAATAGTAGTGATTTTAGTAATATAAAATTAGTGACCATAATGATACTTATATTGATAATGCTAGTAGTGGTAGTGGGTTAGTAATTATGAAATATTAACAATAATGACAAGGAAATGATAATAATAATAATAATAATAATAATAATAATAATAATAATAATAATAATAATAATGATGATGATGATGATGATAATGATAATGACAATAATAATAATAATAATAATAATAATAGTTCCAATCTTAAGAATAATGCTAATAAAGGTCCTAGTAATCATAATAGTAGTGGCCTTGGTGATAATATGGTCAAGTATAATAATAATAATAATAATACTAAAGTGGTAGACCATTAGTAATAATAACATTAGTTAGAAATATTTTTGAAGCTAGGTTAAATAATAATAATGATAACATAATAGTAGTAGTAGTAGTAGTAGTAGTAGTAGTAGTAGTAGTAGTAGTAGTAGTAGTAGTAGTAGTAGTAGTAGTAGTAGTAGGTGGCGGTGGAGGGAGAAGAGAGGTGGAGAGATGGTGGTATAAGCTAGAGGAGAGGGAATGAGGGAGTGATTGAGGTGGTGGAGGGTTTCTCAAGTGGAGGGGGTGGAATGAAGGTGATGGTGCATCCAAAGGTGGCGACACACGGTGGCCGAAGGTGGTGGAGGGAGGAGAAGGGAGAAGGAGGGGGAGGCAGGGAGAGATAGAGGTATGGGGAGGTAGAGGAAGTTCTCATGGATGTTTTGGGGGGTATAGGTGGTGTTAGTTGCAGTGGAATTGGTGGCGGACAGTGGTGCGAAGGGTGGCGGGGGTCGAAGTGGGGCTGATCGGGAGGGTAACTTTGCACGGCCAAGGTGGCTCGTGCAAGGCAAATTGAGGGAGGTGAGAGGTGTGGTGGGGTAGAGGGTGATGCAGGGAATGCTTAGGTGGCGGCGGCGATGATCGACGGTGACCGAACGGGCATCTGATCGGGCGATGGTGCAAAGTTTGGGATTTCTAGGCTACAAAAATAGAAACTTAATCAAGGCTGCCAATGGGGTATTTATAGGCCAAATGGAGGTGAAAACAAAGAAGGAGGAAGAGGACAAGAGGGGGAAGGTGAGGCAGGACCACAGACCGGCGGTGGCAGGCAATGCAGTCCTGCCATGGCAAGAGGGTTGGTGGTCGGGGAAGAGAAGGGAAAGGGGGCAGGTGTGTGTCAATTGGTTGGGTCGAAAAGAGGAAAGAAAATGATGGAACAGAGAGGGAAGAGACATAGGACGGTGTGCAGTGGTGGCAGAAAGGAAGGACAGTGGTGCGGCGGGGAGTTCGTAGGTCACAGGGGCCAGGGAAGAAGAAAGAGGAAAGGGAGTGGACCGGGTGGTTCAGGAAGAAAAGAAAAGAAAAAAAGAAAAGGAAGTAGACCAGTCAGGCGACGAGCGAAGGAAAGGAAGGTGAGGCATGCAGGCCTAGGCCACACCAAAGGAGAAGGGAAGGAAGGGATTTGGCCGCGAGGGAGGCAGGCCCAAACCAGGGGAGAAGAGGAAAAAAAGAAAAGGAGAAAGGAGAGAAAGAAAGAAAAAGGGAAAAGAAGGAGAAAAAGAAAAGGAAGGAAATAGGAAAAGGAAAAATAGGTTGGTTGGGGTATTTAGTATATTTTTGTATTTTTGGATTATTATTTAAAATAATAATATCTAGAAAATAATAATTGAATCCCTTTTTAGATTAATTTGAGCTATTTCGAATAATTTTACTTAAATTCCATTTTAATTAGCAAAACACCCTAATTTTTTTCTAATTAAATTCTTTATTATTTTACTCTTGATGTACCTTAATTAACTCACTTTATTTTAATAAAATAATTTGTTTAATTAATTTTTCTAATAAATCCTTATTTTTCCATAATTTCTAAATTAAGGTTTTGGGATATTTCATTATGTGTAACCCTACTACGAATATATTGTTCCCTTACCCAATATATAGCATATTGATAATCCATTTTATTAGTGTTTCTCATTTGCACGAGAATATGACCCGGGTGATTTTGTGAAGGTCATAGAGGACCATTTTGACGACTTTGCTCCTTACAATGTTTTACTTGTCGATGAGTGATTCTTATGTATCGAAATTGGGTGTAGAGTTGTATTATCTAGTTATCACTTTTGGTATGGATACCTTTTGGGACTTTTAATTTTCATTATATTCCTTTTTGTGTATTTTGGCCATTTTAATCAGAGTTAACCTCCAATTTTTTATCTAAGTTTATGAATCCATCTCATTCTCAGTTTTATCTTGTTTTAAGTTTTAGCTATTTTGTGTTATATTCAATACAATGATGGTATGACAGGTCAGAACTATTTTAAATATAATGATAACACCTAATTATGTTTTTATTATGCTGTAGCTAAAATAAAATTTTTCATTAATAATTTTTTGGGTGTTGCAGCCTTAATATTATGGTATATGTCGAAACATAAGCAATGACTACAAGTCTATTTTAATGCTCCTTAAAGCCCCTGATTGACAAACTGTCAAAACAAGATCCACCATTCCCTTTAATTTTATTATATTATCAATGAATTCTACTAACAGTGAAGTCTTATTTATCAATCCTCTTTCTCTAAGGTCTAAATGCTTATAAGTTTCCTAAGATATAACATCAATAGAAATACCTATATCTACAAGAACCCTTTTCATCATGCAATTTGTGATTCATACTTCAATAACCAGAGGGTCATCATGGTACTCCATCATATTTGATCCCTCATCTTTTGTTGTGAAATTGACTTCCCATTCACCTACTTTTTCCCTCTTATTTATTTCATGGAAGTCAACTCTTCGAATTTATACCTTCAAGGTTGTATTACTTGCTTCTGCTAAGGAATCTCCTATCATAGTAGTATGAATAACCTTTTATGGTTATTTGCTTTGAGGAGGTGAAGATTGTCCAGAAACACCTATTTCTTTTATGGTTAAGAGTGTTTGTGCATAAGGTTTCAAATGAACCTTGTGCACCAATTCTTCTAAAGCATTCCTTAATAACTAACACTATTCTATAGTGTGCCCAAATTCCTCATGATAAGTACACCACCTATTAATTTTTCTATGTTTCATTTAAGTTCATACAGGAAAAGAGCTCAAAAATTTCTATCGTCCATTTTAATGTTTAATACATGTGAGATGTTGGCCACCAATAGAGCATATTTGTCAAATCTACCAAACATACCTCTTCGGGCAATAAGGTGTACCACCGGCCTTAGACCCTTTCAATCTCTTTCTTGCATATACATCTTGATGCAAGTCTTCAAAAAGGATGAATATTAGTGTGAAAGATTTGAAATTTAGATTGGTTTTGTCTTTGACTTCAAAGAAGAATTCAAATATTCAAGCAAGAACTCAAGAAAAAAATCAAAGAACTCAAAAAGATTTAAAGAAACTGCGTTGAATATCACCAATCTAAGATTATTCTAATTAGTTTTAGAATGGGCATTCAATCACAAGGAGAGAATTAAATAAGTATTTACTTGTGTTATATTTCAATATCAAAAATTATACAATATCATATACAAGGAGTGTCAACACCCATGCCTTATATATGCTTATAACATTGATAACTAACACACTAGTTTAGCCACATGATACACAAATGGCTAAATAACACATAAATAGCATTACAATGTATTTATATCCTATATAATTCATGGATCAACAAGATAAGTACAAAAAAAAGTAAGCTAAGATTACATAAAAACAATTTACAAGAATCCTAATCAAGACAACGATGTTGACTTTGAAAGGTTTACTAGGTCTTCTTGACTTTGACTTTTATGCATAATATATCTTCCTTTGTAATAGCTTGTAATATGTAGAAATCTTAAGTATCTTGACTTATTATATGATTTGATCATCTTCCTACAAATTCTGTAAGAATGACTTAAGGAAATATCATTAAAGTTAGTCAAAGTATTATCATCAAAGACAAGCAATGTAATTAGCTCAAAAAAAAAAGTATGCCAAATCAATACCTTGAGGATTATCTTTCGATGCACCTACTTCACATGTCCTTATATAATTTCTATCTCAACATTGAAGGTGTTTCCACTCTTCTATCCATCAACCAAATTTCCATAATCATCTCCTTAGCATATATCATATCCTTCATGTCTTTTTTTTAAGAAAATCATAAGATTTATATTCAGCCATGTACACATTCTACATTAAATCTTTATTAGTCAGTCATCCGAGGAAGGAAGATTGGGTGATAGCATCATCAAACTCATTAATTTGTCAGACCTCTTTATCAAATATATTAAAAAATTTCTAAACATATTTTGAAGGTCCTTAAAAGAACCCCATCAAGGAAGAATAATCATTTTTCGATCACTAGCATACATCAAATTGCTCAACAAAAACCATCATAAGCTGCAGAAAAAAAAAATTTATTGATTAAGCTCTTAATTTTCCGAACCATATCAATGCGGCCCCCTTGAAAGTGCCCAATAATACTTTGCATACCATCTCTTCGTATGCCTCGGGAAGCAACATAGAATTCCTTAATACATTCAAATGGTTCTTGAGATTAGTTGATCCATCATATGTGTCAAAAGTTGGGATTCATATTCTTTGTGTTGGTATATCAGATATGTCTTCTATGAAAGGTTTTTGCCTATTAAAGCCACCAATATTATCCTTCTATTTCATAGCCTCTATTCTAGGTGACATCTTGTTTTTGAATCTCTTCTTCATCTCTATTAGTTTGATGGATATTGTGTCTTCTATTTTGGTGTCGGTATACTTCATCTCCGTGTCTGTTGACCTTATTGCTCGTACTCTAACACCATTTCTCACCTACTCTTCCTTGGAGGGCTAAGAAACTATTTTTATCTATCACTTCTAATCCTTTTGCCTTGGGAATCTTCCATAAGTTACGCTTCTTCTTCTTCAAATATTGAGCTATAAAGCTTAGTCCTTGGATCCCCTTATAGAAGATCCAAATCTTCCACTAAAGTTTTTTGAGGAGTACGTTGTTGAAGTGTAACATGATGATGCTAATTCATAAGATGGGTATTTAGCCGAGGGTGTGTATAAGAAGAGCTAGCACGTAATACCCCATTTTTAAAAATCTTAATTATAAATTAATAACCGTATGATTAGTTATAATTATTATTTTAGGAGGTTTAATGTTAAAAGTGTTATTATTATTTATATTATTATGACGGTTTAAGTATAAATTTAATTAAGTTGAAAATTTGATAGAAATTGGATTATTAAATATAATCAAGTTTATACCCATAAATCTTATCATAATTATTTTATTAATAATCATTGATCCTTAACCCAAAATAATTTTCTAAAAATGTATCCTAGATTATTTTTATTACTCTTTTCCATTTTATTAAACCTATCCCAATCCGGATTATTTTTCCCGAAATATTTTTATATTTTGTACCCTAATCTACCTAAACTAAATTTAAAATAACTATTTTCTACTCTACCTCCCCCAAATCTCTCTCCTTGTCTACCTCATTTCCTCACTTCACTCAACCCATCACCTCATCTCAACCTTCTGCATTATATACATATACACATTATGCTCTCGCATACACACCAACCCATTTTCCCAGCTCCCTCACCATTGCCCAACTAAGCCCCCTACAGTATACATACACACGTATACACCCTCACAGCCCTTCCCCCTCTGTTGCTTTTTGACACCATTCCCCCTAACAAAACAGCCTTCTGCATTATTCATATACATGCTTACACCCTAAACCAATAGCCCCTACGCCCTTTCTCTACCCTATTTGTTTCTGTCGCCTAACCCCTATCCTTCCTGCAACACACTCCAACTAACCCCTCCCCTTCTCTATTTTGTTCGAATTTCCAACCCCTCCACCATCACCACCTTGCACCCAAACACACTTCTACCACCCTTCCACCGCCAAGCCCAACCACCACTGACTGTAGCACCCAGCCCCCTACTCCCTCTCGCCTTTTGACTCCCTTTGGTTTTCCTAGCCCCGTCTAGCTGAAGCTTCAGCCCTCCACCACTTCACAGCCCCCGTAGCAATAGTCAACCACCATCCAACACCCTACAACCTCCACCTTCAAACCATCACCCAACCATTGCACCACCTCGAGACTACCACCACTCCCTCACCAAACCAACTCTAGTGTAACTTCTAGCCACCAACACACCACCATCCACCATCATCTTTGACAACCACTAGCAGCCCCGTAGCTCCATCCCTCCTTTCCCACTTCCAACATTTTCCATGACCCACAAAGCCTTCCATTCTCCCTCTACACCTCACCACCGAGCCATTGCCACACTTTCTACAACATTACCCTGTCACCACCAACCATCACCGTCCACTCCTCTAGCTAGCCACCAGTCTCCATCCTCCATTGCCACCTCTCCGTACCTCACCCTCGCAGCCATCCAGCCCCCTCACCCAGCCCTTAGCCCCGTACAATAGCTGTAATACCCCATATTGTTAAAATCCAAATTTATTAAATTTAATGATTTTATTAGTGTAATTTGATTTAAACAATTGATTATTTTAATTTCGAGTCGTTTTCAATTATAACTTTGTCATGTGATTACGGCGTTATTTTGAAGTTATATTTCGTTAACGAAGTATATTATATAAATTATAGAATTTCTGTTTAAATATTTAAAGTTATTTTAATGATTTTGGCCATAGAAAATATTTCCAACTTTAAATTTATTCGTTTTCGAAAATCGTTAATACTTTCGGAAGGTTTTAAATTAAAAAGATTTTTCGGAGATTATTTAAGAATTTCTTTTTGAAATTAATTTTTTTCTGTTTTATGCTTTTGATTTACGGAAAACCAATTTTGGAAATTATTTAAATTAGTCTCGGTTTATTTGAATTTTCCCTAAATATTTTATTATATGTTTTTAAATAATTTTTTTGAGGTCTTATGACATATATTCCCGTAAATAATACATATTTTATGTTCATGGGTAATTCCTTCCGAGGATGTTTCCAAAATTCTTATATAACTCTTTTATTAATTTTAAGCCTTCGGATCCTTCCGAAATAAATGTCCGATAAATAAATTTTTGATTAAATTCTCCCAATATTAATTTTTGATGTTTAGTATTTAATTTGAACTTATACCCCAGGTGCAACAACCCATAGTTCATCCCTAAGGGGGTAGTTAAATTAGGTATAGCAAATGACGCATTAATGTAGAAGTCAGAATACCCTAACCCTAGGGAGCTGCAGGAGACTTCGGGGGCGAAGTCTATTTTTAAGGGGGTAGTGATGAAATACCTTAGAATTAATTATTTTGGGAAATAAGTCATTAAATAAGGATTATTGGGGAATTTATTTAATATATTACTCTTTTTAAATTAAAAAGGGATTTTGTAGGGTAAGCTAATAGGAATTTTGAGATAATTTATAAAGGGTATCTTTATATATATATATATATATATATATATATATATATATATGGGCCCTAAATTAGCCTAAAAAGGAGGATAAATATTTTATTTAATTATTTAAATATTCTTACTCTAAGTACCCAAGGTAAATACTCTAAACATTTATATAAAACAAAAAAAAACTAAAATAAAATAACATAAATAAACCTTTCCTCCTTTTTCTTCCTTTTTCCTTTTTCTTCTTTCCTCCCCCTTCTCGCCTTTGGGCCAACCGCGGCCCAACTCCCTTTCTTTTCCTCCTTCCCCACGGCCCAGCGTCGTTCGGTCTCCCCCCTGGCAGTAAAACGCAGCGTTTTGCCCCTCCTTCCGTCGAAACGCCGCACTCTGATTAATGAAGTAGCCGTTGCCTACCAGCTACTCGATGTCGTGCTTTGTCCAAATAATCACCAAAACGCCGCGTTTTAATAAGGCGTTTTTACCGTTGCTGAACCGGCCCGTTCCCCCCTCTTTTTTTTCCTTCTTCCCAGACCGCTGGTCCGGCCTCCTTCCCTCTTCTTCCTCCCGCGCATGACCTGCAACACGCCGCCATCCCCCTCTGCGCCGACCGCCTGTCTACGCCGCCTGCGTCGCCGCCTTCCCCCTTCCTGCCCTGCCAGCCACCCTCCCTCGACCAGCCGACACCCCCCATCACCCCTAGGCCGCCCCGCACGTTTTCTCCCCTTTTCCCGACCAACCCACAGGTCTGCCATGGCAGACCTGCGTCGGCCTGCCACCGCCGGCCGGCGTGCCCGAATTGCCGCCTGACCTGCCCTCCCTTGTCCCCTCTCTCGATTCTCCCCATTTCAAGCCTATAAATACCCCCCAAGGATCCAGATTCGGGGTTTTCGAAACCAAAAGCCCAGAAATCACCCTTGCGCCACCCCTATTTCAGACAGCCACCCCGTCGCCGCCGCTCGATCCACCCCCGAAACCCTTCCTTGCATCATCCTCCACCGATCCAGGCCTCCCTCACCCCTCGGTTCGCTCTGCACGTGCCGCCCCAAGTGTGCAAAGTACCCTTCCCGACCAAGCCAGCCTCGAACTCCGCTGTCCTTCTCACCGCCGCCCACCGCCGTGCCGCCACTTCCAGCACCCCCTACATTCCAAAACCACCAAGGGAGCTTCCCCAACCTCCCTAGACCCTCTGTTTCCCCTGCCAACCCCTCCTTTTCCTTCCTTCCCCCTCCACCACTTCTCCACCTTTCTTTTCCCCCTAACGTCGCCGTCGCCGCTGCCGCCGTGTGCCGTGCACCGCCACCTGTGCCACCAGCACCCCTAGGTGGTCCTCTAAACTCCCCAACCCCTAAATCCTTGTTATACAAATGCTAATTATTTTTAGAAGTATTATTAGTATTATTATTAATGTTATTATTATTATCATTATCCTTATTATTATTATTATTATCATTATTCAACCTAACCTTGATTTACTTATAATTGTTAGTACTAATATTATTAATGACCTATAACTTTAGTAATATTATTTTAACATCCTTATTGTTATTATTAATAGTATTACTATTATCATTATTATCATGGTTATTATTATTATTTTCATTTTAGTTCCTTGTCACTATTAGTAATATTTCATATATCCCTAACCTCACTATCGCTACTATTATCACCGTTATTAGTAACATTAAACTACTACCATTAATAATAAATATTATTAAAATTTCTTTTAAAATTTTGTAGCTATTAAGACCTACTTTTATTAGTAGTAGCCGGATTAGCTACCTTAAGAATAATGACCATACCTTTACTTATAAAAGTAATATTTTATTTTTAGCCCTAAAGGTAAGTTAAAGATAAGAGTAAGGTAGAAGAATAGTGTTTGTTTTGAGGAAAATTAACCTCTAGTGTTCCCCTCTTATAGGCGAATCAAGTCGACATCCGGAAGAGGCGTAGGAACGTGCTCCAAGACCGGTGTCGTGTTAGATAAGGACGAAGCTATGGCCTTGTGCTATGTGTGATATAATGTGTGGGTGAATGATGAGCATGCCATGTCGATGTGTGTTATGCATGTGTTATGAATAACCTGTTTTGTGTAGCACAACGTGGATAATGAGGTATGTTGTGTGTGTGCCTTGTATTATACGTGTATGACATGTTCCATGTCTGATGTTGATGTTGATGATGTGACTTGTTATGGCCCTCTAGGACATGCATGCTAGAGTTTTGGGTAGCATGAAATGATAATAAAAGAACAACGGGGAAGTGGACATTTGGGAAGTTTGCATGGGGGGACTAGACCTTGCATAGGCATGATCCTTACATGGGAAAAGTTGATTTGGGTTGTAAGTAAGAACTTGGGAGAGTCTTGGAATGATTGGAGACTTAGTATGAAAAATAGTACGTAAGTTGGTGCATAAGAGACCTTATTAGGGTTTTGTGTGTAAGTGGGTGTTGGGGAGTCTGCATGGAGTGTTTAGATTATGCATGGGAATGAATCTTACGTGAGGAAAGTTAATTTAAGAAGTAAATAAGATAATGTCAAAGTTACGGGTCCATTGGAGACTTGGGTGCAAAATTTCACGTGGGTCGATGTAAGGGTGTCTAAGGGACCCAATTAGGGTTTTTGGGAGGAAATGAGCAATTTGAAGGGTACAAGGGTAAAAATGATCAAGGAGGGATGAAGTATGGGGTTGAGAGTGAGAACTCACTTATATAAGGATGAGTATGGGTCCTAAATGAGGGAAGAGATTTTGGGGTGCAAGAGGGAGATTACTTGTTGAAGAAGTAAGGTGCTAGGGTTTGGCGCGGCCAACTAGGGTTGGCGTGGTCAATTAGGGTTTTGAGTGGCCAACTAGGGTTTTGTTGGTTACACGTGAACTTGGGAGATAAAGTAATACATTTGGGGAATTTCCTAATAAGAAAATGAGGTGCGAGATAGAGAATAAAGTAACGTTTGGATAAGTAAGAAAGAGTTGGGCCACATAGGTCCGATTAGGGTCTCCGAGGAGGAATCCTAGAGGGATGAGGACATACGGAGTCGATATCATATGTGTTGGGGTGGCCTATATTCTTGGAGATTGTGCCTTACTATATGCCACTATGCCTAAGTCTACGGGGGATGGATGTCGGGTGTGAGAAGAGGTACGAGTCTCAAAATATGGGACGGTCCCTCTAGAGGAGAAAGAAGTATAGTATCAACCGCATGCATGTCAGGGGTGTTGTGTGATTCAATAAGATACGGATAAGACACTAATAACGTAAAGCGAAAGACTGTTGAGCCGAGCCCAGTCCGGTCCACCGGTTAGAATAGTGGTCAGAGGTGTTCTGCCCTATGCGTTTCGTTTCGGTCCACCGGCTATAATAGTGGTCAGAGGCGTTCTGCCCTATGCGTTTCATTCCGGTCCACCGGCTATAATAGTGGTCAGAGGCATTCTGCCTAGGGATGGCAATCGGGCGGATAATACCCGAAACCCGACGAATTTTACCCGACGGATATCAAAATGGATAATGATAAACGGATATGGATACGGATATGGGTAAGGGTGAAAAATACCCGGCGGATTCGAGTACGGATACGGGTACGGGGTATCCAAATCCGTATCCGACGGATATCCGTTACCCATATCCGTACCCGTTTACCCGTTATATATTTACTATTTTACCCTTAACTTTTTTATAAAAAATAGGTTATTATTAGAAATTAAATTGTCATTTTACCTACAACCCTACTTAAAATTAAATCTAAGAATTCAAATTATTTGAATCAAATTCTATTTCTGCACAGGCACAGCAACAGCTTACAGCCGTCGCCCCTCGCCCGTCGTCGATATTCGACTCGATAGTTCATACTTCAGTCTTCATAGTTACCATCCACCACAGGGACCCTAACCCTGTAGCTGTAGCCGTCGGCCGTCGCCACTCGCGGACTCGCCCGCTCGGACGCTCCACCGCTCCAGCTCCTCCCGTCGTCGCATCGCCCGTCTCTGGCATCCATCCCTAACCCTGTAGCTGTAGCCGTCGCCACTCGCGGTCGCAGACTCGCCAGCTCCAGCTCCTCCCGTCGTCGCATCGCCCGTCTCTGGCATCCATCCCTAACCCTGTAGCTGTAGCCGTCGCCACTCACGGTCGCGGACTCGCCAGCTCCAGCTCTGCCTATTCATTCTTCGACCCTTCGACAGTTCGACTTCGAGGGAGGCTTCGATAGTTCCAACTTCCAAGTTGGCCGTCGCCGCCCACAGCCCACTTGTTGCCCGTCTCTGCCTGTCTCCGCCCACAGCCCACTCGGCCGTCCGTCTCTTCCTGTCTCGGACTCTCCGGCCACAGCCCACTCAACCGTCGGTTCGCTTTCTCTTCTCTTTCGTTGTAGTTGATTTGTATTGCTTCTGATTTGTAGTTGATTCGTTGTAGTTGAGTTGCGTTGATTAACCCAACTGAAGCCACCATATAATATATCCACGGCTGTGTTGTGCATTGCATGTAAGATAAAATCGATGGCATGAGTCATGGTTAATACAAATCAAAGATTACGAATTCATCCACTATCTCAGGCCATTGATTAATTAGACAATATCGGACAATATCGGACATATCTCGGGTTAAATCTGTATGCCGGATTAATTCTTTAATATATGTTACAATAAATTAAACAACACGTATCTCGAGCCATTGATTAATTAGACAATATCGGACGAGTTTGCACCAAAACATAAAACTATAGATAGATGGCTAGATCATAAACAGCCACAACACAAGTGTTCTTTTGGAGCTGAAATAGTACAACAATAACAAAGAATGGAAATTGTTTTGGTCATTGCAAATCTGTATCCTGGAAGGTGGAGTTAAGATATGCAACTGACTCCAAAAGCAGCTCACCACTTTGTATATTCTATTATGTATATTGTATGTTGTGACCTGTTAATCTGTGCATAGGGTCATGATATCTTTTCTAGAGGACGACAAAAATGGTTATTAAGTGGACTAGTATAGCAGTATAGGATTTGAAGAGAATGCTTAAGATTGTACTTACAATTTCTAGCTAGATAACCTAAATATAAGATTATACGTAAACTAACTATTAATAATACAACAAGGCATATTAATCAAATATTTGCGATATATGATGCTGTATTATTGTTTTGATGCCTCCTAAACTTATATTACTACGCTATTGTATCAATATTTTAGATTCCACCAAGAAAAAAAATAGTAATGAACTTACATAGTATATACTTCTCTTTAGGTTTAAGGATGGCAACTAGAGCTAGTACTACCGATTCACCGAGTGAAGTACCTCCATATTCATCTGCTGCTGCTAGTAACCCCAATACCATGGACCCATCTACAAATGAGGAAGAAGAAGATGTAGAAGTGCAACAACTTACTCTAGGGAAAAAAAAATAAAGAAAACTTCTATTGTATGGGAACATTTTGATGCAGTGGAAACTAATGGGAAGAAGAAGGCTATTTGTAAAGGTTGTAATAAAAGTCTAAGTGGGGATCCCAGAAATGGCACTTCTCATTTGCATGAGCATATAAAGAAGTGTGTAGGTTTTAAGGTTATACGAGGAGTAGGCCAAAATAAGTTGCAATTTACTCAAAAGGGGGAAGGAAAGGGAAAGATAATGATCATTGAATTCAATCAGGAAGTTTCAAGGCAAGACTTGTGTAATATGGTGGTCATGCATGAGTATCCACTTTCTATAGTGGAACATGAAGGATTTAAAAAGTTTGTGTCCGGTCTTCAACCATATTTTAAGGTTATTTCGAGGAATACATTAAAGAGTGATATTCTTAAGATGTTTGAGTTTGAGAAAAACAAAACAATGTCCCTATTACATTGTAATAAGAGTAGGGTTTCAATCACTACTGACATGTGGACCGCTCAAAATCAAAAGAAGGGTTTTATGGCTATAACAGCTCATTGGATTGATACTCAATGGAATTTACAAAGTCGGATACTCAGGTACTTTTAATATTTTATCTACATCAAGTTCTAAGTTTCAATGTTAATACTATATGATAATGTTTTGTTCTCATTCTCATTTGTTGTTGTTTTTCCTTTTATCTTTGTTAAGTTTCATCTATGTTCCTGCTCCCCACACAGCTGAAGTTCTTTGTGATGTTTTGTTAACTGTTTTGGTGGATTGGAATATTGATACAAAACTCACAACGCTAACTGTTGACAATTGTACTACTAATGATGCTATGATTGATGAGATGAAAAGGAGATTACAAGCGAAGTGTTTTTTATTGCATGGAAAATATTTTCACATGCGTTGTGCTGCGCATATTCTGAATTTGATTGTTAGGGATGGAATGGATATAATCCAAAAGACAATTGAAAATATTCGTGAGAGAGTGGTGTTTTGGAGGGCAACACCAAAAAGAATCGAAAGGTTTGTAGAAGTTTGTCAACAAAAAGAAGTTCCATATACTAAGGCCTTAGTACAAGATTGTAAGACATGATGGAACTCCACTTTCTTAATGCTTGATGTTGCATTGTTATATGAAGATGTGTTTGAGAGGCTATCATGGTTGGAGCCTAGCTTTAAATGTTGTCCTAGTTTCGAGGAGTGGAAATTAGCTCAGATTATTTGTTCAAAATTATCGTTGTTTTATGAGGTTACTTTGTTGTTTTCGGGAAATAAGTATCCTACTTCTAACTTATATTTCCCTAAGGTATGTCAGATTAGATTGGCTTTGACTAAATGGGCATTAGAGGAAGATGAAGATATTAAGAATATGGCTGGAAAAATGTTAGAGAAATTTGATAAATATTGGAGTGTTATTCATGGGATTATGGCAGTAGCAACCATTTTGGATCCCCGATATAAAATGAAGGTGGTGGAATGTTATTATTCTTTAATTTATCCAGACTCCGCTTATGATGAGATAGAGAAAGTTCGTAGAGTATGTTATGAATTATTTCGTGAGTATGAGGAGAAATTGAGGCGTATAGAGAGAAATAAAAGTACATCTTGTGGTTTGACTACTTCTAGTCATACTTCCTATGGTGGTAGTGCTAGTTTGGATTCTATAGAAGCAGACATCTATGAAAAGTGGTTAGCTAACCATGGTGCCACTAATTCATCGCAAAAGAACGAGCTAGACTATTACTTGGAGGAGGCTGTTATGCCAAGGATGGAGAATTTTGATGTTTTGTCATGGTGGAAGACAAACACTAAGTTTCCAATTTTACAAGATATGGCTAGAGATATTCTTGCTATTCCTGTTTCCACGGTTTCTTCAGAATCTGCTTTTAGCACGAGCGGTCGGTTTATCACTCCTCACCGCAATCGGCTACATCCAAAGACTTTAGAAGCATTGATGTGTGGTCGAGATTGGCTTTGGGCAGCAATGATGAGTAACAATGGTAATATTTTATTTATATTATTAAATTTTAGTTTAATTATGAAATATGCATTCTTTTATCTATTAATTTTATTATTTCAATTCTTTTCTAGATAAAAATGACTATCAAGTATCACATTATCGTGGCGCTTGTCGTACTTCTTTTGAGGATGAGGACTCCGACGATGGTGAAAATGAGGTAAAACTTAGATGTTTATAAATTTTATAATGTTATTAGCAAATGTAATATATATATTCTATAATATATATGAATATTATATATATATATATATATATATTTAATATTGACTATTTATTTTTACTGTTTTTATGTACCAGGTAGATGCACGATTCATGAATCATGATGATTAAAGTCTGAAGGTTGAAGATTGAAGAATGTAGATTGAAAAGTTCATCCTATCATGATTTATTGATTTATAAATGTCATTTGTGTTCTACTAGTTTTTTTTTTGGACATTATCTATTATGTTTAAACTTTAAACAATATTGTTGTTGGCATATCTTACTATGTTTTTGCTATTATGCTACAGATACATTATCAACTTTAGCTATTTGATGAATATTGGATGTTTTTTATATATTTTTTAATTTTTAATATCAAAAAATAATTTTGTAGGTAAATTATATATATTATGACAGGTAAACGGGTACAAAAATGGATAAACGGGTAATTTTAATCCGTCGGATAACGGGTACCCGCATGGATATCCGTTACTGTACCCATATACGTACCCGACGGATAATTTGTTACCCGACGGATATCCGTCGGGTAACGATATCCGTCGGGTAACGATATCCGTCGGGTAACGGATTATCCGTCGGGTAACGGATATCCGTCGGGTACGGATATGGGTACAGTAACGGATATCCATGCGGGTTCGGGTTCGGGTACGGGTATCAAATTCCTTATCAGGTTCGGGTATGGATAAGGGGTACCCGATCCGTACCCGCCCAGTTGCCATCCCTAATTCTGCCCTGTGCGTTTCGTTCCGGTCCACCGGCTATAATAGTGGTCAGAGGCGTTCTGCCCTGTGTGTTTATTTCCGGTCCACCGGCTACAATAGTGGGGCCTCGGCTCGATAGACCCAAAGTAAATAAGTTAAACCATGGGAAAAATACTAAGTACTTACAGTGGAATACCATGTGAGGCGGGGCCAGTCCGGTCCACCGGTAAGAATAGTGGTCAGAGGCGTCCTGCCCTATGTTTTTATTTCCGGTCCACCGGCTATAATAGTGGGGTCCCCGTGCTCACATGGATTATTGAAGAATGTGTGAAATGGACTTATTATCATTAATGAGAATAAAGAATAAGTCACCAGAAAAGTATTCAGACCTTATCTTGTGGGTTATCGCATGTTGTCTATATGATTGTACTATGTGTGCTATGTGGTATGACTGTATGCTTGGCCTTAGCGCACCAGCGCCCTTACTCAGTATTGGACCCGTACTGATACTACCTTGATTGACTAGGTCCTGTGATGATCCACCAATGGTGGGGAGCAGACCTCCTATGCAGGTTTGATCGATTACTAATTTGGGGTGGAAGGCTTGACTTGAGTGAGTAGGCGGTCCGGATATTGGTCCCTTGGGATCTGTTTTATTTAGCTATATTTTGTACTACGCTTCTTGTTTTGAAACCGTACTCTTAAGTTGTATTCCTAAACGATATTCTAACTGTTGTTGACTCGTGTTTTCATGAATGATCTATGTTAACTATGTACCTATGTTTTGATGATTCTTACTTAATGATTGTTTAGTTTAGCCTTAGCACTTAGTATCGGAAAGGTAGGAGTGAACCGGTCTGGTACTAAGTGTGGCGGTAATACCCCCAAATTTACGGTTTTAATTCTTTCGCTTCCGCTAAACCTTTGGATTTAAACGAAATTTTTTAGTAGTAAATTTGGGGGTGTTACAATAGCCCCGAGCCATCTGTGCATACATGGCTCACACTATTGTGCAGTGTGAGTTATGTATGTTGTGTTAATAATTTTTGGTACCCATATTAAATGTAAAGGTATTTTGGTAATTTCAGAAAAATAAATATTTTATATTATAATTATTATTTTACCTGATAGATATTACAAAAGGTTGATTGGTGGGATCCGATAACTTTAGTAGGATACCGCTATTTTTGCATTTTTGCTGGAATTCAGGTAATTGTTATACTCCACTAAAATGATAAATATCGCATGATAGCATATTAAGGTTTTTATGTGTGAAATGTGTTACACATGATTCGTTACGATATAATTATATATTATTAATTGTTATCATGAAGATTAAAAAAATGAACATGTTATCTAAATAAAATATATCGAATACGAATGTGTAATTAAAATGATTATTATGGACGAAAAATATTTCGTATAATAGGTATGTATAAAATAATAAGTTGAGCATGCTTAAACATAACTCTAGAATAATTATTACTGATAAGTGCCATAGGGGTAATTTGGTCATTTTAAGTGTGTTATGATTTTTATCCTAAAAAGCATGTCTAATATGTATTAGCTATTGTTGAATATGTGAGTATGTGTTTTGGATGAATTAAAAGTGTATAATAGGATTTTAAGTGCAAAATTATGTATAAGGGCAAAATGGTCATTTGGCATATTTGATAATTTAAATTGCATAAGGAATAATTCATTTATGGTTTTTTAGCCTTTTCATGACAAATAAGTAAATAAAATGGAATTAGTATATAAATAGATGATAATCTAGAAATTTTAGACTCAGGGGTATTTTGGTAATTTTCGGCCTAAAGTGTCCAGATGTGAATAATTGAGCCTAGAATAACCTTACTATATTTTAATGTTGGTCTCAATATTGACCTTGATTATGGTTGTCTCTGATGATTGGAAATAAGCAAAAATGGCTCAGTATGAAATTGGATTTATATGTATTGTGTGCGATTTCGTGGTCACCTTAATAAAAGACCTCGAGATCAAGAATTGTGACTCCTTAGGGATAGCTACCCTAGAGATGTGGTTTGGCCCATAGTTGATATTATGGTTTTTCTCTTGTGTGCCTTAGTGCCCTAGTCAGGCCCTACATCTTACTCTATTCTGTTCTACGGACTAATAGGGGTTATGTATACTTATGGATTAGGTGTCCTTGTTGGTAGGGTATTGTGTTAATTTCATGTACCAGTGCGACTAGGGTACCTTTACATCCTTGGGTTGATAGGTGGTAGGGTATTATGTTACCTTGGTGCACCGGTATGACTAGAGTACCTTTGTGTCTCCAGGTTGATTGATCTCCCCCCAAGAAAGTAAATAAAAATAGAAATGATATGGTTTGATTTGAATAATGATTATTGGATTATTGGATTGTTCGGTAGTAGTCATTCTGCTTGCCTATGGTTTCGGTAGCAACCTTCGTGCCTACCTGTGGTTTTGGTAGCAGCCTTCATGCCTACCTGTGGTTTTAGTAGTAGCCTTCGTGCTCACCAATGGTTTCGGTAGTAGCATTTGTGCCTACTTGTGGTTTTAGTAGCAGCCTGTAGTTTTGGTAGCTGGCTTTGTGCCAACATGTGGTTTCGGTAGTAGCCTACCTGTGTTGGTATTATATCTTTGAGCATGCATATGATGTTATGGATTTTATTATGCTGTACTTGTAAGTATACCTATAATGTTATGGATTTCATTATGTTGTACTTGTAAGTATACCTGTGATGCTAGGGATTTTATTATATTGTACCTGTAAGTATACTTCAGATGATATGGATCTTAGTATATTATACTTGTGAATATACCTATGATGTATATAATTGGTTGGGATTTATATTGAGACATGAATTATGCTGTGCAGGTTAAAATTATGGTGTAGAGTTAGGTTTTAATTATTGCTTCATAGAGTATCTCTAGGATGTTTATTGATAAGTTCAGTTGTTCCAAATGAATGAATATGAGTAGTACGTGACCTTGATGAAATTTGATTCTCTAAATAATCATTGTATCTTAATCATCGTATGCATATTTATATGTCGTATACCATGTTAGTTGTATGCCTGACATGTATTCCATGCAGTTTTATTATATTAGTTTGGTATAAAGGATTGCTTAGTAATGTAGTATAGAAGAGTTCATTCTCGTGGGCCCCCGCCTATTCGATGGGCAGTGGACTTTGCAGGTCAACCTCCGAGTTCAGTCAAATACTAGTAGTTCATATTTGAAAGTGTAGGACTATCTAGTGTCTCTGTTGCTATCTTATTTTTGGTTGTATTCGGACTCTTATATCCTACTGTAATTTCTCTCTTGAGTTTTGTAAACTGCTAATGTTGTTTTTAATTATCATGGTATTTAGCTAAAGTTCTCTCTATTATGATTTCTATAATCATGTTATTAATTTAAGTGGAGTAATCAATCTTAACACTTGGTATGAGAATGGTAAAGGAAACCGTACTTATACCAAGTGTAATAGTAACACCCTTCATTTTATTATTTTATCTTCCATGCTTAACTCTACAAACGACATTTTTTAGTAATAAATTTTGGAGTGTTACACAACATGTCCAAGACTATTTCTTTAACAGATGTTTGGAGCTTAGCATTAGTATATTGGAGCTGAGAGATAGTAGCTAGGTGTTCTCCCCTAGAAGGATCACTAGTAATAGGATCAAGTTTATCAGAAGGTTGAGTGGGAGACATAGCTTTTCGTAAAAGGTCCCCATATACATTACATGGTATTGTATGTATTTTGTTAACCACAAGGCTCTTAGGTAATAGAACTAAAAGTTAGTGGTGAGGGAATACCAAGGGTAAAATAGTGAGGAGAGAGGATAAAGTAAAATTACAAAATTTGTATTATGATTTCATGCCCTTAAAATGATTAAAATGTCCCTTATATATAAGTAGAGTTGGCAAAAGTTGACCCGACCCGAAAAATCCGACGAATACCGACTCGATCCGCCCGAAATCCGATCCGATTTTATCCGAGTAATAAAAAGCCCGAAACCTATCCGACCCGATCCGATACATATCCGATATCCGATACAACCCGAGAAATCATAAGCCCGAAATAAACCCAACCCGACCCGCTATTCACCCGAAACCCGATATAACCCGAAAAACTATAAATCCGAAATGACCCGACCCGATCCATTATTTATCCGAAATCTTATATTATTTGAAAAATTATAAACCTATAAAGATTCTAACTTGGTACTACCCAAAAATTAACATTAACACATAACTCAAAATTTTTTAAACTTCATAAAACATGAAATAATGTAGATGTGCAACTAATCCATACTAGCACTTACATCAAAATCTAGAAACAATATACTTTCATAAAATTTATATCACTTATGTATATACAAATACAATATCCATTGATACCAATAGAAATAAAAGTAGAGAAAAAAAAAGAAAAACACTACTATGCCATTTAAATATTAGTTCACTTCCATTATTCCATTTAGTACCATAAGATAATAACAGTGCAGCCTTGAACACTATATGTTAGTATCTATACGGCCATACCTTATAATATAGCACCTACAACATCATAGAAAAGTAGGAAAAATTTGGAGTGAGAATGTTAGTTATTCATTATAAAAATTGAAGATTAATATTTTTTATTACATCAACAGTGTTAAATAGTAAGAAGTCAATATTAGTTGGTCTTTTGTCAATAATAGTCATTATTACTTACTTTATCTAATTTTTATCTTATTTAGCTTGATATGATCTAATCAAAATATATAATAAAAAAAACTAATATGTTGTTATTATTATTTTTGCCATAATTGATATTCATTGATTACTATTATTATTGTTATCATTATTTTTGTATTACTATTATTATTATTATTATTATTATTATTATATTTATTAAAATTATGTTGATATGATGTGATCAATCTCTTTTAAAAATAATATGAGAAGTACAACCTTAGAAGTCTTCATTTGTTATCAATTATCAATGACTATTATAAGTTAATATCATGTAAGTTATACCTTAACATAAAAAGAAAAGTGATACGATTTGAAAACTTTTAAATTTGAAACGTCAGATACATCTCCAAAGATAAAATAATGACAAAAAATTCTAAGGCCCCAAAACAATTAATATAATAATTCACTTTTAATTGAATAAGATAAATTAAAATAAATGATCTCAAAATAATTAACTTTTAATAATATCTTGGAATAAAAAGAAAGAAAGAAAATGACACAAGCATGGCTCAAATATGAAATGACCTAAATCCAATCTAAATTTGACCCGAAAATATAATAATTCAAACTCAACCGAGCCCGATCCGAACCCGAACCGAAATTAGAACAACCCAAATTTACCCGAATCCGAGTCCATCCGATCTCAACCAGACCCGACCCGAGAGCTTAGAATGACCCGAGATTATCCGATACTGAGTTCATCCGAATCAAACCCGACCCAGCCCGACCCGACAAAATGATCCGAAATTATCCGAAACCGATATGACCCGATTATCATGTTACCCGATCCGATAATGACCCGACCCGCCCGATTGCCAGCTCTATATATAAGCATAAAATGAAAGAGGAAGGGAAGGGGAAAATGAGGTGTGGTTGAGGAAAGGAGGTTGTCCTACTCTATGTAGAGAGTTGGTCCAACAAGGGAGATGTATAAGCTAATAGTATGGGACCGGTCCGAGCCTAAGGCAAGTGCATCATTCTTAAGTTTCTTATTATCCTTTGAGCTGGTATTCAAGGGCTTTATAATCCTATTTGAGGAAAAATCCAATATCTAGTAAGAACTCATAACAAAATTTAGCCACCTCCTCCACTAGATATACCTTAGCAATGTATTCTTCTAGCTTGTTTAGGTTCCTCACATAGCATTTTAAGAATATCATGAACCTCTCAAATGGATACATTTAATGACAATGAACTTACCCCCATAATTGAATGTCCCTTATAAAGTGCGTGGTTCAATGCATCATGATCACAAAGAAAGATGGAGAAAAATTCATCTCAAGTTGACATAATATAATCATAATATCTTCTTTCAATGTGTCTAGACTCTGAGGGTTAATGACATTAGCAAAGATTCCCTTCAAACAGAAACAAATGCAAGTAGTGGCACTACAAACATGATTGGATAAAATAGAGTGCATAGACACTAGCAAAAAATCTTGAATTAGAACATAATGATCATATGATTGCATACCCATTTAACTTCAAACTTTTCATTGAAACAAGGCTCTTGATATTTAATGAATATCCTTCTAGAACCTTCACTCCAATTTTAGACTCACACAAAGAAAGCTTCTCTTTTTAGGAAGATTATAACAAGTAAGAGGTAAAAACAAATTTTTTCCTTGACACTTTTTTCATATGTAATTCTATTCTTATACCCATCTCAACAAAGGCCAACCTTGCATTGATGCTATCTTCGGTCTTTTTTGGTATCTTTACAAGTGTACTAATTATACTATCAAATAAATTCTTCTCAATGTACATCACATTAAGATAAGACTACATATATAAGGTTTTTCAACATAGAGGATCAAAGAATATTGACCTCTTCCTCCACCTACTTGTTGGAACTACCGTTTTGTTTTTTTTTCCACGTGGAGTCTCATGAGTAAATTTAGAGTTCTTAATTCTTCAAATTTTTCATTAAAAGTTTTTTTCCTGCTATAATGATGATTTGCAGGTAAAACATTACAAAGTCTAATATAGGTGGTCTTCTTACTCTTCGATAATTGGACAAAGTCTATATAATCTTCACAAATAATGTATGCACAGTATATGCGCACACTATAATAAAAAATATTACCATATCCCAAAAAATAATTTATTATATAAAGTAAAATGGATATCAAGTTAAATGGATATTTGACATGTGCATCAAACAATTAAACTCTATGATATTACATGTACTTCAAATCCTCAACATGGAGAGCTATATATACATTAATATCATTACTAGGCTGATTTGAACCTAATATAAGCAAAGATAACATCATCGATTTTTGTTTCATGCGTAATGATGGAAGGAGATTATATGTCACCGAGATAATTAGCCATAAATTTTATTTTATGTTCCCATTGAAAGGGTTCGTTCCATTTAAACCAAAGTGTAATGTGCAAATTTTTAGCTTCACAACCAAATTCAGTGAATTTGTTATCAATCTTCTTTCATTGAGGAGAATCAATAATATAGCTAAGTTTGCCATCAAAATTCCTCTCTTTCACATGCCACATAGGGTTCTTCACACTTTCTCCATTACTAAACATATGCCAGGAATTCGGTATTATTGGAAAGTAGCAAAAACAAGAGAAGAAGAAAAAGGAAGATAGGTGGCGATGATGTTTAAGGAGGTGACAAGTGGAGAGAAAGAAGGATGAGGTGAAGGAAGTAACAATAGTAGAATGCAAAGGGAAAAAATCACTTTGTCTTGCAACTCTCTGTGAGCTCGTGTGAATGATAAGGTTAAAGGGCTATGTGTGAGGTCATATGTCAAAGCTAGAATATTGAGAACAAAAACAATGTTAGGTATAAACGGTGCTTATAAGTTAAAAATATCATCTATACCTCCAAAAATTGGAAAAAATAATAATATCCTATTTAATATTAAATGGAGATTTTGTATTATTACTAGTGTCTAAAGTGTAAAAACTTCTGCTAAACTTTAGATAGTGGTTTTAAAATTATTGCTAAAAATGAAGCACCCCTGCTTCTCTTTTCATAAAGAAGTTGTATATGATTTTCTTTAATATAAGAATTGTTAACCTCAAAGGTTAAGCAATATCATTATACTTGTTTTGATAATAACAAACGAATTTTAGTATATAATGTGTTTGTGTGAATATTCAATAAATAAATACATACAAAAGGCACCAAGACTTGAAGCCAAACATTTGATATGTCTTAGGTATATTATAAAGAGTTAAGTTGAGTAAAGATAACATTTCAATCAAAAACTCTTCAAAACTTTTTGTTGAAAAATACTTAACTTGATTTCATATTATAAATCTTTTAGATGTATTTTCCAAACAAATCGACTGGTCATCAGACTGATCGACTAGTTTAGTCTAAACATAGCAACTGCTATGCTAAAAATAAGATGGGTCAACTGGTGCATAAAATCGATCAATTGGTTTCCTCAAACCAATCGACTAATTTGGAACTCGATCGACTAGTTGGACAACTAGTCCATGGGTTTTAATCTTGCAAAAATCTATTTTGTCTCTATTTAAACATAGTGACTGGTTCAGCCAAACCGATCAATTGGTTGAGAAACCAATCGACTGGTTTGACCAACCAATCCTTGGGTTTCAATCTTGCAAAAATCTAGTTTGTCTATATTTAAACGTACCGACCAGTTTAGGCAAACCAATTGACTGGTTTAACCAACCAGTACATGGGTTTTAATCTTCGAGAAACCCAATTCATCTATGTTTAAACACATTGACTGGTTTGGACAAATCGATTGACTAGTTCAACCAACCAGTCCATGGGTCTCTATCTTATAGAGACCTAGTTGCTCTCTACTTAAATACATTGGCTGGTTATTTCCAAACCTATTGACTATTTGAAAAACCGGTCCATAGGTTTTATTTTTGTAGAGATCCAATTGTTGTATGTTTAAACACATTGACTGGTTATTGCTAAACCAATCGACTGGTTGACAAATTGATCGACTGGTTTGACAAACCAATACATGGGTTTATTTTAGAAACACAATTTCTCTCTATTTAAACACATGGGTTGATTATTACAAAACTGATTAATTAGTTTGACAAATAGATCAAATAGTTGACATAATGATAACTTTCTATTTTGGTCAAAACTTGAATAGTCAATTTGTTGTAACAAACTAATCGACTGGTTTCTCTAGATCAATCAACTAGTCAGCATTAAATGCTAATTTTTTGCTCATTGATCAAAAAAACTTTTTGACAAATTATATTTAACGGTCATACTCGAGGCTAATCTTTATAAAGCTATCATGATTCTACAATGTAAGCTTGGTGAAAAAGAGTATCATCGAATTCAATCCTACACAACCGCCAAGGGCATATAGGATAAGCTCATCTCACCCATGAAGGTACAAAATAGGTTAAGGATCAAAGAATCACCCTCCATACTAAAGAGTATGAACTATTTAGCATGAAGCAAGGTGAAAGTATCAACAATCTGAGAAATTGCTTCACCTCAATCGTCAACAATCCCAAGGCCTTAGGGAAGGAAATCACTGAAGAAGAGAAAGTAAGAAAAATCTTACAAGGTCTTACAAAATAATGCACCCCTAAGATAATTGCAATTGAAGATCCCAAAGCCTTAGGACAAATGACAGTTGAGGAGCTTTTTGGCAACCTTATGGTTCACCAATCAAACTTGGAGGATGGAGTAGAAGAAAGAAGAAAGAAGCCTCTAACATTAAAAGCCTCAACATCTTTAAGAAAATAAGATACAGCTGACAACTTGGGCAAGAAATAAGGTGATAAAGAAGAAGTAGAAACTCCTATGAATGATGAAGAAGTGCCACACATAACCACTCAATTCAAGAGTTTCCTCTGATTAAGAGGAAATATGAATCAAAGAGCTTCTTCAAGCAACCAACAGAATCTTAGAGAAGCCAACGTAGATGACAAAGTCAAATACCACAACTATGGAAAAACTAGGCATGTCATCCATGACTACTATGAGTTCAGAAATGAAATTGTGAAAAAAAATGGCAAGGAGCAAAGGGAACTCAAGCAACAACAAAGGAAGATAAGGGCTTAGAAAAGCCATGACTGCTTTTGGCAAAAGCAAAGTAGAAACCTCAAAAGAAGAGGAAGAATTTACCAACCTTTGTTTCATAGAATTAGGAGAAGAATCATTAACCTATACCTCACTCACAAGCTTTGATGAGGTACAATCTGATTTACTATACTCCTATGATGACCTACTTTGTGTTTTGCATGAATCAATACATGATAATGCTAAACTGACTAAAGAGAAGGAAAATATGAAGAAATTTCTTGATCACCTAAATGACCAACACACTCTAGCGATAAATGAAAACGTCCTTCTTGAATCGCACATGCTTCTTGTCAAAACTAAGTTATCAGACAAAATCATTGAGTTTAATGAATACAAGAAATACATTTGTTGTGATCACTAGATTAAGACAGATTAATTTCAAATCAAAATAATTAAATTATGAGTAAAGTGTAACAAATTTGTGAAAATTGTATATATGTTCACAAAAGGTGAAGAAGGTCTAAACATATTATTAGGTGCTCAACGATACTATGAAGACCGTGAAGGTTTAGGCTATGGACATAAGAAAGTGATTAGGCGTTAAGGAATTAAAATTTTCTTTGTGAGATCTTCAAGAGCTCATCAAGTAAATGCTTCACCTGCATCAAATAACTATACTATATGTGTGAAGGATGAGCATTCATCTACAACAAGTAGGCATACACAAAGTCCAACATTCACTTTCACTCATAAGAAGAAAACCTTGTGTAATGTAAGTGGAAAATCCAACCATGTTGCGTAATCATGTAAGTTCTCAAAGAATACCCAAGTGGAGTCAAAATTCAAGTAGGTGTGGGTACCTAAAGGAACCATCCCACATGAGTTAAACACTAACCAAGTAAGGACCCATTGAAATAGTACCTAAACTAGGACATTTGTGCTTACAGGTATGCTTCAAGGTCAATACAAAAAGCCACAAATGGTTTCTAGATAGTGGATGCTTGAGACACATGACTAGTGATCAAACCATGTTCTCCAAGCTCACTCCGTATGATGGTGGAAGTGTAACATTTGGAGACAACTCCAAAGAAAAGATCATCGGTGTTGGCAGCATCAATATTGGTAACACTAAACCTTTCATAAATGATGTTTATTTAGTTAATGGCCTCAACCATAACTTAATAAGCATTAGTTAACTCTGCGATAAAGGATCTTTAGTTAATTTTTCAAATTCACACTACATGATTTCTAATGGGATAGATAAATCTATACTTTTTGTATGCCTACACATCAACAATGTGTACATTCTTGATGTTGAATCAATAAACTGCATGATACATGTTTGAGTGAAGTCGATAATGATGCATGGTTGTGGCACAAAATAATTGCACATGGTAGCATGGATCTATTAAGCAAATTAGCTAGAGAAGACCTAGTGTGTGGTCTCCCAAAGTTGAACTTTGTAAAAAATATATTATATGATGCATGTCAAAAAGGGAAATAACATAGGATTACCTTCACACCCACTAATATTGTGACTACCACTCAACCACTTGAATTGCTACATATGGATTTATTTAGGCCTACTAAGACCCTTAGCATGGGTGGTTGCAAATATACATTAGTCATTGTAGATGATTATTTACGATATACATGGACATTATTCCTTTCTACTAAGGATAATGCTTTTAATACCTTTCTTGTGCTTGCTAAGAAAATTCAAGTAGATAAAGGATCGATGATTCATGCCACAAGGAGTGATCATCGCAAGGAGTTTGAGAATGCCACATTCATGAAATTTTGTGACCAAAATGGCATCACTCACAAATTCTTGGCACAAGGAACGCCTCAACAAAATATGGTGGTGGAAAGGAATAACAAAACCTTGGAGGAAGTTGCACGCACCATGCTATTGACTCCAAACTTCTAAAATATTTTTGGGTTGCAGTCGTTGTCATTGCTAACTAGGTAATGAATAGAGTACTTATGTGGGCCATCTTAAAAAAGACACCATATGAGCTCGACAAAGGTAAGAAACCAAATTTGAGTTATCTACACACATTTGGTTGCAAGTGCTTTGTCCTTAATAATGGAAAAAGCAATCTCAGCAAGTTTTATTCCAAAGCTAATGATGATATATTTATTGGGTACTATTTATATAGTAAAGCTTACTGGATCTTCAACAAACGAACAATGTTATTTGAAGAATCTATATTATTACCTTTGATGAATCTTGCTCTAGTGTGCAGAAAACTCAAGAGGAAAAAATTGGTCCTTCCATTGAAAGTGAAAGCCTATCAAAAAATGGTGAAAAAGAAGAAGAGAAATTAATAGAAGAACCACCAATGTCCCAACAAGAAGATGAAGTGAGAGAGTATCTCCCTAGAGTATGAAGATATTCCTATGGGCACCCTCAAGAAGTCATCATTGGGCATCTAACAAGAGGAGTTGCAACAAGATCATCGCTAGGTAACATTTGCAACCACTTAACTTTCCTATCTCAAATGGAACCCGAGTCTCACTTGGAAGCCATGAATGATGAAAATTGGATCATAGCAATGCAAGATGAGCTTAACCAATTTGGGCGAAATGAAGTTTGGGAATTAGTCTCTTTTCCTCCAAATAGACACCTCATTGGGACTAAATGGGTCTTTAGAAATAATCTAGATGAAGGGGGTTGTTGTTAAAAATAAAGCCTGATTGGTTGCCAGAGGATATAACCAAGAGGAAGGTAGTGATTTCAAAAAAACATTTGTCCCCATAGGTAAACTCGAGGCTTTATATATGCTTCTCTCATTTGCATCATTCATGTGCTTTACATTATATCAATTGGATGTCAAAAGTAATTTTTTCAATGGCTTTATAGAAGAAGAAGAAGTATATGTTAAGCAACCACCTTATTTTGAGGATAATTCAAAACCTAATCATGTTTACAAACTCAACAAGGCGCTTTATGGTCTAAAACAAGCTCCTAGAGCTTGGTATGAAAGGTTGAGTAAATTCTTATTGGACAAATGTTTTGAAAGAGAAAAAAATTAATAGAATATTTTTTCTGAAGAAAACCAAAAAGGACTTATTGCTTGCACAAATACATGTTGATGACATAATTTTTGGTGCTACTAACGAGTCCATGTGCAAGGACTTTTCTACTCTCATGTGTAGTGAGTTTTAAATGAGCATGATGGGGGAGTTGACGTATTATTTTGGACTCTAAATCAAACAATAAAATGACGGCATCTTTATGAATCAAGAAAAATGCACAAAAAAAATTGCTCAATAAGTTCGGGATGCATGAAAGCAAATCATGCAACACTCCCATGGCTACTACAACAAAGCTTGAAATGGATGACAAAGGTGAGTTCATTGATCAAAGATGATATATAGGTATAATCAGCTCACTCCTTTACTTAACAGCATCTAGACCTAATATTATGTTTAGTGTATACCTATGTGTTAGATTTAGGTGTAATCCTAAGAAATATCACATGACTAGTGTCAAAATAATCCTTAGATATCTCATTGGCACTCATAACCTAGGCTTATTCTATCCTCATGACACTGTTTTAGATTTAAATGGATATTTAAATGCTGATTTTGTGGGTTAAAAAGTTGATAGAAAAATTACCTCGAGTACTTGCCAATTTTAGGAGATCGTTGGTTAGTTGGCATAGTAGGAAACAATCTAGTGGTGCACTTTCTATGGTTGAAGTAGAATACATTGCTACTGGTGCATATTGTGCTCAATTAATTTGGATGAAACATCAATCAAGTGACTACGACCATAAACTTGAAAGAATTCCAATTAAATGCAAAAACACTAGTGCAACATGTCTCTCAAAAAATCATGTTCAACATTTAAAATTAAAGCACATAGAAATAAGATATCGCTTCATAAGAAATAATGTTGAAAAAGGTGATATATGTGTAGAATTTGTGGATACCTTGCATCAATGGGGAGACATATTTACAAAACCCATAAGTGAATAATGATTCAAAATAATTAGGAGAGAAATTGGGATGAAAATTTTATGATAAAAATATACCTCTCCTAAAATTGTGAAAATTTGTGTGTTAAGGGGTAAATTATGGCCTTTAAGCTTCTCTCTTGAATTCCAATCCTCAAATGGCTGCTATGTCTCTTGATCCATATGATTTATGTCATGAAATGAATTTTCCATCTAATTATTTAGGGAATAAAAACATATGCATTGTTAAAAACCAAAAAAAATAACTAAAATAGCACCTGACTAGGAAACCAGCCGACTAGTTGACAAAACCAGTCAATCAGTTGGTGTACTAGTTGACTAGTGGGTTAAAACTAGGGTTTTCAATCTATTACTGACTTATGTCCTCATGCATAACTATTTGACTAATTACTCGATACCAGTCGATTAGTTGAAGAAAAATTGAATAGTTATTCTATACCAGTCGATCGGTGGAAGAATAATCGACTATCTTCCTCAAACTAGTTGACTGTTTCCCCAAACCATTCAACTTCTCCTCACCCTCTCACATTCTCTCCTTCGAAAATCTTCAAATTAGTGTCAAAATCCATCAAATTTCCTCCTCTTACTCATATCGACATCCAGAACAATAAGAATTCCTCTCCATAGCTTTGACTTTCATCAAACTCCCCCAATGTTAGGTAATGTCATCCCTTAACCCTAACTTCAAATTTGTCCTTCTTTAACATCTTTGATTCACCCTGACCTTTAATTGACCAAATTAAGTCATCAATCCATTATTTTCATACTCTTTATATGTCAATTTAACTCATTTCTAACTGTTCAAATCTATGATTCATCCTCCCTCCATTTTCTCTTTTGTCCAGCACTGTTCTTTGACATTTCTTATCATTTAACAATGCCAAAAAAAAAACAACTGCCTCGACCACTATTCATGGGAGTACTGGAGCTCCTCCCAAACAGGCTCGTACTTAACCTACGATCTATCTTGAACTACAAATAGATTTGAGGAACCAGTAGTTTCTCCAACTCACTCTCCCTCTTCCACATCCTCCTCCTCTTCGGATGACACCGCTCCTCCATCTCCACCACATCCAAGCCAGTTTGCGCACCCTTCCTCCTCCAACAAGAGAGCTTCTCTCCTTTCAGCCAATCAGCTTTCCCAGACCACTGAGGCATCTCCTCACTCCACCCATTTTTTCTACACCATGGATGATCAAAAATGGTGGGTCAAATCCTTCCATAAAAAGAAGGTATTGCCCGGTAAATGTATTGATGCCGACTCTTGAACTAATCAATTCAAACTTCTTTTTATGCAAGCCATTTCCAATACTCACCTTATCCCTTTATTTACTAAAAGAACTAGTCTATCTTGACTTGTTTCGTTTGTTTAATGTAAATCTTAATGTTTATGTGTTGGGGCAAACCATCACCATACATGTCTTGGGCGTTCCAATCATACTTGATGAAGCCCTACTAACACGCATCCTTGAGATCTCTCATGACATTGAAACCAGCATGACTTATGTCAAATGGATGAGTACTTGCATCCCAGATATGATCTTGATGAACATACATTGCCGCCACTTTGTCTATGGAGGCGCTACGAGCTCATAATGTCTCCCACCCTTCAAGATGGTGTTCCATTACACGGTGTCCCCATTCTGTTCCTTCACGCGGGTTCCGGTGCTAATATGACCTTCAAATTTTGGTACAGGGTGGATCACATTCTCTCATCCACTCCATGAGATTTGGGGCAAATATCTTTCGACATATGTTGCACATGGCTGGACATAGCCAGGTCACCCTGAGATACGGATCGCTCATCACACACATACTTCAGGATTTTTGTATAAATCTCATGGGTTTTCTAGCTATGCCTCTGCGACTACATAGCGGGCTCGATATCCTTAATTCCATGATATTTCACTGCATGGGACATCAAATGAGTTTGGATGGTCAAACACTAGAGCTTACTCCTAAAGCTCTCGCCTCCCTACATCGTAGTAGTCACATCTTCACTCCATCAGCACCTCCACCATCATAAGCCCTTACTAATGATCTTCCCCCACCATCAAATGATCCTATAGCTCCATCTAATACTCGATCATCCTCCAAACAGGTTCTTTCCACTCACACCTCCACCCTATCCACCTCACATAAACAACATGTGCCTCCCTCCACCACCTGTGTCACTCTTGCAGGCGAACACGATCTACTCCTCAACGTTGTCGATATGCTCACCACCATGGATCGTTGCCCGCAAGCCATGGATTCAGAGTTGCATACCCTTCGATCTCTTATCCAACCCAACTTTTCCCCTCAACATCAAGATATAGTGGCCACTCCTCCCACCGGCACCAAAGCCCATCTTGCTCCTACTCACTCTCCTGCACCTACCATCGCTGAAGTCATAAAAGATGTTGTCATTGATTTATCTCTAGGTAAGGCCTCCCAAATTAAATGTGATGTTGTGCAACCTGCTGATTCTGAGACAACTACCAGTAATGAAATTGGTGATGTTCCACGACCTCCATCAATGGGTTAATTGGACACCCCATCTGAGCCTTCATGTCTTACATGATCATGACTAGTCTTGTCATTTATCTCTTAGGCTTTGGCTATTTTCTTTTAACTATGTACTTCACCACTCTCATTGTATACTCTCTATGACATGTAATTATGAATTTAACCTTGATTAATGAACACTTGCCTTTTGTTCTCCCTTTCTCTTTCATTAATATGTTGCTTAAGGAATGGTGTATGCACAACATCTTCATTTTTGCTTCTCGTTCTTTTTAATCCATGCACTTGTTTAGGGGGAAGTCTACCTCCCCGAAAGGGTAATATTTTCTTGTCTATATTGTTTTCAAGCCCTTTCCATTCTCACATTTTGCTGATGACCAAAAGGGGGAGAGAATCCAAGAGTCTCGGATTAAAAGTGTAAAATTGGTAAATGTATAACTATCATTTTCACTCATTACTTGTTCATATTTATAGTTATGCACTTTTTATTTGTCATCATAAAAAGGGGGGAGATTGTTAACCTCAAAGGTTAAGCAATATCATTATACTTGTTTTGATGATAACAAATGGATTTTAGTATCTAATGTGTTTGCTCAATTGTGCATATTCAATAGATCAACACATGCAAAAGGCAGCATGACATGAAGCCAATCATTTGATATGTCTTAGGTATATTGTAAAGATTTAAGTTGAGCAAAGGTCATACTTTAATCAAAAACTCTTTGTTAAAAAAATACTTGACTTGATTTCATATTATAAATATTTCAAACGTATTTTTCAAATAACTTGATTGGTTTCGGTTAAAACCAGTCGGCTGGTCATCAAACCAATCAACCGGTTCAATCTAAACATAGCCACTAATTGTGCTGAAACTAAGACGGATCGACTGGTGCATAAAACTAATCAACTGGTTTCCTCAAAAGAATCAACTAGTTTGGACCTGATTGACTAGCTGGATAACTAGTGCATGGGTTGCAATCTTACAGAAACCCATTTCATCTCTATTTAAACACATCGACTGGTTCAAGCAAACCGATCAATTTGTTGAGAAATCGATCGACTGGTTGAGAAACCGATCGACTGGTGCACAATTTTTGGGTTTCCTCATAAATGTGATGCTTTTAGGCTTCTTTGTGTTGGACCTAACCAAAAAACTATATTTTTGTCCATATAATAAGAATTATAAATAAAAAAATAACCTCGTGTACCTAAATAAAATTTATAAAATTAAAAAATGACCTCATGTACTTAAATAAAGTTTATAAAATTACAAAAAAAAATACTAATGGTTATAGGGTGCACCTTGCAAGGTTTTCCTAAGTCCATAGTATTATTTTTAGTTACACTATTTAAGAGACCAAAAATTTAGTTTATCTTTTCCACCCTTAATACCCCATATCAAACGAACCTTAAAGGGAGATATAAGAGATGCAACTACCATATATCAGTAACTATTTTCTTTCAACTTTAAATCCATGCAATCTATTATATGCATAAAAAAAATACTAAATATGCCTTATTAAATTACGTTGAGTGAAAACCTTTATTGAGTACCGTAAGTTAAGAAAATTGGTCAGACTTTTACACCCAAAATGGCATCTATTTCTAAGAAAATAACTTCACTAAAATAATATTTTTTTAGCACTAAAACAACAATTATTTTTAAATGGATGCAGTATGAATTGAGTATGCATGTAGTTATTTTAGATTTTAGGGATATTTATGTCATGATTTGTGTGTCATAAAACGTATATTACATAACTCATTTGGTTAATTAGTTATATGGTTCATTTAGGAGTTTTAAGTTATATTAGTTAAGAAACTTAAGATTTGAAATTTTAATATTGTGCAGATGTGAAAATAATAAATATAATTAAGGTAATAGTTAATTAGAATAAGAAAATGGGGATAATAATAAATGGTGTGCTATTATTTAAGAGATAGTTTAAGAGAGTTGTACCTTTTCTCCACTAGGAATTGATGTTTACTATTGGTCTTACATATAACTATTGTTGTTCTAGTTAAGTATTGGATGATGTTATTCATAATATATATTTTAAAGTGTTATTTTTTCAAATAAATAATTTAAAATTAGTTTTTGGATACAATTTTGGTGAGTAAATGATTATCTAAACATTAGCAAAGATAATTTATAAGAATGTATATTAGTATTACAAAGGTAAATTTTAATAGAATTCCCCTTTTCATTTAAAGTACTTTATAGAGGGAAATGTTTGTAAATATGTTCATGTATTGATATAATTATCAATTAAGGAATAAACATTCGAAGTTTGTTTTAATTAAGGTACAAATATTTTTAAAAATCTAATTAAGGAAGGAGAGTTTAAACTTGGTTTTAAATAAGGAAATTTCAAATGTCAATCACCAGAAATTACCATTTTTTATATTTTATACGATATAACAAAATATATATAATACAACCTATATATTATACATGTTACGGTATTTTATACGGATTTATATACTACTAATTAAAGGGATTTAAAACCCTTAATCAACTAAACATGTAATTAAATTTGAAAAAAAATTTAAGATATAGTACAGACAAAAACATACAAAACAAATAAAACCAATATCAAATTAAAACCAAACAAAGAAACCAAAAAAATCAAGTCGATAAGAGAGAGAGAGAGTGAAGGAAAGAAAAGGAGGGAGAGAAACTTATCGACCTTCTTCATCCTATTTCCTCGCCCTCATATTCTTACTTTCCTTACTGAAAACAAAATATATATTATTTTTGTAAAGAAGTTGAAATAAAATTGAAATAATGTTACCAAAACACTCAAATAATATGGTGCAAGAAGCACAATAATTCACAATTGAGAAAATCAAATTAATTTAAAAATAAGGGAAAAATGATATGTTTCTTAGTCGTTAAAATATAAGAAAAAGATGATAAGAAGTGAGAGGCATAAACAAAGAGTATTTTTTTAGGCAGTCTTCTTCCTTGTGGGTTTTATTTTATTTTTTCTTCTCAATCTCTCTTCTTCTTCTTTGTTTCTCTTCATTCATTCACTCTAAAATAAAATAAATTATGGGATATGATTGGATGGAAGAGAGGAAGAGAGAGATAGATAGAAAGACTTATGATAGAGCATAATAAGGATTTCTAGAAAAGTTCAAGAGGCAATTGGGTTTTACAAAAAGCTAGGTGAGGCTTATAATGCTTTGTGTGACCTTTTTTCCTCAATCATACTCAATGGGATGTTGAGTCACACTTTTTATCTATAAAAAGGTTTGCATCATGATGACCCCATATCACCCTATCTCTTCATTCTTTGTGTAGAAACTCTCTCAAGTCTGACTACTCATGCATTGAATAATAAATATATTCATGGAGTTGAGATCTGTAGAAGATCCCCTAAAGTATTGTAACACTTCAAAATTTTAAAAATAAATATTTAAATATTTAACCTTTTATCTAAGATAATTAAATATAAAATTATTGATTTAACTATTTTAGCGACCCTTGATTTACAAAATAGATAGAATTATTTAATAAATTAATATAATTATTTTATCATTTTATCTTATTCTTTTATTTAAATAAATTCCAAATCTATAACTTTACCAAAATTATTTTCTAAAATTAATACTTTGATTTTTGATAAATTAATTTAATATTTTTTCCAAAAGTTAATTTTAATTTAATTTTTAATCCTAACTCTAAAAATATTTTCCTTTTCTTTTTTGCCTTTTCCTTTTTCCTCTTTCTTCCTTTTCTTTCTTTTTTTTTCTTCTTCCTTCTTCCTTCTTCCTTAGATCAGACTGATTCTTTCTCTTCTTTTCCCCCAAGCTAGTCCAACCCTTCCTTCTCTTTCTATTCTTCTTTTGCCTGGGCTACCCAAGCCTTTCTTTCATTTTCTTTTCTCTTCTTCTTCCCTTGGGCCGGCCCATCTCCCATTCTCTTTTTTCCTTCCTCGTGCGGCCCTTTCCCCTTTCTTCTCCCTTATCTACATTGCCCAAACCAAATTCCCCCAAAGCCCCTCGCACGCCTCTCCTCTACATCCCTGCCAGCCTACACCGCCCCTCTATCTATTGGACACACTACACAACCCTCCTCCCCTTCCTTCTTTTCTTTCCATTTTTAGACCGACAGCTCCTATTCCCCTCCCTTGCATGCCCTTCCTTACCCCTGCACCACTGCTTACCACGCCCTTCTACACTTCCTTTACCATCCACCTCGCACGACCCTCTCTTCTCCTCTCCTCCTCTTCTTTTTCTTCCCTTTTTCTCTGCCTTACCTTTCCCTCAAGCTCATCTATTCTCCCCGATCTTCTCTTCTTCTTTTTTTTCTAACTTATTTCTCCCCTAATTTTCCTTTGATGCCACCTCCGCCATCTCCATCACTAACCCAGCCTCCCGCCGCCATCTCCTCCACCCTACCTTCTCCTTGCATTGCCTCAGGCAGCCAACACTAACCACCCCTATAGCCTACCCCCTCCCTTTTCTCCTTATCTCATTTAACACCTTTGCACACACCACCCTCAGCCACATCTTCCCCTCCCTTTCTGCCACTATCGCAGCCCCCAACTACATGTCGCCACCTTAACCTTCCTCCTACACCACCTCACCCGAGCTGCCCTTCCTTCCCCTTCCCTTTATCTTTTTCTTCTCCTTCCTCTTTTTTTCCTTCTCTACACCTCCCTCCCTGTAGCCTTGCTACCACCTCTGTCACCTTCTAACCACCTACAAATGAACCTCTAACCACCCTCCGCTTTCCTTCTTTACCTCTTACACCTAACAACCAGCACCAACAACCCCACCATCTCCCCCAACCCTTTACCCAAACCACCACCATCCTCACCCCTTTTCCATTCTTTCAGCCATACATCGCATGGCTCACACTACACATGCAACATGAGTTATGTTATATATTTCTTAGGAAAATTTGATAATATTAAGGTATAAGGTAGTTTGGTAATGTAATATATAATAAATATTTTTAATAAAAAAAAATATTCTTTTATTTATCTAATATTAATATTGCATTGTGATAATATTTTTTGGTACAAAATTTTGTTAAACGGAGCCTAAGAGTTTTTAACCGGATATCGCTAAAGTTTAATTTTTTTTGGAAATAAAGTAATCGTTATACCCCACTAAAATATTTAGATTATCATATGTTAGCAAAATAGGGTTTTTGATGTGTGATTTTGTGGATATGATGTGTCATAATTAATTCCATGATTATTAATGTTATATTAAAAAATGAAAAAAGAATGCATGCTATTTGTTATGTGTGTGAAAGGGGTGATTGTAAGGTTGAGTAGTAATAATGTATGTATGTGGGGTATGTATGGACACTTGTAATAAAAAATATTACTACTATGAGTCCTAGGGGTAATTTTGTCATTTAGACCCATCATGATATTTAGCCCTAGTCGAGGTGACCGTTTGTGCTATAAATAATGTTAGGAATGGAGGTAAGAGTTGGTGTATCATAAGTACATAATTTAGCATAAATATCAATATTTTAGGATTTAGGTGTATTTTGGTAATTTTTAATATATGATGGTGATAATTCCAATAAATGTGATGGATAAGTGTTATGTGGTGTTAAGTACGAAAATGAGGTTTGGTGGCATTAGTAATATATATTTGAGCATGAATAGCAATATTATATGGACTAGGGGTATTTTGGTAATTTTGAAGTTGTAAGGGTGATTATCCTGATAAATGTGCATGCTAAGTAATAATTTGTGTTAAGTATGAAAATAGGGTTTGGTGGCATTAGTAATACATGCTCAGGGATAAATAGTGATATTATATGGTATAAGGGTATTTTGGTAGTTTTGAAGGTGCAAAGGTGATTATCCTAATAAATGTGTTTGCTAAGTAATAACAGGTGCTAAGTATGAATATGGGATTTGGTGGCATTAGTAATACGTGTTTGAGCATGACTAGTGAATTTATATGGTATAGGGGTATTTTGATAATTTTAAAGGTGCAATGGTAGTTATTCTAATAAATATGCATAGTAAGTGTTAATTGGTGTTAGATGTGAGAATAGGGTTTATGGTCTTAGTATCATCTATTTCAACATGGTTATCAATATTACATAGCTTAAGGGCTTTTAGTAATTTGGGCATGTATTAGGGTGATTATTCTAATAAACACATATAGGGTGAGTCAAACCTAAGGGAGCTATGACCATGGGTAAGGAGAGTAGGGATTTAGCCACTATGAGTGGATATGGGGGTAAATGATGCCATGGTCGAGAAGCTTTACACATTCGGGGAGTCTATAAAGTGCTAAAGGATAAGAGGTTACCAAAAGGGTAAAATTAGGGCACGAGAGGGTCCGATTTGGAAGGTTAGTATCACTTGAGCAAAATGGGGGGATTAGGCTACAAAACTTTAGGGGACTGATAATCATGGTAACATATTCTTGGTTGTGGGAGTTTGGTACCAAATAAGTAGTAAAGAAGGTGTTAGGCCCATTTGGGCAAAACTAGGATTTTGAATATTAACCCTAGGGGCCAATTATTATCATATGTGAGGAATGGGATAACTGGGCTATGACCTATGAGTAAAAGGGTTCTAATGGCATGTTTAGTTTGTTTGATAATTTGGGGACTCAAAGGATCATTAGGGGGCGAGGATACCTCGGACTTAAGAAACTAGGGTTTTACGAGGCTAAGGTTGGCCAGGGTAGTAGTAGGCCAGGAGTCTTACATAGTTGTGCATGGACGTGTGTGTGATATATGAACAAATAAAATACAAATAAGACAATAATCACTTAAAGTAGAAGATCATTTGATTTGGGCCCATGCATATCATATGTACCAGTCCACCGGTTATAATAGTGGTCAGGAGCATTCTATCCTAGATTGTATTACATTTACCGGTCCACCGATTATAATAGTGGTCAAGAACATATTGCCCTAGATTTTATTATGTTTACTGGTCCACTAGTTATAATAGTGGTCAAGAGCGTATTGTCTTGGATTGCGTTATATATACCAGTCCATCGGTGAGAATAGTAGGGGTCGCGAGCTCAAATAATGAAACCCTTAGATGATAATAATATACTAAAAAGACACTAATTACTTACAGTGGAACACCACGTGGGTCGGGACCATGTGTAAGATATTTACTAGTCCACCAATTATAATAATGGTCAGGAGCGTTCTACCTTAGATTGTATTATATTTATTGGTCCACCAGTGAGAATAGTGGTCAGGAGTGTTTTATCTTGGATTTTATTATATTTACCAATGCACCAGTCATAATTGTGGTTAGGAGTGTGCTAGCTTAGATTATAAAGTTACCAGTCCATCAGTGAGAATAGTGTGGTTCCTAAACCCACGTGAATATGAGGATGATGTGAATTTCTAATTATACTAGAAAGAGCATCGCCTAGATGATCCAATAATAAGATATGTTACTTCTAAGTGAATGAGTATTTTTGGCATATGATCTTGATGCATATAGTTATCCAAATGATTATTGAATTTTAGATAGTATATGCATTATTTCATGATCATGTGTTTGATGTTTTGCATCTAATGCATTGCATATGGATCTTACATATTAGTCTCGTATAAAGGGTTACTCATTACCATAATACTAAAGGGTTCCTTTCTTGGGCCCCTAATTATTCAATAGCCAATGACCTTTGTAGGTTAGCTCACAAGCTCCCTTTAGAATTAACCATTAGGATTAAGAGTGTACAGTTATCTAAGATGTAGGTTGGTGTATTGAACTGGTAAATCTTTCTGTACTTTTCTTAAAACCTTTTGTATTTCTTTTCCATTGACATTTTCTTTGTAACCACATTTAATGGGTTTTCTTTGGAAGGTGAGTTAACCTTCTTAACTATTGTGCTGATCTATTTTATAATTGTATCATTGAAATTTAAGTAAAGCATGTTTTTAGCCTTAGCACTTAGTATCAAAATGGTGGAAGGAAACCGGTATGGTACTAAGTGTGGCAGTAGCACATCAAAATTTACTGTACTAGCTTCCACGTATAACTTTTAAATACGGAATTTTTCAGTAGTAAATTTTGTTGGTGTTACTAGTATTCCATCTCTTCTTTGTTGATGATATTATTTTATTTACTAAGGAAATGAAAAAAGAAGTCAAAATGTGGAAGAATATTCTTAGCACTTATGAATTTGTTTCAAGACCGATCTTCAATCTCTAGAAATTAGAGATTTTCTTTAGCCTAAGCATTGAAGATAGTAAGCACTAGATATTGAAATAGGTGATGGGATTTCAAGCGGCAGCCAAATATGGCAATTACCTAGGCCTTCTTACGGTGGTGAGCAAATAACAAAAGGCTATTTTTCAAGTTTAAAAGATATGCTCCATCACAAGTTGCAAGGGTGGAAAGGTATTTGTACCTCAAAGGTAGGTATAGAAATACTAATTATGACAATTACCCAAGCCTTACCCACATACACTATGAGTATGTTTAATTTACCCACTACCTTTTACATGGAGTTTTAGGGATTATTAGCATAATTTTGGTGGGGAAGCATAGAGAAGAATAAAAATATCTACTAGATGAGTTGGGAAAGACTTTTGTGGTTGAAGGATAAGAGCGATATGGGTTTTAAAAATATACAATGATTCAATACAACAATGTTTGGTATAAAGACATAGAGAATTATGACAGATGAAGATTCCATAATTTGGAAGATTTGTATATCCCCATTTATGTGTATTGGAATCACACACAACAAAAAGTAAGTAATTTTCACAAGCCACAAAAGATTTGATTCAAAATAAGAAAAAGAATCCAATTAATTAGAAGGTTAAGGTTTTAGTTGGGGTGTTAAGGTTTCAAAAATTTTATGAGGGTTTGGAATTTTGATTGGATATGATTTTTGATGGTGGGTTAATTGATAATTATAGGGTATTAATTTTAGGTTAGGATAAAGTTTAATTGGGTATTAATTGTGAGAAAAAATGTTGATAACGAATAGGGTATTAGTATTAGAGTTTTAGAAGGTTATTAATGGTTCTTTATAAGATAGATTATGGTAGGGAAATCTTGGGTTAATATTGGTAGTTAATATATCATGAAACATGGCTATGGATGAGGGTTATGGTTAGGGTTTTAGAGGTTCAATATGATGAATGTTAAAGATATGTATATGAACATTTTGATTCTTGATTATATGTGGTATGAATGTATTAAATTGAATAAAAAATAATCATTCAAATCACAAAGAAAATGAGTAGAAATAATTTTGAATTGTGAATCATACAAAAATCACAAATCAAGAACGTGCTCCTGTTGAGAACAGCTTAAAGAATCAAACTTGGATCTTGAAGTTGCATGCTCTCCTTAAAGTGCTATATGGCATGATTTTAATACATGAACTGAACCTCCTCAAATATAATTATCCATTAAAAAATAAGCTAAAACTAAAAGATAAAAATCGCATAAAAATCTAATACCAATTTGTCACACACAAATAAAAGGTGAAACTTGAAACTAACAAGATAAAGATTCTAAAATGATAAAAATATCTAATACCTAGTATTATGGATGATTCTTCTCTATTTTTAACATCCATGACATGCTCCCATCATGTTAATTCATTTAAAATTTCAATAATGACCATTAAGTCTCTCCTTAATCCAAAATTAAATAAGTAATCACCTTAGTAGGCCTAATGTTGCTAGTTTGACCCAATTCCTCAGCCAATGCTAAAATAATGGGTTCTAATATTAAACAATTCAACCCATAGCTTGAATAATTTTTAGAACATTCCCTCGCACCATCACTATTTTTCTAGATGCCATTTCTTGGATACTCTCCAAGTTACACATGGTGTAATGTATGGGAGGTAGGAATGTATCAGGTTTTAAATGAATAGAGAAGTGTGAATGTCTTAGATGAAAAATGGATTATCAATCCAATAATCTTCAAGATTCTCAAGCTAAAAGTGTCTCAACAAGAGTGCCTTAAAATTGGCTGCTCGAAGAGGATGGAAATGGTTAAACTTTAGTCTTCAAAATCATCTTTTTTTCTCGGTTGATGTTAAACATATTAAGAGACCTCCAATTATGGGGGAAGGGTATGAGGATCATTGAGCTTGGTTTTATGTACCTCATGGTATATGATCTTAGAAGCACTTATAGGATGATTTAAACTGTAATTTAGGAGGAACCTCAAGAGGAAGGGTTGACTAGGTATAACACTGAATATGGTCAGCTTAGATGCTACCCCAAGTTTGCTCTTTTTTTTGGGGGATTATGGAGCGATATTTTACTCACAAGTACTAAAATGTATGATAGAGGAAGGAGTTTTGATGCATATTGTGTCTTTTGTGGTCAATGGAGACATCTTTACATGCGTTATGGGAGTGTCATACTGCTAAAGATGATTGGAAATGGTGTCCTATAAAGGCGAGAAAATATCAACACATTCGTTCTATTTGTGATTGGTTTGAGCATATATGTGAACGAGATGATTATGAGGTTGCTTAGTTCTTTACTTTTTGTGGGGGTCTATGAGGAAGACACAATAATATGATGTTTATAGAGAGTTGGGAGATTGGGGATTATGTTGAAAATCTTCTAGTAGAGACCCATTCTAAATGCCTTCTACAAGCCCGAGGAAGCTTAAAATTGATGTTGATGTTTGCAAGGATGAATGGGGATAGTGGTTCATGGGTATGGTGTGCAGGGACACCAAAGGAACAATTGTTGTGGTAGGAAGGAAGTTACCAGTAGAACATTAGGAGGTAGAAGAAGCTGAAGTGCAGTTTGTGATGGAAGATTTGAAAATAGCCAAGGATTAGAATCTTCGTGAATTAGAATTTAAGTTCAATTGTCTAACTTTAGTATCAAAGAGAAAAACAACCAATTCATTCTAGGGTGGGATTTATACTTAGGGATATATGGAGTATAAGCAAGAGAGCTAAGTGTGGTAAAATAGTTGCATATCAAGTGAGAAGAAAACATGCTAGGAAATGCTTTTATAAAATTTAGAATATATTTAGATAGCTATATATGGACTCATGTTTGTCATGTTAAGGCTTGATGTACCATTAAAATACATTAATTAATGAAATATCTCTCTCTTTTTCAGCTAAAAAAATTCTTAGATTTTTAACTAATTTAGCTACATGTTTGGTTGATGCATATATTAGTTGTTTTAATTTCATTAATTTAGTAATTTATTAGGCACTATCAAATTCTTAAATATGTATAATACACATGTTGTATTACATATATTATATTATATAATATAAATTATAAAAAAAAAAAAACATACACAATCTATGACAGCTAACATACCAAATTTTCCTTATTTATAATAAAATTTAAATACTTATTCTTTAATGAAAATTTTTAAAACTTTTATTATTTAATTAGAACAAACTCCAAATACTTTTTATTAATTAATAATTATCCCCTAATAATGCATAACTGATATGTTAGAGCATCCCTATAAAGAAAGAAAAAAGATTTCAAATTAAATAAAGTATAATAAGTTGGTCAGCAGGCCTCACCATAGGTTTTGATCACTTTATTTCGTTTGCTTTAGTTTAGTGGGATGCACAATAAAAAAAATTATTTGGGAAAAAGCTAATCCATAATTGTTTCTTTGATTGCTCTTCTTTACTAATCCTTGGATAGTTCATTCCAAAGGTAAGTTTTTGTATTTCTTTTCCAAAATACCAAGGCTAAATTGTTTGGAAAAATATTTTTTATTCATTTTATATATTTTATTACTTATTAGTATTGTAGTATAATTACTCAAAAAAAATTTGTATAGTGTTTTTTTTTTCTAAATAATTCGTTAAATCCTAAATACATTTTTATAATACTAAAAAAATTACATAAAAAATTAAAATTTAAAAATATTTGTAAATTTATATTCAATTAAAATTTATTATTTGAAACTATTAATTGGTACATTTTGATTTAAAAAAATTAAGTAAAGTGTAATGTTTGAAGATGAATCTGATAAAAATAGAGTAGATGATTAAATTTAATATCAGTAATGTATACTAGGAAATTAGATTTGTTTAAATTTAATAAAAGTAGGAGAGATAAAAAATGATTAAATTTGGGCAATTGGAGTACCTAAATAAAATTTATAAAATTATAAAAATAGCCACATATACTTAAATAAATTTTATAAAATTATAAAAACTTGCATTGGGTGCACGTTACAAGGTGTTCTCAAATCCATAATGTAAGAATTGTAGTTTAGATTTTTATTTGGACTCAAATGAGTATTTTTTTTTAATATAATTTTCCCATTTTCAAATACACTACTAAAGATATAAAAATTTTGGAATATCTTTTCTACCCCTAGTACTCCCATACTACACGAGCATTAAAGGGAGATACAAGGGGCGTAGTTACCTATTTTGTTTGATCTTCAAATTTATAAAATCTATTTTATTTATGAAAATACTAAATATATCTTATTAGATTATGTTTATAGTGAAAACCTTTAGTGAGTAACTTTTACACCCAAAATGACATATATTTTAAAGAAAATTACTTCACGAAACAACACTTTTTCGTTATCACTAAAATCACACTTATTTAAGTTGGAAGTAATACAAAATACCTTCCCATATCGTGCGTTTAGGTTTTAGCAACAAAAATGTCATAACTTTTGTACCATAAAACGTATATTACATAACTCATTTAGCTAATTAGTTGTATAATTCATTTATAAGTATTAAGTTATATTAGTTAGAAAATTAAGATTTGAAAATTTAATATTGTGTAGGTGTGAAAATAGTATATATAATTAAGGCAGTAATTTGTTAGAATGTGATACTCAGGGTAAGAATACATGATGTGTTATTATTTATTAAGAGATGGTTTGAGAGAGTTATAGCTATCAATCCTTGGACAATTGCTACTAGCTAATGGTGAGTAGCTATTGTTGTTACTCATAATTATTAGATGTTGCTATTTATAAATATTATTATATTTTAAATTTTTATTTTTATTTTTTTACAAAAAATAAATTAATAAAAGTAGTTTTGGATACAATTTTGGTGAGCAGGCACTTAACCAAACACTAACAAAAGATAATTTATGAGAATATATATTATTAGGATTGTTCATATTATTTAATAACTGATAAACCAACCTGATATGCGAATTGATTTGATCCAAAAATTTAAATAATTGATATGATATTTTTTAAAATTAAATAATCGATATAGTTAATAAAAAATCCAATAAATCAAATATATAGTCTGAAAAATACAAGTAATATTTGATTTGAAACATTATATATACATATTCTAAATTTTTTAATAATATTTTATTATATATAATCATATATATTTTTGTAATTTGAAAAATATTGTTTGTTGTAAGTAAATTTTATTTTTTATAAAATATTTAAATAATACCAATTTTAGATTAATTAATTAAATATAATATAATCTAAGCAAATTAAATTATTATATAAGATTGTTTTAAATTAAATCTATTATTTTCTTCCAGCTGAATAATTTTTATTTAGTATTTATCATTTATGGTTTATTTTTAAAAAAATTCTCATAAAAATTTCCGAATGTATAATTTGTAAGCAATCTTATACATTGGTAATGGCGTAAATTTTAATAGAAGCACTATTTTTCATAGAGTACTTTATAGGGAAAAATGTTCCTAACTATGGTCATGCATAATTGGCAATGGCACCAGCGGCGGAGCCAGGGCTTCCGCATGGTGTCCCGGGACACCACGGAGCCCTGGCCGTAAGGTAAAAAATATATAAGGTTTTTAGAAAATAAATATATATTATATCTAGAGGACACCGTATCAAAATATTATGTTGGACAAACGGTTGGGTCCCTTTCATCTCAAAAACAAGGACCGGAGATCAAATTCCGCAGGCGATAGTTTTTTTATATATTCGTAGAACGAAACGACGTCGTTTTGATTAAAAAAAAATTTCCCAAACCCCTGTCCGCCTTCAGTTTCAGACTTTCAGCCCTTCAAATCTTTACGACTTTACTGCTTCCATTGCCATTTCCCAGTCGTGAGCCACCCCCAAGTCCTTGACCGCCTGACGCCGCAGACCACAGCGCACACACGCATCACGGCTGGTCTCCCTCCATTGCCTTCAACGGTGTCGACGCAAGTCACGCAACCACTGAAACTTGCCACTGCTTCCAGCGACCACCACTGTTGCGGCGTTGCCCGTTGACCCGTTCGTTCTTTGCTTATTTACCTCGTCGGCTCATCCATTCGCTGCTCAGCCCGGTCGTCGCCGCCCGTCCGCTGCTCGGCTACTACTTCCTGAGTGCTGGTTGCTGCCTGCTGCTACTCTTATTTCTCTGCACTGCACGAGCCACTGTTGCTACTTGCTGGCTGGTTGCTGCTGCTCTTAATTCTCTATGGCTTGCAACGGACGAGGCAACCACAGGCCACAGCCACAGGTAAGATTTTAGTTAATTTTAGTTAGTTAAATACTTAAATCGTTAGTTGTGAATTTAATTTTGTATCAATTAAATTTTAGTCTGTTAATTAATTTAACTTCTTAATTTTAGAAACACTAATTTACCATTTTTTTTAATTAATTGAGTTTTGTAATTTTTTTAATAATGGGGGACACCATGGAGCAAAACTTCTAGCTCCACCCCTGAATGGCACGTTAGACCTCCTGCATCGTGGAGACAAGCTTAATTTTGCCACGCATAAATACTTTGCTTGTTAGATTAGGGAATAATGGAGGTGGAAAAATTATCTTCATATATTATATATTTTATATAATTTAGTTAAAATTAAATATTATTGTTCTAATTAATATCTATTTTATATTTTAATTTGATCTAAAATGAGTGTTTTATTAAAAGTATATTTATTATTATTAAATACTTAATATAATAGATATAAAATAGGGGAGAATTTTTTCCATCCCTATTCCTCCTATACCAAACAAGTCTAAGAGCAAAGGCTCCAGAAGGCAAAAAAAATTACCACGAACATCTCTATTGGTCCTCATTAACGAGGATACAACCTAGAAAAATAAGAGATAAAAATAATATAGATTAAAAAATTATTTTTATATTTTATAATTTTTATATAATATGATTAATATTATTTTTAAAAATAAATATTTATTTTAAATTTTAATTTAATTTAAAATAAATATTATTATTAATAAAAAAATTAACTCATTTTGTTTTTTATGTAAAAGAAGCCATAAAAGGAAAAGGGAAAAAAAGAAGAAGAAAGGTTAAAAAAAGAAAAAAGGAAAAGGAAAAGGCAAATGATAGAAAAAAAGAAGGGGAAAGGGAATTCTATATAGGAAGGAGAATTGGAATTTGTGGAGGTCTAGAAATAATTTTAATTTTAATTAAAATAAAAAAAATATTGATAATGATATTATTTTAAACTAATATATTTTATTTGAAAATTAAGAATATGTCAATGGTCCTTGTCTGCAATAAAAAAATAAATTAAATGTTTTTATTATTTTTTGGAAATAATAAAAATACTTAAATAAATAGTAGAAATTAAAAAATAATTATATTATATAAATTGATATAATTGTATATTTTATTATTATATTAAATGGTAAAAATGTAGAGATAAAAAGAATTAAATGACAAAATAAATAGCAAATAATATTATAATATTATTTAATATGTTTAAAAAAAACTATAGATGGTGAAAAGGATGGCAAGAATGCAGATGGTCCTAGAGTTTAGACCATCCACGTAAAGCAAAAAAAAGAAAATAAAATAAAAGTATCAAATTAAATAAGGCATACTGAATTCCACCCGTGCTTTCGTTTGGTCCAATGAGATGCACACTAAAAGAATCCTTTGGAAAAAGCTAACCCATAATTGCTTCTTCGATCGCTTTTCTTTACTAATCCCTGGAGAGTTCGGCTTCAGTAAGTTATTGTAATTAAAAATAATAGACATAACAATACTTTTAGTTATGATAATAATCATAATAATAATAATAAACATGGCTTATAACATTAAAAATATTAGCAATAGAAAATTTATTTATTATTATAACGTTAATAATAATGTTATTAACAAACAAATTTAGCTGCGGGGGTGGCGGTGATATTATAATTATAACTATTATTAATAACTATTATCATACTATCTTATCTAATTGAGTGTTAAATTAAGGGTATATTTTAATTATTTTATGTTTAGATCAGATTAGATTAACACATTCAATAATAATATAAATATTTTTTATTATAATAAAAATAATGATAATAGTAAATAATAGTACTAAAAGTATTAATTGCGATACTAGTATTAATAATAATAATTAATAAATAACAAGATATTATTTTTTTGTGAATCAAAATGGACTAACAAAATCTGACGGTGCATATCATTGGCTTTGATCGATTCTGAATTTTTAAGGACTGTTGTAGACGACCGATGGCAAGATCAGTTGGCCGGCCGGGCGCTCCGGGGCTTTAAAACAATATGGTCCCACTCCCATCCCACTCCATCTTTTCTACACTGTTTAAGAATCGTTCACAACGGCAGAATCGCTATTATTACAGTCTTGGTGGCCCGAAGTTGAAGGGGAAAGTGAAGAGCGACGGAAGGGCTTTTAAGCTTTAGTGGTTCGAAGCAAAACCGAAGGACGTGAAACCGTGAAGATATTATTTTTTTTTTGCAACCTAGCATGGCACAAATGCATTCCGACAACAAGTGCTTTAGATGCCTAAAGCCGGGGCATTTTGCCCGAGACTGCCCAGAAGGAAGCGGTGCGGCTCTGTCCAATTGCCTTGGTTCATCATCTCGGGTCATGCCGGTAACGACCGACCCTGAGTTTCCGTCAACCCATTGCCGCTGCGGTAAGGGTTTGTGCCATATTTTTGTGTGCAGAAAAGACACAAATCCGAACCGGAAATTCTACCGCTGTCCTGGCGCGGGGCCGGTGAGTTCTCTTCGTACCCGGCTTTCAACTCCTCCTAACATCAACTTTTGTGTGTGTGTGTGTGTGTGTGTGTTTACTGACTCCCTCGGCGTCGGTCTCTAATTTTGGTTGAATCTGGCGGTGGGCAGGAGAGATGCAACTATTTCAAGTGGTGTGACGAGTTAAGGGCGGATCAAGTTCTACGGTCGCCGCCCGAGTTAAAGTTCCCAACTTGCGCTTGCAAAGCGGGTGTTTGTAATCTTGCGCACGCTCAAAATGGACCGAATGCGGGCCGGACTTACTTCTGTTGCCCAATCAAGAAGGTAGGAGCTGCAGGCTGTGAAATTTGTATCGTTCTTACTGATGCCCACAACTTCCCCTCATAAGTGGTTTTGATTTGGAGTATTGTTGCATGATATGTGTGATCCTAGCATTCAATCATTATTTAAGATTAAGATTGTTGGAGAATCATTGTTTTTCTGTCTAACTTTTCCTCGTGTTCTATATTATGTGACTCTGGCTACTTTCTTTTTCTGAAAAGATGGAGTGAATTATTATACTAACTTGTGTCATTTAATACTCGAGTTTTGGGAATATAAAAACCTAGAGATAAGTATCTAACGGAGAATGAATTAGGAAAAATAATTAATATTTTATGTTAAAATCCTAAAATGATACTTATTTTGGTTAAAAACTGAATCGGAGGTAGTATCAACGGATAAAGCTACGGTATCAAGGTACCGCATATGTTATGACTTATGATTGTCGTGCGTGCTTTACATTTTATTTTTTATTTTCTTACAATAAATATTAGCAAATATTTATTGCCAATTTCGTGCACCATCTAACTTAAAAGTCGATAAATATTGGCTGATATTGTGTATTGGGACCAAAATTTAATTGTATGCGTAGTATTCATTTTCTAGGTGATCTTTCCTTACCTTTTTTTCAAATATGAAACTATATTTTTTTTTTCGAACAAGTAGTTCTACCTGGTGCTTGTTTGGTACGGTATAATAAGAGGAGGGTAAAAGATACCCGTAATTTACTTGTCTTATAAAGTTCATTTGAAATTTAAGGAAACCTAATGCTTTTTGTCATTTCTATATATGCTATTTAAGAGACATAAAATTCGGAGGTATCTTTTCCAACCTTATTACTCTCATGCCAAACGAGCACTTAGACATAAATTTACAGGAAGCTAAACATGTGAAAGGAGAATCTTGGATGAGCATAACAGTGGCTTTAGGCCTGGACCTGTCATAAGGTGGGGTGTTTTCTTGAGTGATTATTAGGTTTTGGTAATGTGAATGTTATATGGAAAAATAGTTCCGGTGTGAGCCTCCAGAATTTCCGCATATATCATCTGACATCAGATTCAGATTGGCTAGACTTTTTCTGATGAGTTTGTAATTTTGCTACTGTTATAAATTTTGTGAATTTATGTCTCAGATTTGGACTCTTTTTGCGTTGATACTTTTGTCTTAACTAGATACGACCAATTCTAGTTCAAGCTAAGGAGATTGGCCGGAAAGAAGGCCTGAACATTTGATTGATCTCCATGTTTCCTTGTTGCAATTTTCTATCTATATTCTTTTAATTTTTTTTCCATATCATAACCAACCGTCCCGTTGAGAACAACACAAAACACAAAACAAAATGTGCAGCAAAAGAGAAAGAAAAGGAAAAGGCTAATGTAACAGGGAGAAGGTGCTTGAGATTTTCTGTTAATTCTCCATTGTAACAGGGAGAAGGTGCTTGTAATTTTTTCATGTGGCAAGACGACTATATCATGACTGCCAACAATGGTCGAAATGAGTCGTCCACTGGCCATGCAGAATCTGTTGACGCACATACTATTGACGCTCCTAATGATTGCTCGGCAGAAGTCCAGCAGCTGGAGGGCCCCGGAATTGATGAGGCATCTCCTGGCTCTTCTCCAATGCAACTTTCAGTGAAACATGGTTTTCCAGGAATGGCAACTGAAAATGTTGAAGTATCTACTCCAGAAGCTGGCTGTGAACCGCAAGCTGTGCAGTTCGAAAGGCAAATGGCTACTCCTAATAGTCCTGCAGGTTGGTTCTGTAAAACTGGTTGCCGTCAGTAGTGAATTGTCGTACTTTTTCTTCCAGATTTACTGAGGGCAGTTAACAGTTTTTGGCTCATGCACATCGTATTTATTTTGTCTTTTCTTCATTTTGGGGTTGCCGATTGCTTTTCTGGTTTTGTAACAAATGCCATCTGGTTCTGCGAGTCTTTTTCTTCTCCCGGAGCTGCTGAGGATAGAGTGGATTGCACATCCTGCTCCCCAGTCATCGGATGGTCTGCCATTTTGCTTTATTAAAAGCTTGAGTGTGTTTAAATTGCATTTGTGTCTAATGGTAGTTTGCATGTTAACAGATTCCTTTGAGGTCGCTATTCGGATGTCCGAAGATACTCCAAGTGTTGAATCCAAGAAGAGGATGAAAGTTGGCCCTTGCTCAACTCAAGCTTTGCGTAAGCTTAATTTTATCGAGCTAGACGGTGAACCTAGCTTTCATCAGGAAGATCTTGTGTCGGACTACGTCGATGAAGTTACCTTCTATCTCAAGGCAAAACTCATTTCATGTTTAGAGTCTCTAGATCCGTCCGACCACGAGGTCATGTTAGATATTGCAAAACACACATTTTCTGCGATGAAAGGTATGGATCCAGACTTCTGTATTAGAGTGATGGAGTATATTTCTCGAGCAGCTGCACTGGCAGAAGTTGAGAAATCCCCACCAAACCATCAGTCCTCCGAGGAGCTTAAGCGAAAGTATGATGCTCAGATGTCTCATGACGGAGAACTTCTTCGTGAAAAGGCTAAAATCATATCTGCTTTGATGGTTAAGAAGCAAAACTTCTGCGACCTTCACGCAGAAGTTACTCATTGCAGAGAAATGCTCTCTGCAGCTGAGGTGAAGAAGTCGGCTTGTGAGCTTGAGGTTGAGAGCCTTGAAGCAGACTTATATCAGATATCTGAAGAAATGGAGCAGTCGAAGCAAAACCTGCAAGATGATGCCGAAGCTCTCCAGTGTTTATACAAGAGGGACGTTGACCTAGGTGCTGTGAAGAGTGCCTTCGAGATCGCAAGAGCGAAGTTGCATGTTTGACAGCAAAGAAATATCCTCGTAATGTAGTAGTGTAATACATCAGTATTGGTGACATGGTGTATTTAGCCGACTAATGGATGATTACTGACCTATTTAAGTCGTGTAAGTATTGTATGAAAACCTTAAGTTGAATGAGCTTAGTCATATAATCTGTATGACACTGACTATTAGGAATAAGGTGGCGAATGGAGCGACATATAGTAAAATTAAGACAAAGTAACTCGAACAATCAACTACTCAACAAAGTAAAGGTTTGGGAAAGAGGGGTGTGTGTGTATTTTTTTAAAATAAATAAATAAGTTATATTAATAATTTGTCTAAATTATAGAAATTCGAGATGAAATGAATTATTCACCCTATTTGAAAATTTAGTTAACTATATTTACTTAGGTTAATCATTTGTTTTGATTCGCTCAAAATCAGGGATAATTAAGGTTAAAGATAAAACTTAAATAATGTTATAACATATTTTGAAAACATTATCCTTCTATATGTATATTTATCAATTTAAGTTAATAATATTATAACATATTTTGAAAAAATGATATTAAAACTATTCCTTCCATTGAAGAAAAAGATAACCATACCTCAAAGGTTGATGAAAACACCTTGGAAGAGGTGCATGAGGATAGAAATATCGATAATTATAAAATATCAATAAATTATGTTTATATCATAGAACAATTTGATAGAAATGACACCATAAATGATGAAGTATTTGCATATTCAATTACATGTGAAATGTTATCAAATGAAAATAATCTTGAGCTAAGAACAATAAATGAATGTTGAAAAAGATAAGATTGGCTAAAGCAGAAAGAGACAATCTAAGTAGAACTAAAATCCCTAGAAAAATGTGATGTATTTGGACATGTGATCCTTACACTAAAAGACATAAAGCCTATAGGCTACAAATAGGTATTTGTTTGCACATGAAATGAGATTGTGAGGATACATACTCCTTAGTTGTTGATGCAACAACGTCGAGGTTCTTAATTAGTTTAGTTATCTTTCAAAGACTAGAGATACATCTTATGGATGTCGTGAACGCATATCTATATGGATCACTTGATACATACATCTATATAAAAGTTCTTGAAGGACTTAAGCTATTTGAGTCTCATAAATCGAAGCCTTGAGAATTTTTTTCCATAAAATTAAGAAAATCATTGTACGCATTAAAACAATTTGGTTGTATGTGGTATAATTGTCTTAGTGAATTTCTCAAAAGAGGATTTAAAAATGATCCAATTATCCCATGTATTTTTATCAAGAAATCCCATTCTAAATTTACCATTATTAAAGTTTATGTTGATGGCCTTAATATCATTGGAATACATGACGAACTCGAAAGCACTATAATATATATGAAAGAATTTGAGATGAAATATTTCAAAAAAAAAAAAAGGTTTTGTCTCGGTGTACAGATTGAGCACTTAAATGATGGTATTTTTATCTACCAATGAACATACACTTAGAGGATTATCAAGTAATTTCACATAGATAAAGCACACTTGCTCAACTCTTTGATGGTGGTTTGCTTGCTAAATATAAAGGATGATACATTTCGCCGTCGTGAGGATAATGAAGAAATCATTGGCTCTAAAGTACTATGTTTGAGTGCAATTTGGGCATTAATGTATTTGGCCAGTAATACACACCTTGACATTGCCTTTTCTGTTAATTTATTGTTAAGATACAATTCTAAACCAACAAAAAGGCATTGGATGGGAGCTAAACATTTGTTTCATTACCTCATAGGTATACATGATCTTGGACTATTCTGCTAAGAACATACAAATTCTAATCTCATCGGATATGCAGATGTTGGAAACTTATTAGATACACACAAGTAAAATCTCAATCCAATTACATGTTCATATTTGGAAATACTACAATACCATGGAGATCAAAAAAATAAACTGTGACAGCCACATCATAGAATCACGCAGAGTTAATTGCTCTTTATGAAGTTAGACGAGAATGCATATGGTTATGACCAATGATTCAACACATACAAAACGAATGTGGTGTGACAACAATCACGGATTATCCCACTTTCATATATAAGAATAATGCAAGTTGTCTCACTCAAGAAAATGAAGGATACATCAAAGGAGATAGAACAAAATATATAATGCCAAAGCTTTTCTCCACGCACGATCTAGAGAAGGAAGGACCAGTCAATGTCTAACAAATTCAATCATTTGAGAATATAGTTGACTTATTCACAAAATAATTTCCTTCTAGAAGATTTGAAGATTTAGTACATAAGTTGGGGATGAGTCATTTTTGAGATGTATGTTAAATTGAGGGTGTAACACCCCAAAATTCACTATTTTTTTTAAAACATAAGCAATTAAATTAAAATCCGTGAATTCTAAGGATGTTACCGCCACCCTTAGTACCAAATCGGTTCTCTCCGACCGTTTCAATACCAAGTGCTAAGGCTAAGAAAATATTGACATTAAACACAAACCAAGAGTTCATAAAAGAACTAGAAAGATCATACATTAAAAATCAGAGTACGTATAAAGAATTGTAATTCATATCCAAAAGAGAAATAAGCTTACAACCGATAAAAGGTTCATTTAAAATACTCAATATAAGTAATGAATCATAAAAGGGTAAATCCAATACAAAGAGAAATAACAGAAGGGAAATAAAATAACGAGAAGAGTGAATACGGCCACGATACTCTCGAATTTTGAGCCAAAACATGCTCAACACTCAGCCCCGACTGATGTCTCGCCCACCTGCACAAAGTCAGAAGGGCCTACTACTTGTGAGAATGAGCAGCACCCATGAAAAGGGTGATCAGTACACTATGTATTGAGTAAGGTAACAGATGCACTAAGTTCAACACATAAAATCACATAAACCATGCAGAAGAATAAAAAGAGCATATAGACCATCATGATAACATAACATCATACAATCATTCAAGTAGATACATAAAGGCCCATTTATAATCCGGATTAATTACTTAGTTAATCTCTGATCGGAAATCGATTCACACCATACTTTTTATCAAATCCATGCGAGTACGGGAACCCCACTATTATAGCTGGTGGACCAGATACATACAGGGCACATAGCTCCTGACCACTATTATTGTCGGTGGACCGGAAACATACAGGACATAAAACTCCTGACCACTATTATTTCTAGTATACCGAAAACACACAGGGCATAAAGCTCCTGACCACTATTATTCGCCGGTGGACCGGTCTGGCCCCGACTCTCATGGTGTTCCACTCTAAGTACTTAGTATCTTTACCATATCTTAGCACAGATATGTTCGGTTTTGTTGAGAACAGAATCCCCCACTATTATAGCCGGTGGACTAGAAACGCACAGGTACAAAGCCTGACCACTATTATTCACTGGTAGACCAGTCACATACAGGACATCATACCCTAACCACTATTATTCGTCGGTGGATCGGTCTGGGCCCGGCTCAACAATCTTCCACTTTAAATGATTAATGTATTATGGTGTCTTATTCAGAAACTTTACCCTAGACATGCATGAATCACTCCCTTTACACTTATCCTCCAACTGACCCATATCATATCATGAGAACTCTGCACCTCCTAACTTGCCCAACAACCTTTCCTCTATACTCAAATTCATACTAGAACTCCAACATCAAAATATGTGGGTCAAGGCCCATTACTACACACCTCTAAGTCTACTTATTCCTTTACTCTAGGGTTTTTCCCTAGAAACCCTAATTTAGGACTAAGTGGCACATCCTACTCCACCTCACACAACCCAAATCATTTTTAATGATCCATAAATCACAACTCATATATTCCACCCTCATTATTACACTTTAATCACCAAGTACATGTGCTACTACAAAAACCCTAGTAACCACACCAAACCCTAGCTCAGTCTCCTACGTACCCTTGTATTGCTCCACGTACTATTTTCCATCCAAAGTGTTCAAACACCCAAACTACACTTACATTACCTTCCTCACATCCCAAATCAACGTTCCATATGTAAATTTTACTCCCATGTAGACTTTACACATTCCATGCAACCTTTCGAACTTTTCATGCAAACCCTAAAACTCCCACGTGAAACCCTAGATTCAACCATGCAAACCCTAGATCCATCCATGTAAAACCCTAGATTAGATTCTTCCATACAACACCATAGACTCTGCCATGCAAAACCCTGAGTTCATTTATATCAAATCCTAGTTTAGATTCTCCCATGCAACACCATAAAATTTGCCATGCAAAACCCTAAATCCATCCACACAAAACCCTAGTTTAGATTCTCCCATGCAACACCATAAATTCTCCCATACGAAACCCTAGATTCTCTCATGCAAAACAATAGACTCTCCCATTCCTTCATTTTACTTTCACCCCCTATTCTTCTTCCACTGATGGATCATTAACATTTTTAGGTCAACTCACATCCCTTGGTCAACTCATTTCTTTTTTTAGTCAACTTACTCCCCTTTAGTCAACTCATTTCCCATTTTCCATTTTCCATTTTCCATTTTCAACCTTTTCCCCACACAATACCACCTTTATACATCCTCTTATGCATGTCTAAGGGTCACAAACCAATCATCACACACCACAATATTTCATCACATATACATAATACACATGCCATATAATAACACCTGAACACACTTCAACTCCACGCCATATCACACATGAATTCAATATAATGATAAACATAGGATGCATAACATACAAAACATATAATGCACATCAACACACATAAGGCCTTAGTAACACCCTTACCTAAAATGACACCGGTCTTGGAGCACGCTCCTACGCCTCCTTAAGGCTTTGACTGGTCTCACCTATATGAGGGAAAAACTAAAAATTAGACTCCCTCTTACTAAAAATACTATTATTCCTAATTTATTCTAAAATTAGGTCTTTGATAAAATAATAATAATAATAATAACACTAATAATAATAATAAACACTAATTATAATAAAAATATTAATAATATTGATAATAATAAGACATGATATTTATAATACCACTACTAAAATTTAAAATAAGCATAATAGGGTTTTATCCCTATATAGAATAATAATAGTAACAATGAAAATGATAATAATAATAATAATAATAATAATAATAATAATAATAATAATAATAACATATTAATATTAATAATAAAGATAATAGCAACAACAACAACAACAACACCACCACCACCACCAATAATAATAATAATAATAATAATAATAAATCAAAATAAAAATATAACACTCATCTTCTAATTAATCATGTTAATAATGTATTGTAAAGAAAGCTTAGTCTTAAGAGGTATACAAAAGAGCCCGTCTAAATTGAAGTAAATCTAAGTTAAGTTAGATGAGGTAGGTAAATTTAAGTTAGGTTAATTTAGGAAAATAAGCCATAATATTATTTATTTTGAGATGAATAACTAAATTAAAGTTTATTAACAAATTAAAACTAACCTTTCTTAAACGTCCATTTAAACGATAACTTTTTTAGAAAATGGACGAAGGTTAAAAGATGTTAATTTTTAACCTAATCTAACTTAGGTTAAGTTTCCAAACATATTGCCGAACGAGATTAATTTAAAATTTTATACTCATTAATCTCGTTTAACCACCTTCTCGTACGTGTACCACATGGAGGGAGTTAATGTGTGGGCTGAGTTGTTCTTCTTTTGCCATCCACTTGTGAAGTAGGGGTGTGCATTGTCAGATATCTACATTTGAATGGATATTTTTTTCGGATATTCGATATCCTATATTCGAATCCGCATCGGAATACTCCAGATATCCGAAACATCGGATATCCAAAATATCGAATCAGATTTCAGATATATCCGGTTATTAAATTTACATATATAATCTATAACTATTTTTTTTTCTGCAGAAATACTTGTTTAATTATTCAACATGCATACAAAAAGATATAATACATGATTAATCATATCCATAAAAATTAGTGATCAAGATTTGTAAACACTAAATAATGACGATCTAGAACCGTGGAACGACCTAAGTTAAGAGGCTCAGCAAATTTAGGAGTTTTTTTTTTCTAGTCTGGGTGCTTGTGTATGTGTGGGTCGTGACCTTGACTATTTATAGAGTGCGGATGTTTATTTTAGACTTTATTTTAGTAAATTATTTTTGGACTTATGTACTATAGTAAAAAAAATGATTCAAACTTGAAGATTGAAAGAAAAAAAATTAGATTATAAATTAAATTATGCCTAAATATAACTGGCTTATTCTTAAAATCGGATATTTTTGGCAGATCGGATTATCCACTAAAAAATTAGATCGGATATCCAACATTTCGGATCGATTTTTTCGGATACCGGATTAGTTTTTCGGATTCTGGCTTTTCTGCATAGCCCACTTGTGAAGTACATCGTACTTGTGAACGAAAATCATGTTTGTATCATTATATATTAATGCATTTTTTTTCATGAGCAAATTTAATTTTGTAAAACTGCGATTTATGTGATTTAATTATGGTTGCACGGCGCGCGCTCGCGCACACGTGATGCACCCCTAATTACTAAATCACTCCGTGCGATTCATCGCTACCACAGTTTGTCTACCGTTCCTATAATAATGTAATGCAATGGTGATGGTGGCGGCTGAAATCAAAGGCTGGCCGGTATATTGCTTGAGGGAGAAGAATGATTAATCGGGGTTAATTAAGTTTCATTAGTGCTAATTGATCGATAGAGGAATAAATTAATAAAGCTAGCATAATGTAACGTAACGAGTGGAAAAAGAGAGCCGTAACGGTCGTTGTTAATAAATGAATGAAGGTTGCGTAATATAATTGGGGTTAAAAACTTAAAAGATATATGTTAATTAAAAAGATATAAAATTTTATATTATAAAGCATGAGAACAAATAAAAAATGAAAAAATAAAAATAAAAAGAAAAGAAGAAGGACAGAAGATAAAATCTAGTAATTAATATATTGTTTTCTTATTATTAGTATGTAGTTGAGATTAAACTAATCAAAACATTGATGTTGTGGCTTCTAACTCAATCATTATATTCACGGTCGTTTTTATAATTCATGTGAATCTCAAATTATTTTTAATTAAAAGCAAAAGAATTCAAAACATATTATTATACGTTGGAAACTAGATAGTAACCTTCGTTGGACGGGTATAGGGATGGATGCCGGAACGAGAAACAAAAAAATAAAAGTAAAAAAAAAATCAAACACATAAAATACATTTATGTAAACGTTTAGGGAACGAAATGTTGAAGCATAAATATTTATATTAATGAGGTCAACGATGCTAGTTACCCTCTTGTTATTGTATATATGCAACCTGATATTTTTCTTTATATATATATATAATAAACTATTTATATTAACTAAATTATATATATATCTATATCCTCACTTTTTACATTATTTAACGCTCAAAAGAAAGTCATATATTAACAAATCTACCTCTTCACTCATCATAAATTCACATTTACATAAAAGTGTATTTGCTATAATATTTTTAGACAAAATATATCGGACTTACCTAAAAATTTCTCGACCGTTACTTCGTTAATAACTTTTATATCATTGTTTATCCATTTCTATAAAATACTTGATTGGTTTCTTTCCCCCTTCTTTACAGGGACGGGAAATCGATCGATCTTGTTACCATCGAGATCGATCTAACAAGGGAAATCGATCGATCTAAAACAATTGAGAAAGATCACATGATGTCTTTACATTTAAGTGTTGGGGACGAGGATGAAGGTCTAAGACGCGTCGGTGTTGGAATTACGTAGCTAGAGAGCCGCAAACGGAGAAGACGGGTCTATTTCTTCGACGGCGACTGTTTATATATTTCCGGTGGAATCGTATATTTTAAGCCAAATTTGTAATGACGTATTGTTTCCGGATTTAAAATTTGGCGTAGTAAATAGGCGGTGTGTTTAAGATTAGAGGGAATACGTGGTTGGTTAGGTGTAAATTATAATGTGGGTTTTTTTTAGTATTTTTAATATGTGTTTAAGATTAGAGGGAGTACGTGGTTGGTTAGGTGTAAATTATAATGTGGGTTTTTTTTAGTATTTTTAATGTGTGTTTATAGAATGGAACTAAATTTATAGTATGATTATATTAATTTATATAAATAATGCACCGAAAATGAAAATGCAGTAATCTATATAGATTCTCTGTCACAAATGAGGGTAAAAAAAAAAAAAAAAAGAATTCTTTGGTCGTAGGAGCAGCTATCTTCCTTGGACGAAGCGAACTCGGTATATATAAAAGTTTAAGTTAATCCAGCGGTCGGTCGCCGAGGAATATTCTCCGAGCTGCTTCACGGGGCGGTTAACTCGACACACACCATCGGGATTGAATCAGATGTACGGTTACTTTACACAAGTCTAACACTTACTTCTTGCAGTATCACTTCATCGCATAAGTGAAGCAGAGTGCCCCTTCCACTGTCCAGTTGTTTCTCATACATGGATCGTGTGATCAAGTTTTGATAGTAAGACAATTTTTTCTGAAACCTATATTCATCAAATAAGAAATATAATCAAAAAAAGGGAATAAGAAAGCATGGTTTCCCTAGAACGAAACATACTCCCTCCGTACCCTAATACTAGGCTAGATTTTTGTTTAAGTTTATCCCAAAATATAGGCTATAGTTTTATATTTATTTTGTTTATTTCGTATGATGCTCTTAATTAATTCGTATTGTGAGGGTAAATATAGAAAAACAAAATAAAGTGTACTACAAGTAAGCAATGACTATAATTTCTTAAATTGAGAAAATCTAAATCAACCCAGTATTATGGGACAGACAGAGTATGCATCTCATTAAATGGATAAATATCAACTAAATATTCTTTCCGAGGAGGAAACAACACTCAACGTGAAATATGTCTTTGAGCAATAACCAACAACTGCAGAGCCAACGGCAGCCAAGACACGAACATTAGCTTTGGTCCTTTTTCTGAGCTGAGTTAATAGAGTAACCTGTATTAAAAGAGGAAAGAACCAGAAAAGCATAGGGAAAAAAAAGTTGTTAGGACAAGGCAGGTGATAAATATCAATATAACATGAGAGCACATATACTAGCTTGAGATAAGTGACCAGTCCAATTGCAGCTGAAACCAAGAACTTGACCCAATCGAGTGCAGTTAATCCTGGATTTTTCTTTTCTGGCTACAATATATGAAAATTCAGCTAATCAGTACCTGAACTTGAAAAAAAATAGATACGAAATAGTGGTAAAAAAAAAAAATTAGAATGAACCTGTGAACAAGGAATCCATGCAAAAAACTTACAGGGACTATTTCCATATCAGCCATTGGGATTTTTTTGAAGTGCTTTACATAAATTCCCCTGTTATCTGCCTGCATTGATGCTAACCTGTGGGGAGTGTTGCCGTAAGTAAGGCCTTGAAGATAATCTTTCTTCACTTTCTTTCAAATAGAACAAAAAATATTTGGTTGCTTCCTATAGACTGATACATATCATTATTTAAGGGAACATAACGCTAATATCAGTTAAGTTATCCAAGTTTTATCAACAGACATTCCTTTCATTTGGCCTATTTGAGAAATGGACGTAGGGAGGAAGGAATCAAACATAGGGGCCTCATCCTTCCAGGAGGAATAGAGATACCAACTCATCCATTTTGAATATCAAGGATCTTTGTGCCCACTCATCAAATTGCTCAATTCATAAAGTGATTTCAGGAGTGGACCAGTACCAAACTGATTACAAAGATAAAATATAAAAATAAATAAATAAGGATCACACTAGCCTTATCATATTCGTCTTTTACAGAAAAGAAGAAACCTACCAGTGCTGCAATCTGCATGGCTCTACCTCTGTTGATTGGGAAAGAAAAATGAGACAGGAAGGTTAATATATTTACCTGTAAATAATAATTATTCTCTCAAAGGTTGGTTCTTGGATGGTGACCCGGCCCAACAGCTTGGAGATGCTGAGCAATGCCAAGAACTATGTCAAAAGAACTGGCAATAAACAGCAAGTATATCTAATTACGGAACTTCAAATGATAGTGTTAACGTAAGTTTTAACCAATCATGGAATCGCTCTATATGCACTACAAGCCAAGCCAACATCCGAAAGTTGCAATATTCAAGCAACAAATTATATGAGATTGGATGCTTGATGAAAACATACTAGGAAAAATAGAAGACACAAACAGTAAATTTCTAACTACTGCCTTACATTGAAAATACTTCTGATTCTGTTAAAAGCAAACTTAGTCAGTAAAATTACATCTAAGCAATCAAGCCAATTTTTAATCATGAAAATGCAAAGCAGAAATAGAATTTCAAATCCTTGTAGCAAAACTGTTAGTGTTCAAAGCAGGGCAGATAAAAGATTTAGGGTATTCCAACAAAGTCAACAATTTGCGTTTTAAATTTAGTTATTTCTCATTTCCTATTTTGACGTCAGGTTGGAGTATATAAGGGGTATTTATAATCATATGCAGTTAAGAAAACAAAAATATGTTACTTTACTTTTTATTTCCCAAGAAGGGATTCCAGTTGCAGAAAATGATATGGTGATGTAAATTTTCACATTTTTCAACTGATCTTGCTTTTCCTGGGTAGTCAAGCCTAGCAATTGAAGCCATAGATCTGTGAGGCTACTAATCACTTTCCTCCCCCATATTTTTCATAACTTAGGAAACTTGAAACCACTATTACAAATCTAAACAACCAACCTATCAAGGCAAGGATTCAATGGTAATTGCATGATGTTGACAATCCAATATGTATGGGGAAAAGGTTGATAAGAGCATGAGGGGAAAGAAAGAGACCTAGAGGTGAAATGTTGGAGACTGGTAGCAGTGTCACCAGTCATTTGCCATGTTATACATCGTTGAACTAGGTAGGATGTCTGTTTTTGAGTATTGTCTTGAATTTAACTAACAATTGAGCATCATTTTGTAGCGAATGAAAGGGTAAAGAAAGCACTATTTAGCAATTCACTGGAACCCAAAACGCAGGACGATAGCTTTTATTTACTTCCTGGCCTTAAAGACATCAAAGAGACAATTCTTTTCTAGTAAAAATATTGTTTCTAGAATTAACCTGGAAAAACATAAAGGAAAGACCCAGTTTTTGCCATAATCGGCTAAAAGACAAGCAAGAAAGATATGCATCCAACTACAAAGAAAAACCTGAAGAGGTTAAGAAAGACGTCAAATATTCAGGCCGAAAAAAAAATAACAATCCATAGAAAAGGCACAAATAGATTTTGAAGAAATTTTCACCTGAACTAAAGGGAAAGTGAATGATCACCTGATTTTGGAGTTGATATGCAGTTTGTGCATGTGAAGGCATTAATGATGCATATGGACTATGGAGAAATTTGAAAGTCTAGTGAGATGGACAACTGAAGGAACTTTTTACCCTTGCATGATTAAAATGACCACAGGCACTCAGGACAAAGAAATAGATTGGCTAATTGGAAATGTAAAGACCGAGAACGTCCACACAAATAGTGAAATCCTCAATTGTTATCATTGAAAATATTTTCTGAGACTGATTACAAAGTTCAATTTGTAGCTTAAAACTTATAAAGACGTCCTAAATGAACTTGACCAAAATACTAAAGGAAAGTAAACACTAGCACACAACTAGTCTTAATACAATGTCAACTATGAGTAAACTAAGAAACTACTGATTAAAATACTTGCTGTGAATTCAAAGCAGTGATAATCCAAATATTCTTAGTTTAAAACTTCTAGAATGTTTCATACTATGCATCAAAGAATATGTCACAAAATTTTCATGGTGTAGGACAGTGCTTTATTTGAAATTGATCAACCTCATAAGCTTTTAAGATATATATATATATAAATGGAAATGAAGAATTAAAAAAACAAACACTACTTCATGCGTTCCTTTCAGTTGGTAGGTTAGGAAAAGAAAAAACATAAATAAAAAAAAATCAAGATCACAATCAGTGAACAAGAAAAGCAATGGTTTATCCATAAAATCCCCATATTTGTTGTGAATGAACCTGAGCCTCATGTTTTGAATTCTGATCCTTTCAACATATAAATCATTTTCATCATCATATGTGCAAACTCCTTCAGGTTGCTCTTGGTTTTTCACGTACTGTGAGCGCCTCCTGCTAGAAAAACACCTTTTCAGCCTGCACCACATAATTTCAGATATGAACACATCATCAACTAAGTACTAGAAACCATAGAGGATAGTATAAGGATTGCCAACAAAATGCAATAAGACCCTGCAAAAATAAGTGCAAGAAGTAACAAACGCATTAAGAATTCAGCTCAGTAACCAAAAAGTAAGAGCAAAGATGGAAAAATATTTCAATTGGCCTTCCATGGTCATATTGATTGGTTATATGAAATATTCCAGCCAAAACCTAGGATATCTTCATACCATATAATAGCCATAAACTGATTTTCTTACCCCGTTAATCTAAGAAAGCCTTGACAAATACGTGAAAGGATTGTATCTACTTTCCAAGACTAAAAGTAAGCTGTCATCCGATCAATTCCGATTCCCCGCCAGAATATTATGTACTACAATAAAGTGCATTGAAACAAATAAGCTCCTGAGATAGAAAATAAGAATAATGAAAGACAATATATTGTCCCCCTTTCTGTCAGAGAAAATATCCACTGAATTTTTATCAACATGATGCAGGTAAAGTAATAAAAATGCCTGTGCAAGACATCTCTCTAAAAGACCTTTTGACCCCAGAGTGTGTAAGGGAACAAACTGCCAGAATGCATGGCAATAAGCTGTCCAGTGGACCTCAGTTCTAGTCAAGCAATGAAACCATGGTCACAGTAACAATTGTGGTGTTGGGATATCGTGACCAATATTTTATGTGTTCAATGTACTTTTTTATTTTTTTTCACAACAAATATCGGTTAATATCGGCAAAATATAGGCCGATATCTGATATTTTGCCAATATTACGGCGATAAATATGTGATATACTAAAACGGTCACGTTTCGGGAATTTCACAATGCAACTGACTCAAAAAAAGCAAAATTTCAGCCCATATGAAATTATGGTATCGATAATTCATTGTATGGTTCTATCAGAGTGGTCCTCCTAATATGCACACTTTTAGACATTTAGGTTTCCATTATTTGTGAACTGATCGATAGCCAGACAGCTGAGAATAGTACAAGATTAATAAGAATTCTTGGCACATATACAAACTTAAGAAGACAATGAATCTGAAATGACACCAGAATCAGCACAATCAGGGAGCAAGTAAAAAACTATCCAAGGGTTTACAGCCTAATTAACCCACTTTTTAGAGTTGAATAAAAAAAAACAATATTAGAGATGGAATCTAGGTTGCTTTTGTTTTTGCTGGTCTTGATATTGAATTGTTTTTAGACATGCTCCAATGGGTGTTTTGGTTTCAAGTTTGGGTCATTTTGATTTCAGGTTCAACTAAATTTTGGTTTGGATTATTTTGGTTTTTGGTGCATGTCTGGCAAGGTTGGGGTCAATTTAATTCACATCAAGTCAAGTTCAATATGGTTCAATGGGGTTTTAGAGATCCATGTACCTGATTTGAAAGAAAATTTCTTTCAACGTCATAACCATTCATATAATGTGAAATTCATATATTTTCTAACTAATTGTGCAAAGGAGATTCAAATTTAGGTCAAATTTAACATCATGGATAGTCAATACTGGATTTGTATATAATTTATTTATCAAAATATATTGTCGATAACTAGAAATCTATCTGCCTATCTTCCAATTCATTCATATAAATTGTTTCTCTTCGTCAGACAATATGTACATCGACAAGTTAGTAGTCTAGTCGTAGGTGATCAGATATTTTGTTCTTTAGCTTATAATCTTAAAATTTGATAACCTAGCATTACGTGTACAAATGTGGAATATAATTTTGGATACCTTGATATTTGCTTGACTTTGGGTTGAAATGGGGTTTGGGTGGAACCCTAGTATGGATCAGCACTGGGTCAGTCTTATTAGGTTTAGTTTAACAATGGGTTCAAGTTTTATTAGGTGGGAATCAGTAACACATCATGCCTTAACAAGTTTGTGTTTGATGTTAAATTCAGGAGGACACAAGTATGGGTCTGCATTGAGTTCATCTTATCAGGTTCTCTCACTTTGCTTTTAAGTTGAGTGACTTAACGGGTGTAGAGTTTATAAGGTTTAAATTAGGTCAGGTTTGGACGGACTAATTGAGTTTCTCAAGTCGGGTCAACTTTTGCCAACTCAGTAATACATATAGAGAACTGCCATTAAAGTTGTGAAATAGACATCTATGAATAAAAACTATATTTTAAACCTGCGACTTTGACCCCATTAGGAGAGTACGAATGCCTCTTAACAATATTAACACACACACACGCACACAAAAAAAGGTTGCTATTACTTTTAAAAAATTCTCATTTGCCCCTTGAAATGTCATCGAAATTGTGATTGGGAAGGTCACGAGTTATAATGATATATAAAATGGGCATTTTAATCATCTTATCCCTATATGTAACAGAAATGGCAGAGGTAGCTCTTTATTAATGGAAGTATGTTTGGACAGCTTTAAATAATTTTCTAAAAGTATTTCACAACTTTATGTATGGTTTGTTGCTTATTTTTAAAAATAAAATGTCCTCCAGTAAAGCATGAATGAACATAAAATTCTATAGACTATGATATCTGAGCCTAGACATTTATATCCCCTATAACACAGTTTGGCAAAATCATTTTCCTACGAGTTATCACTGGCAAGATTCATTCCAAGTTTCTGACAAGCAACAATAAGCAAGAAGAAACTATAAGCTTCCCAGTTGCTCCATCATACAATATTAGCATATGGCCAAGAAAGAAACCCAAAAAGAAGTGAAATGAAGCTTAGTTCATCAGTAAGGATCTACATTTATCTAATAGCTAATAGAGAGAAGCTACAAAATTAACCTATAATAAGTACAATCAATACAAGTAATCGGATTTAACATATCTGACACAGAAGCAGCAAGGAACACCCAGGAGGACATGGATAGAATGTTTAAGGAACACCTAGCCCAGTGGAGTTAAACTGAAGGATAGTTCCTGAAAAAGAACTATGTCGAAAGGCAAACCCTATAGCAGATCCCTGTACAGTGAGACAGTCTAGTTTTGACTAGTTTGGTGCATAGATTTCATTTGAGGTGAAATAAAAAATGTGCTTTAAGGTCTTTTCAACCATGAAATCAAGAAGCACATTTCAAACAATACCTGATCAGCAAAGTAGGGAAGGTTCTCCTTAGGATTGTTGGCAAAAAACCTCCGCAAAAGCCTTTTGTCAATCTACAGCCAGGATAACAAGAACACAGCAATCAATAATTGGGCTGTGACTTGTAAGCACAGAAAACGCAATGTGATTGTAAACCTTAGTTTCATCAACTTTTACAGGTAAGTTGACACGATATTTCCCTGAGAGTGCGACTTCGATTTCCTCATTCGTCACTAACTTGAAGTTTCTTTTATCCATCATCTTCATATAGAAAGAAGAAAATTATGACATGCATTTTCATCAACAGGAAGCATTTCATAACCAACATGAATGATAAAGAACGGCAGAAATTCTTTATGCACAACATGAACCAAGTTCTAAGTTGGTGAAGCCATTCCCATTCTCACCTAAATATCTCAACAGTTCAAGGCAGAGCTTTGATCAAAAGCAAAAACACGAGTGACTTATGGACATAAGGTAATATCTGATTTTATATACAATAGGAAGGAAAAAAAAGGGCTTATCAAAGGCAGGGGGAAAAAAAAAAGATTTTTATCTTTCTTTGACAAGTTTGAAATGCAGAAGCTACCATGTTCCATCAAAATCATGCAGACATGTATATTGACATGTTGAGCAGAATAAATTCAAGGAAACAAGAAATTAGAGGAAGGTTAAAATAAGATAGCCGTAGCCCTCCTAGTTGATGTTTTTATTCATGATAAAAATACGCTTAGGTATCGTTTATAACTATAGATTTACAATGACAGAATCACCGTGTTCATTCTTGGATACTTCTCATTCTCCATAATTAGTCATTCCATCACAGCCAGAAAATCAAATTGATAAAACAAATTTATAGAGCAATAGCAGCCTATGGCACCTCAAATAGATTTCTAAGGAACTTGTCCTCGAGTTCATCAGTTTCTTCAGGACAAAGTCCCTGCTGCTCCAATTTACTAGCCCCATGAATTGGATCGAAAAGGCTGTATAGTTGCTGCAAAGAGGAACAGCATTTATGTCATAGTTTGTTAACTAAAATACACAGCCAGACAAATATATTATATAGAAGTCTAAGAACAGAAACTAGAACGGGAACACGGTACCATCATTTCTTCAAATCTAACAAGATACCACGCTCGAACTGTGTACTCAACTCTTTTGCAGAATGTTAAGAACTCGCTCCGGGAAGCACCGTCGTCTGAAATGTTATCCAGTTATACAAGTAACAAGTTGATCAGCTCGATACAAATACTTCTAACAGAAGTATCAATATGTGATACATTTATTTTGCAAACATTGAATGAGTAGATTCTAAATGTGTAGAAAGTTCCATATATGAAACATTTCATGGATTTCCTCTGGATGTGGAACTTAACAACGAAATATTACCAATGAGATTAGCTAAGCCCTTTATCAATTTTGGCTTGTGGACTGGAATTACAGACTCGCGATCCAACTGAATTATATCCCTTCTCTTTCCCATTACTTACATAGGCCCTAGCTAAAATTTAACAATATCTCTAACAAAATTCTTGCAATCAAATCCGGAGAAACCATCAAGCCTCTAACTCTGAGTTTGCCAAAAGATCGCTACAAGACATTCATAAACTTGCCTTGAAAATTTGGAGAAAATTATCTCGAACCGATTTGCAGATCATCAAATTGTGAAGACAGAGGGAGAGAGAGAGAGAGAGAAAACGAAGGATTACGGTAGAAAGAGAGATATGGAACGCATGATCAAGCATCATCTGGTTTGAACAATAGAAGCGGAAGAGCGACATGCGGCAAGCGAATCGACTGCTCTCCTTTCCCGCCAACAAAACATTCCCTCAAAAAGTGGGTCCCGTGGCAAGTCGATGATTCAACTGCTTCCAGCATTCTGATTTTTCTACGTTATTTAGAAAACAAAAATTTATTATTTAAAAAATATTATTATATAATCTACCAAAACTATTCCTTTAACTATCAAAATTTTTTTCCTGCCATCTTCTTTCTCTCTCTTCTCTCCTCAACAGGTCACGCAAGGAAAATAAATTTCAGTCGGTAATATCTTAAAGTAAGTAATTAATATTTTTTAGTTAATAAATTTTTTTTTCTATTATAAAATATGCTAAAGTTATGTTATAAATTTATGAGTTTAATTAAAATTATTTATTTAATTTTTTTACTTATAAATTTATGAGTTTAAATTTTAATTTTTTAGTAATTTATATTATATATTTAGTATATGAAATATTTTTTATTATAGATAAAAAAATTAATTTAATTATAAATGTGTGAATTGAATTGTTTTATTATGTAATCAAATTTTAGATATAGGAAAAAGGCCGATATTGGCTTCGGTGATGGTGTGAGGTTTGGCTTCAGCAATATGTGCCGATTGTTGTGGGCTGGATTCGGCGATTTCTGCCCATGCATAGGGCTGCCTTCGGCAAAATCTGCCGGTGGGTTTAGTTGGCTTTGGCAACAAGTGCCGGTAGTAAGGTGTCGGCTTAAGTAGAATGCATCGGTGGTGGGGATGTACTTCGGCAATATGTGTCGATTTTAGGATAATAATTGTGCTTAATGATATTTATTAATCATATTTTGTTAATTATATTTATATTAACTATATTTTTTAATTATAGTTAATTTAATTAAATTTATTAGCTATATTTTTAGATCTATTATATTCTATTAATTATTAATTATACTCTAATATTTTAATTAAATATAGGTTTGATATTATAGATATATTTATAATAAATGTTGATTGAAATTATTTTTATTTACAAATAATAAATTAAAATCCTTAGAAAATTACTTAAATGGATTAGCCTCTTCGTTGCCGATGCCTTGAACTTCAATATCAGTGGTGTTGGATATCATGGCTTTACCTTCATTTGCTCAACTTTCAATCCACTATTGTGTGGCAAATGCAATTACGGTAGTAGGCACTGCCATACTTTGGCAGATTTTACCGATAGCATTGCCTATGCTTTGGCACATCTTGTCGATGGTATGGCAATTGTTACGGCAGATCTCGTCGGTACGGACTAAGAGGTAACGACAAATATTGTCAATGTTGAATCAATATAATCGATAAAAATGGCCGATATTAAGGTATGATCGATAAAAATTACCGTAAAAAAAGGTTAATTTCGGATTTCAGATTGTATTTTCCATCGAGTAAAAAAAAAATTCCAAAAACAAAACCCATTTATTTTTCACGCCCACGTCTTCGTCTCTCCTCTCTACGCTGCATCTCTTTTCTCTTCTTTTTTTTCTACAGCGTTATGCTGCTTCTTCTCTGCCCCCGCTTTCCTTTTGCTTCCTCTTCTTTGTTTCTTGGTTTTTTTTTTGTTTTTTTTCTTCTTTATTTTTCCTCATGTTCTCCTCTGATGGCTTTTACTTTGCGGCAACCCCTCTCTTTTTCTTTCTTTTTGTGCTCCTCACTTTTATACTTCCCCGTTCATCTCTTTTGTTCCTAGGCCTTTGGGCCTTCGGTCCTTGGGCCGTTGGTCCAAAGGCTCAACCTTTTATATATATATATATATATATATATATATATATATATATATATATATATATATATATATATATATATATATATATATTTTACCTATAAAATAAAATTATAAAAATTAATAAATAATATTATAATCAAAATTTATTTAATTTATGTTATTTTATCTCAAATAATAAAATTTATACAATTATTATCAATTAAGTATAAAATCATAATTATTCACATATATTATTCAATTAAAATATTAAAAACTAAGATTATACGGACATAAAATATGTAAAAATATGAACTTATCACCACAACGCCACTATTTACCACCCTACCCAAGCTTTCTACTTTTCAGTTACCTCTATTTTTTCTCCCTATCCTTTGACTTAGTTTACCTAGATTTTTTTTAAGCTTGCTTTTGTGTATTTTGACTTCTAGGTGATATTTTGGTGGATTTGGGAAGAGGAATCAATTTAGGGATGGCAATTTTCCCCGCGGGTTCGGGGCCCCGTCGGGGATTCCCCGTTCGGGTTCGGGTTCGGGGAGGGAATTCGGGGATCGAGTTCGGGTTCGGGGATTCTTAACGGGGATTTTTTCGGGGACGGATTTGGGGTCCCCATCCCCGAACCCGCCCCGAAATTTTTTTATTATATGTTTTTATATAATTATATATTATATGATATATATAATTTTTTTATAGAATATAAATTAAAAATATAATATAAAAAAATAGTTTGAGGATCGGGGATGGAATCGGGGATCGGGTATAAAGTCGGGTTTTGGGGATCGGGTCGAGTTTTAAGAACGGAGAATAAATCGGGGACGAAAAATAAATCGGGGATCGGATCGGGTATGGGGATTTGATCCCCGTGGGGATCGGATCGGGTATGGGGATTTGATCCCCGCGGGGATCGGGTCGGGAAATCCCCGATAAAAAAATAACGGGGATCGGGTCGGGTTCGGGGATTATTTTTCTTATCAGGTTCGGGGATGGGGATGGGGTCCCCGTCCCCGACCCGCCCCGTTGCCATCCCTAGGAATCATAGGTTTTATATACTTAGAGACCAGAGACACTTCACTAATGATACATGTCATATTTAGGGCTTTTATATACAAAATGTGTATATTCATTTGTGTATTATGCGTGAAATTTTTATATGGAAAATATTGTTATGATAATGATATTATATGATATGTGGTATTGTATGTTGAAAAAGTAAGGAATATGGGAAAGCATGAGTTTGTGTATAATGTTGGTTGAGATGAATTGGGATATGTAATATCTATACATAATTGTGGCTATGTATTTTTATAATTATAGAAGGAATTGGAGGTTGAGAGATCATAAATACTAGAGTTCGTAAGAATTTTGGTGGAAATGGGTATCTTAGTTATCTCATGGGCATTTTAGTCAATATAGGTTAAAAATAAAATATTAGGAATTTTAATTTGGTAAATGTTTCAAAATATGTTAAGTATATTATGCGGAAAGTTTGGAGTGAATATGAGAGGTCTAAGTCTAATAAATAAGAAAAGTGGCTTTAAGTGAGAATTGTAACCCTAGGGGCAGAATCATTATTTTATCTATGAATTGTTAGAATTTTACCTTAAATTCTGAATATGTGGTTGATATTGGCATTTTAGATTTTCATATTAAATTTGGTGTTTATATGGATTTTATGGGATAAGTTATGATTAATTTTTGAAATTAAAATTTTATGGGAAAGGTAAATAGTAACCCAAGGGTAGACTATTATTATGTTTGTAAGATATGATAGTTGGACCTTGATTTTATTATATGATGTCAATAATAATATTTATGGAATTTATATTAAATTTTATGGTTATGTGGACTTTATGGGAGAAGTTATGATTAGTTTATGAAATTAGGGCTTTATCAAAAATGTGAATAATAATTCCAAGGGTAAGCTATTATCACATGTGTAAGACGTGGGATTTGGACCTTAATTTTTGTATATGATTTCAATAATAATATTTTGTGAATTAATGTTACATTTAGTGATTATATGGATATTATGGGAATAGTTATGATTAAATTATAAAAGTAGGGTTTTGTGATAAATATAAATAGTAATCCTAAAGATAGTATATTATTGCATGTGTAAAACCTTAAAGTTAAACCTTGATTTTTGGGTATGTTGTCAATAATAATATTTTAAGGATAGGTAGTGAATTTGGTTATAAAATGTGTACTAGGGGAGAAGTTATGCTATACTTATAAAATTAGGATTTTTTAGGGGCATATAGCTTGGGAGGATATATTAGGACATGTGTCTTACATGTGTAAGACATTGGAGTTAAACCTTAAATTTTAGGTATGTTGTTAATAATAATATTTTAAGGATGGGTAGTGAATTTTAGTTATAAAATGTGTACCGGGGGAGAAGTTATGCTATACTTATGAAGTTAGGATTTTGTAGGGAAATATGGCTTGGCAGGAAATATTAAGCCATGTATCTTACATGTATAAGATATTGGAATTAAATCTTAATTTTTAGGTATGTTGTCAATAATAATATTTTAAGGATGGGTGGTGAAGTTGGGTATAAAATGTTTACCAAGGGAACAATTATGATATACTTATGAAATTAAGATTTATTAGGGGAATACGGCTTGGGAGAATACATTAGCAAATGTGCCTTGCATGGTTATGTGTGTGTTTGTATGATGAACTTGTAATAAATAACCTTGAATAACATATTAATCATTTAAAATGAAATATCATATGATTTAGGAATGGTTGTACTTGTCTATTCCACTAGATGAGAATAATGACCAGGAGATTTATGTTCTAGGGTTGTAATTATAATACTATTCTACTGATTAAGAATATTAGTGTTGAATGGGGATAGGGACAAGGGCATGGAAACAGGGACGAGGAGAAATGCTAAAATTTTATTTCTTAAAATTTTAGAAAATAGTGATAGTAGGAAATGCTAAAAAAATAAATTACACACACACTACCTATATACCAAAATTAAGAGAGAAAAATAAAAAAAAATTCTAAAAGCACTACCTATCTTAGTTGATGTAAACTTTTAGCAAATTAATTTTTTTAAAAAAGAATAAATAAATAAATAAAATTAATCAGACGCTTTCGGTATCGATTCCAACACCAAAAAGTTTTTGGGATGGAAAATTTTGGTGTTGGAAAATGGTAAGAGAACATTTTTGGGACCGAAAATGGCACCTCATTGCTATTTCCATACTTCACAAGAGAATAGTAGCTAGAAGAGTTTTGTAATACCCCGTATTTTTGAAATCCAAATTTATTAAGTTTAATGATTTTATTAGCATAATTTGATGTAAACAATTAATTATTTTAATTTCGATTCGTTTTATGGATTTATCGACGATTTTGAATTCATATTTGAATTTAATTAATCGTTGTCGTTGCGAATCATTCTAGATAAATTCGTTCACGACAATGATTTTATTATATTCATATGATTTCGATTTTCGGTTAAAAAAAATATGTATTCTCGTTCTTCTCATATTTTTATTTTTAATATTTTTGATTTGTTTTCAATTATAATTTTGTCGTGTGATTACACCTTTATTTTGGAGTTATATTTTGTTAATGAAGTATATTATTAAAATTATAGAATTTCTGTTTGAATAGTTAAATTTATTTTAATAATTATATCTGTAGAAAATATTTCTGACTTTAAATTCATTCGTTTTCGGAAATCATTAATACTTTCAGAAAGTTTTAAATTAAAAAGGTTTCTCGGAGATTATTTTAGAATTTCTTCCCGAAATTAATTTTCTTCTGTTTTACATTTTTTATTTCTAGTTTGCGGAAAACCGATTTCGAAAATTATTAAAATTGGTCTCAGTTTATTAGAATTAGAATTAAATATTTTATTATATACTTTTAAATAATTTTTTTGAGGTCTTATAATATATTTCCGTAAATAATATAAATTTTTACGTTCGTTGGTAAATTCTTCCGAAAATGTTTATGAAATTCTTTATATAGTTCTTTTATTAATTTTAAGCTTTCGGAACCTTACCAAATAATCTTCATTTAATAAATTTTAGATAAAATATTCCAATAATAATTTTTAAACATTTAGTATTTTATTTTATATGTGTACTTGTATTTAAAAAATAAATAATAATAAAAAAACGCAGCCAATCAGCCGGTGCCCCCTGACCCCCTCTCTTTCTTTTCCTTTTTCCCTGCTTCTCTTTCTCTTATCTTCTCTTTCCCGTCAGTCCCCTACTCCCGACCCCTGCAGCCCCAGCCTCCTTCTCCCTAGCTCCTCCCTGCTCTAGCCACCCCACCGGTCGACCACCACCGGAGACACCACAACAGCAGCCACCAAAGTAGCATAGGAGGAGCAGCAGCAAACGACCATAGCAGGGATGAGCCGTGCAGCTCGCGCCACCGCACGATCACCGGCGAGCCTCACTGACCACCGGCAAGCCACCCCGTCCCCCAACGAAACTTCTCCGACCTTCCCTTGTCCCGATTCATTGATTTTTGTTTGGAAAGCTTTATTGTGGATCCTCGAGCTAGTGATCTCTCTCTCCCTCTTATCTCGCTTAGCTAGCTTCGGATTTAGGTAAGTCTCTACTTACCTCCACTTATAGGTGTTTCGTAAGGATATGGCTAAGAACAACTATGTGTGTGTTATGTGCCTTGTGTACCATGTGTTATGCCATGTTGTGTACTTTATGTTTTTAATGAATAATTACTTGTAGTGCGGCTTGGAGTTGAGGTATGTTTATATGAATTCCTTATGACATGTGTGTAATGATTGTTCTGTTGTGTTTATGATATTTTATGACGTGACCCTCTAGGACATGCATGCTAGGATATTAATAATATGATGTGGGGTGAAAGGATAAAATGGGAGAAAATGCGAAAGTAAGTACAATTAAGGAAGAGTAGAGTAATGGGTTAAGAGTGGAAATTTAATATACAAGCGATGAGTATGGGTGCCATGGGCAGTAAGTAATGTTAGGTGAAAAGTAAAGAGATTACTTGTGGGGGAAGAAATGTACTAGGGTTTGGAGTGGCTAACTAGGGTTTTCGATCACCTATGAAATTAATGAGTAAAGTGATATGATTTGGGATTGAACCTAAATGAGATGAGGTGTTTGACGATAAATGAATTAATGGTAGTGAAGTAAGAGGAAGTTGGGCCACATAGGTCTAATTAGTGTTTCAAGGGAAACCCTAGAGACTAATAGCGGGTGGAGTTTGATGTCACGAGGTGTTGGGCCTTAACCCACACCCTTAGGAGTTGGTTTTCATTATGTGTAAGTGTAATCCCCCAAAAATTTTGAAAACCCATATTTTAATAAATAACTTTATTTGAAATAAAAATTAGCTTGTAAAATTATTATTTTAATTATTTTATGGATTTTAGAGTATGTATATTTGGATAAGAGTATTTAATAAGTTAAAAATAAATATTTTGCTAATTATCATATTGTCCCATCTAAATAATTTTTCCAAACTAATATTTTACCAAATTTACCCTTTTTAAACTAAAATATTAGGTTATAATAAATTAAATTGTTAAATTAAATAAATTACCAGGGATATTATATTTTATGATTTTATAAATTTAATTAAACTAATTTTCCTATTTTTTTTCCATTCTCATTTTTCTTTTTCCCCCCTTTCTTCCTTTCCTTTTTCTTTTTCTTCTTCCTTTTCCCTTGGGCTGCCTCGCCAGGCCAGCCTTCCCCGTGCGTTGGGCCTTCGGCCCGCCTCATCCCTCTCCCCCTCAGCCCTCTCTCCCCCTCAGCCCTCTCTCCCTCTCGCACACTGACCCAGCCAGCCCCCGCTTGTTTTTTTTTCTTTCTTCCCCCTCCCTGGACCGGTCGGCCGCCTGTTTTCCTTTCCCCCGACCGGCCGCCACAGCCCTTCCTTCTTTCTTCTTCTTCTCAGGCGACAGCAGCCCGACCCTCTGCAGCTGCCGCCCGACCACCTGCACCTGCCGTCGCACCTGTCCCTGCTACTCCCTCCCTCGACCTTGTCCTCTTCTCCCCTCCTTCGAGCCGAACTACCCCTGCACCCTATCCATTTCTGCAACTCTCCTTCCCGTCGCCACCCTACTGCCTCCCTGCCGCCCTATGCCCTGCCATCTGCCCCCTTGCCATTCCTCTCCTTTTCTTCTCCCATTCGGCCAGTTTATCATCCCATTTTCGAGCCATCTCCTTCCCCCGAGCTCCCTCCTCTCTCCTCCCTTCTTTCCTTTGTTTTTTCTGTTTTCTCCCTGCGCCGCCGCCGTCCGCCGCTCCGACCGCCACCCCCAACCCCTGCGCCGACTCCTGCCACCACCCCCTACTGCCCTGCATCCCCACACCGCCCCCTTGAGCCCTACACTTCCTCCCTTCTCCACCCCTTCCTTCTTTTCTCCCCATTTTTCCCCTTATCACCAGCCATCTTCGCCGCCTTGCCGCCGCCGTATCAGCCGCCTTCAGCCGCCGCGAAACCATCCTTGGCCACCACTAACACCCCCTCTTCACTCCTGCATCCTTACCTTGCCACCAAACCTCCCCCAACCACCCTCTTTTCTAGCCCAAAGACCTCAACCCGAACATGGCTGATTTCTCTTCCTCCACCCCTCTTCGAGCCACTTCCCTGCCCATTTATGCATGACACTCACGCTGCTCATGCAGCGTGAGCTTTCCCCCTTATGTTGGAAATTGTTTGGAAAATTTTGAGGTATAATGATAATTATTTAAAGTGTTTTATTAAATAAATTTCTTTTATAAAATCTTACCCTTTTTATTTCTATATTCTAACATGGATATGATGGATATTATTTTTAGGTGTTGAATTGCTAATTGTGCTTGGTAAGGTTTGATAATTTTGCGAGATTAAGGTAACCGTTAAATCCCGCTTAAATGCATGGATTAATGCATGTTATCACATTAGGCATTATTAATGTGTATTATGCTTGATGTATGTTGCTTAGCATATCCTATGTGGTTATTGTGTTTATTGATGAAAAGGAAGCATGATAGATTGATGATGTGTATGTGGATAATATTTTGTGTAATAATTTGGTGGTTAGGGAAAATATAAAGTATTATCCATGTTGTTATATGCTATGGTGATCTTTATTACATGTGTAGCATTTTGTTAGCATTAGGGGGAGATTTTAAAAATGTATATTGTATATGAGTATGGCCTAATACATGGATATGTGCTAATAAGCATTACATTAATTATAAGAGTCATGGGTGAGACTTTAAGGTTAACACTTCATGTAGTATTAATAATAATTTAATAATAAGGGTGTGTAAAGAGTAAAGTGGTGAATTTGTTAATAAAAGGAGAAAATAGTAATTTTGGAAGTAGGGGGTAAAATTGTAATTTTGTGAATAAAGGATGAAAGAGTAATTTTTGTAAATAAAAGGGGCAATTTGGTAATCTTGTTAAAAAGAATGGCAATTTGGTAAATTGTAATAAAAGGACAATTTGGTAATGTTATAATAAAAGGGTAAAATTGTAATTTTATAATTAAAGGGCAAAATAGTAATTTTATGATTAAAGGACGAGATGATAATTTTTACAATCTAAGGGCGGAATGGTAATTTGGAAATTAAAGGAGGTAAGATAGTAATTTTATAATTAAGGATAAAGGGAAAAGTTATAAGTAAAAGGGCGATATGGTAATTTTGGAAGTTAAGGGGGTAAAATGGTAAATTTGAAGGTAAAGGGGTAAAATGGTAATTGTGTAAATCAAAGGGGTAAAAGTGAACATTGGAAAGGAGTAAATTGGAACTAACAATTATTGAGAAGGGTAAAATAATAAGTTAAATAACTAAAGGGTAATTTGATAATTTAATAGTAGAGAAGGGTAAAACGGTAAATATGATAAATGTGAGGGGTAAGTTGGTAACTTAACCGACTGGAGGGTGTTTTCATAATTTTGGATAATGGAGTAGGATAGTTTGGTAATTATGACAATTAAGAAGGGCAATTCGGTAACTTAAATAACTAAAGGGTAATTTGGTAAATTTAATAACGGAGAAGGGCAAAATTGTAACTATGATCATATGTAAGGGTAATTTGGTAATTTAACCAACCAAAGGGCAATTTGGTAATTTTGAAAATGAGGAAGGGTAGTTTGGTAATTGAGAATAAAGGACGGTAAATTGGTAATTAACTAAAAAAAAGGGGTTAATTTGGTAATTAGGATAAGGAGGAAGGGTAATTTGGTAATTTGATCAACTCAAGGATAATTTATTAATTATAATAAAGGAAAAGGGGCAAAGTGGTAATCTAACCAATTAAATGGAAAGTATATTAAGTGTAATAATTATTAAGGGGGAATTAATGTCCTAATAAGTATGACAAATAATTTAGTAACTTAAATCGAATAAGGGATAACTTGGTGATTTTGTAATAAGGAGGGTAATATGGTAATTTATCAAATAAGGAAGTGGTGACGTAGTGATTTTATAAGTAAAGGGGTAAATAAGTAGTTGTATCTAGTATATCATTATGATCGTGGAATTCGTAACATGGCTCTAATAGTGTTGATTAACGAGGTAAGAATGTTTGATGATTAGTAAGTATCACGAGATTGAGTTTTAATTCGGAATTAGATGAGTTTAGGATGGCCTTAATGATTCTCCTATGTTACTTTGGATGACCATCTGAATAAGAGATTTCTGATGATATCTGAACGATTAAAAGAGGATAATTATCTTATTATTGTGCTTTTGTGATCACCATTAATTAAGACATTAATACTTAAAGTGAAAGACCTCGAGATCGGGAATGGTGACTCCTTAGGGGTCGCTACCCTAAGGACGTGGTTTAGTCCACGATTATTGTTTGGTATTTGCTGATGTGCCTTTGAGCCCTAGCCAGGCCCTATATCTACTCTATCTAGCTCTATGGACCTAGTTAGGGGGTATGCATACTTAAGGATTAGGTGTCCTTGTCGGTAGGGTACTGAGTTAGCTTTATGCACCAGTACGACCAGGGTACCTTTGCGTCCCTGGGTTACTAGTTGAAGGGTACTGAGTTGCTTTTACGCACCAGTGCGACCGGTGTACCTTTATGTCCCGGGTTTTTGATCTCCCTATCGAGGCAAATAAAATGGAATTGTTGTGCTGAATAAAAAGGGGAAAATACAAATTGTTAAAGTGAAAGATTAACGAGCCGGGACCAGTTGATTTATATGATGAGTACCGATCCACCGGTTATAATAGTGGCCAGGAGAGTTGTACCCTGGGTGATGATTCTTTATATATCCCGGTCCACCGGTTATAATAGTGGCCAGGAGCGTTATGCCCTGGGTGATGATTCTTTATATATCCCGGTCCACCGGTTATAATAGTGGCCAGGAGCATTATGCCCTGGGTGATGATTCTATATATATTCCGGTCCACCGGCAATAATAGTGGAGGTCCCGAGCTCAATAAAAATTTATTTTGGATGCGAATGAGTTATGGAAAAATACTAGTCATTAAGACGATTGATTAATGGCCTCAAGGCCCGAAAAATATCTCGATTACGGATCATGGCCTATTTGATACTGGTTGATTGATTATTGAATATATGAAAGTGAATTTTACGTATACGCTATTAATGTATGATTGAGTTATTGGATGTACAAATAATTGGATCTGAATACCATGTTTATACCTATGGTCATATCTGAATGTAGTAGTGTCATGTGTAATATGGCGTGCCTGTATTTTAAGTGCGTTTTTAAAGGGTTACTCAGTACCGTAGTACTGAAGGGTTCCCTTTATGGGGCCTCTGCCTATTCAATGGGCAGTACCCCTTGCAGGTTGTATTCAGGTGCTATTCAAGTGGGCCCTTGGGGAGAGCGTAAGGTACTGTCCGGAAATTTTTAGGGTTTTAATTTGTCTCCTTTAAATTCAACGTATCTGTTATTTTGTAATCACCGTGGTTGAATGTTTCTCTTGTAAAGTATTTACTGTGCTACTCTGATCTTCAAATGCTTAAGTTCTCGTAAAGTTTTATTTTACTCCTTTAGCCTTAGCACTTAGTACTGGAACGGTATGAGTGAACCGGTCTGGTACTAAGTGTGGCGGTAACACTCCCAAAGTTCACGGTTTATTAAGTTGCTTCCGCTAACTTTCTTTTAATTAAACGAAATTTTTCAGTAGTGAATTTTGGGGTGTTACAGTAAGTGTAAAGGGGAATGAATATCGAGGTGTGATAAGGGGCGCAAGAGTCCCAAGATATGGGACGACCCTCCTGGGAGGATAAGTGTGGATATAGTTAGTCATGCATGTCAAGGGTAAAATACTTTCAAATAAGATATGTTAAGACACTAATCACTTAAAGAGAAAGATTGTTGAGCCGGGCCCAGACCGGTCCACCGACGAATAATAGTGGCCAGGAGCCGGGGTGCCCTAGAGACCGTTCCACCGGCGAATAATAGTAGCCAGGAGTGTTTTGCCCTGCATGATTTCTGGTCCACCGGCTATAATAGTGGTGGATTTCGTGCTCAACAAACCAAACTTAATGAAGTTAAGCCACGGGAAATACACTAAGCACTTACAGTGAAACATCATGTGAGTCGGGCCCAGACCAGTCCACCGGCGAATAATAGTGGCCAGGAGCGTTCTGCCCTAGAGACCGGTCCACAGGCGAATAATAGTCGTCAGGAGCGTTTTTCCCTGTGTGTATTCCGGTCCACCAGCTATAATAGTGGGGTTCTCGCACTCACATGAATTGATAAAGACTGTGATGTGAATCGACTATATTTACCAGAGATCTAAAGAATGAGTCTACCCGGACCATAGTCGGCCGTCATTATCTATATTACTATATACTGCTTATGTGATTGTGGCCATGTAATGAGTTGTTAATAATATGGATTATTCCTACCTGAGGCGCATGAGCTACTTTATATTTCGGTCATACCACACTTACATGTTTAAATAAGATGTTACATATGTTTCGCATGTTATTATATGTGTATGGTAGGACTTATGATGTGGGTATTGATGATAGATGAGATTTATATGTTATTTTGCTAAGTAAAAATGTCATTTATTCCTCATTACTTTTATAACATGTAATATTTTCTCTAGTTTTTCTCTTTTGGATAGATTTTGCAGGAAAAGATAAAAATGAAGAAATTCAAAGGAGAAATCGATGGAAAGAGAAAAGGCAACAAAGAACACATCAATAGATATGGAATCAATGGAAGAAAAGACTGGAAATGAAGAATATATATCAAAGGGAAGATTGTGTTGAAATTTCATGAAGAAATAATGAAGGAACAAGAAACACGGCCCCCCCGTGTTTCCTAAACACGGCCCGTGTTTTTCTATCAGCACACAAATTTCAGCACTTAAAATTCAGCATTTGGCCGAGAGTTCAAGGAAAAACACGGGGGTACCGTGTTTCCTAAACACGGACCGTGTTTTTCTCAAATTCTGTAACCGTTCGCGCAACGTTTCCCCGATATATTTCTAAAGTTTGAACATTCGAGGGGGTGGTTCGGGGGAGTTCGAGAATGGGATTATCTCTTTCTCTCTATACTCTCTAGATACCACATGTAATTTGTAATTCCAATTCTCTTTCTCTCCATTGTATTCAATTGAACAATCAACAATCTGCAATTCAATTTGATAAGTTCTTCTCCATTCCTCTTTTAATTGCAAGTTTTGATTTTTGATTGAATGCAATTCAATTCTCTTTGTTGCATTATTATTTTTCTTATGTTTGGTGTTTCATTGTTAATTTATTTATAAGCATTGATGTTAATTATAGATTATTGCATTTAATTGTGTGTTATTGCAATTATGTAGATAGTATAAGGTAGGAGGATTTGATGACGGAATTAGGGTTTCGGATATGATAACGTATTTTGAATTCATGATTCTAAATTAAATTTAATTGAATTGATGGACGGAATTGAATGATCTCGCATCATAGATTAAGAATTTAAACTAATTAGACTGATCACCTATCTAGTTTAGATCTTAATCTACGCTAGGATAACGGAATTAACACGTAATTGTTAATTAACATTTCCAAAGTAGCAAAAGATTAATTATTAATCTTGTCCATTAATTCATTCGATTGCATGATCCGAGCTTGTGTGATTATGGTCGTAGTTGACTGCTTTCCATTCGTAATGCTGCCATTAATTGAATCTAGTGTTCTTAACCTAGGTTATTAATTGGTTAGATGATAAATTGAGAGCTTATTCAATTTATTAGAATTAAGAGAAGGCAAAGAGATGAATTATTATGAGTTTCTACAGGTCAACGTTAAATCATTTAGAATCTTTCGTTTCTCCATGATTATTTGATATCCTAATTCCATAATCAATACCTTCCTGTCCTTATTAGTTAATTAGTGAGTACAATGTTTTATTATTTATCCATAGTTTAGATATTGATGATAGAATTATATGTTATTGCATAACCGGGGTTTTAACATCGATTACAGAATTATTGATTATATTCCATTCCTTGTGGGTTCGACTTCTTCTTGCCATATACTACGTATTTGGAAATTAAGATTTATTTATTAAATTTGTTGTGCATACGACAGTACATCAATTGAGTATGCATAATATTGTATCAACGTAATGCACCATGATTCAATATGCACTTGATGTTATACTTTACGTCTCTCCCATAGGATAGGGTAGTGAGATTTACTCAGTATTGGACCCGTACTGATACTACCTTGGATGAATGGGTCCTGTGATGATCCACTGATGGTGGGGAGCAGACCTCTTGTGCAGGTTTGAGATCGAATATTGTATTTGGGTGGAAGGCTTGGTTTGAGAGAGTAGGCAATCCGGAATTTGATCTATCGGGTTTTATCTTATTTAACTGTATTCATCTTTGGAAGTTACAAGTGTTGTATTTAAAATTTCATGAGTATTGTAATTGACTTTCAATTTCTCGTACTCTGATAAGCTTTTAAAATTCGGATTTATTTCACAGGTTCTGTTGATTCATTCAGCGATGATTTTATTTAGTGAAAATGTTCACTTGCCATCTGCCCGTGGATATCTCCTTCTGGGAGTTTATCCTCACGGCATAAATATTTGAAATTTTGTTTGACAGGTTTTAGTCTTACATCTAGCATGAGATAGATGGTGGACATTTATCTTGTGTTAGATGTAGCAGTAACATTCCCCAAATTCTATTTTAGCTTCCGCTTTATTCTTTCAAAAAAATATTTTAGGAGTGAATTTTGGGGGTGTTACAAGTTTTGTCCTAGTGTTATATATTATTGATAATATTCCATTAATTGAGAATAGTGCCCAGGAGCTTTATGTCTTAGAGTTGTATATTTATAATACCATTCCACTGGTTGATAATAGTGGAGTCCTTAAACTCAACGTGAATAAAATTATGGATATTGATCATACCCTTATTATTGTAAAGCCTAGAAATCAATAAATGAGTTGGTACCTATGTGTTATTCTATATGTATGTTTATCTTTTATTATTATCTTATGACCTGGTGTGACCTTTCTTTGACTATATTACTACATTACTTATTATGTAGTGTACTGATCATCTTTTTCATATGTGTTACTCATTCCTATAGGTAGATCAGACTTGTTTTGCAAAAATTGTTGATTTCTATTCTTAATATGGTTGCTTTTGGTGAACTTTAATTGAATTGGAAAAGAGTATGATTGTCAATGTATATCTATCCCTATATGGATTCTTAGTCCTCTATTTCATTATACATCTCCCTTCTCTCTATTTTTTATCCTATATCATGGTTGAATCAAGTACTTCCTACACCTAATTCCTAGGTGCTGGGTTACTTTTGCCTTACATTTGACATAAATTAGGCATAGGGAGTGACACTTCTATGTTGGATGTGGTGTGACACCCCTACATTTTGTGTTTTAGCTTCCATAATTAACTCTTTTAAATGAAATTTTTTATACCTTTTGGGAGTGTTACAGTGGAACCCCTTGAAAGTTTCCCTTGGTATATCTTAACCCTATGTGGTAATCCCCTACTATTAATTGATATGTGTTTAGTATAAACATTTGAGTGACCATGGGTCGAAAGATAAGAAATTAGACTTATATAATCACAATATGTGGAAGATTAAAAATCGGAATTGAATTCATAGATATGCCTTGAGGCTTTCATTTCCTTATTTACATGTGTTATATGCTTAGATTTTAGCATGCAATCCTATGTTATTATACCATGTTCTTGATAAGCTGTGATATTATTATGATGTGATAACATGTTTTATGTGAAGCATACTTATGTGTGATAATTAGGTCTTACTCTACACTCGATGTACTAATACCATACTATTTTAGTCTTTGTTGAGGTTTCTTGTTCTTGGCTTATATTGGGTTGTGAGTGTTGAGTCCTTAGTCATCATGTTAAGCATTTCGGTTTTAATCTTTATAATTCTATATTTTATTTCATTTTGGTCCTATAAAGCTCTATTATATCTTATTGATCTTATATTTATTTTTGTATCATTTAGTAAGCCTTGTATTATACCCGAGTTAGGTAACAAATACACCTAACTATTAGAATATGAGTTTACCTTTTAGCCTAGCACTCGACATAAACTAGATAATGACTATACCTCTTCTATATTAGAGGAAGAAATATCACACTATATTTCGTACTTATCTTCTACAAATAGTTTTTAAAATAAAAAAATAGTTATAAAAATAGGGGTGTTAGAGAAAAATATGTTGAGAATAGAAACATCTAGAGTAGAAGTTATGAAGATCAACTAATTTGCATGACTCAATATCTACAAGTATAACTATGAATTCTAGACACCAATTTTTTAGTATCATATTACAGATTCAATTTTGATACTAAATCCCCACCAAAAAAATAAACTACCCTAGAACTCTTCTTCCACTATAAATCAAGAGTTAATTAGCTTAAACTTAGAGATTCTAATACAAAAAATTTCCATTCAATTGTTAAAGGGGGAAAGTAATCAAATCAGATTCACTCCATTATAGATGATCTGGGTGCTACTCATACTTAACAAGAAGGCATCTTTAAAGTTTTCTTTGATTTTTATAACCATATTATGGGATCTCAATCCCTAATACACGACCAGCTTGACATAAAAACTATATCATAAGTCATACTCAAAAGCCTTCTTGTTTCTAGAGAATACCAAAACCAATTACCAGCACCTATTTCTAAGAAGGAAGTGAAAGAGGCAGTGTTTTTGATGGGGAATGATAAGGCGCCATGACCTAATGGATTCAATGCTTTTCCCCTTAGAAAATGCTAGGATACTATAGCGGAGGATGTATGGAAAGGCACACATGATATCTTTAGAGATGGTCAAATCCCCAAAATCTAAATGTCATTGGTCTTAACCTAATCCCAAAAGTCTAAAATGCTACAAAAGCTTATGAGTATAGACCTATAACTTCCTTTAACACACTTTACAAAATCATTTCTAAGATTATCACCAACAAAATCAAATTTATTCTACCTCTGTTAGTTGGTGATTCTCAATCTACCTTTACCAAAGGAGGAGCATTGAGGACAATATCATTCTTGCCATTGAACTTGTGAAAGGATACAACCATAAGCACTTATCTCCTCAGTGTACGCTTAAATTTGACATGAAAAAGCCTATGATACGGTAAGATGGGATTTCCTTAAATATGCTTTATACTCACTCTATTTCCCCTACTTTTATGAGAATAATCATGACATGTGTTACTAATATTAGTTTTTCTATCATGTTTGATGGTGTCTACCACTTCACCCTTTCAAGCAAAGCGAGGACTAAGGTAAGGAGACCCTCTCTCCCCATCTCTTTTTATGTTAATCATGGATTTCCTTAACTGATTAATGACAAATCTTTGGTCAAATCCTCACTTTTCACCACATCCTAAATGTAAAAGGGTTAAGATCCTACAATTAATGTCTGTTGATGAATTGCTCTTCTTTAGCGAAGGGCATATATCTTCCATTAAAACTATCTTTGAGAGATTCTAAGCTTTCTTTTCTATGTTAGGGCTATGCCTTAACGGTTTAAAGAGTTCAATTTATTATGGGGGAGTTGTAACATTAGAACTGAATGGGAAATATTGTCTAAGTATCACATTTCTGAAGGATAATTTCCTTTTACTTACCTTCGTGTTCCCCTTGATGGAAAATACTTGGGCATTCACCATTATAGGCCACTGATTGACAAATACACTATAAAAATTAGATATCAGCATGCCTCTTTATTAAGCTATGCAAGTAGGTTAGGTTTGTTCTACTTAACATCCAGACCCTATTGGCATCTTGTTTTTCCCTAGCCACAAGTTATTATAGAGATCAATACTATTTGTAGAAGATACTTATGGTCGGGTTCGTGTGCTATAATTAAAAAGGCTCCTATCTCATGGGGCAAAGATTTGCAAACCTAAAATGGAGGGCGTTTGGGATTGGTTGATATTAAATGATACTTAGCCAACAAAAAGGACCTAATTTGGATTCGTTGGGTATAAGCTTATTACATCAAGACTCGAGACCTATGGCATATGGATATTATAGCAACCTGCTCGTGGATCCTCAAGAAAATCCTTATGCTTAGACATTTTTTCATTACTCTTTTTAATGATGAGAAAGTATAAAACCAAATAACTGATGCTGAAAAATTCATTATCTCTAATATTTATGAGATAATTAGGCAAAAGCAAAAGTGGTTCCCTGGTTTTACTTAGTTTGGTCACCATTTGCAATGCCAAGTCATCAAATTATTTTGTGGCTTACAACCCATGAAAGACTTCAAACTCAAGACAAACTAATGCACTATAGACTCTTACAATTCAACACTTGTGCGCTTTTGTTTTGCAGTAGAGAAAACTCTCTTGCACCTATTCTTTTAGTATTCTTATACCTCTAAAATATGGCTTCCTTTACTGCATAAGTTAGGATGCCAACAAGATATTATTGATTAGACTTCCTTGAAAAGATGGGCTATATATGGAGGCCGTGGTCATAAGATAAGTAAACTTGTAATGCATGCCCTACTAGCAACTGCTGTATATCACATTTGAAGGAAAAGGAATGTTCATATTTTTGCCCATAAGTCCTAACCATGCATTTGCATTAGGAAACAAATTATGAATGATATGGCTAGTTGTTTTGTGACCTTCCATAGTAGTAAATCTTTTACAAGATTAGTTAATTGTGTTGGTAAATTAGGTTGTTAATACCTAATTGATGTAACACTCAACATAGCCATATTCACCACTTTGCATATGGAAGAAATACAAATACATTTTTACTTACCAAAAAAAAAACAAATAAATGATAAACTATGAGGGTCGGTTCTTCTTGACAATATTTAAGCTAATTTGATTTTATTTGAATTAAAATTTTCAATAAGTTATCATTGCTATTTTATTATTAATAATTTCATAATTAATAATTTTCCAATTAGTATTGTTACTATATTGTTATCATTAACGTCATTACCATAATTATTATCATTAATTTTTTACTTCTTTTTTTAAATAAATTATACTAATCTAATCTTAACAAATGTAATTTTTTTTATTATAAATAAGTTAGGACAATAGATCCTTAGGCCCTACTTGCCTCATCTTATAGTCAGATTAGCCTAGATGATACCGGATCAATACCAATCAGATTAGATAATCACAATTATTATTATTATTATTATTACTATTACTACTACTACTACTACTACTACTACTACTACTACTATCATTATTATTAAAAAAAATAAAAATTAAATAAGTTAATATTTATAATAATAATAATAATAATGATTATTATAAGTATAATTATTATCAATTATCATTATTATTATACTTATTATAGATTATTATAATACTTATTATCATAATCATAATAATAACTATATTATTATTATTATGATTATTAATATTATTATAATAATTACTTATATTCTAATTATTAATATTATTATTATTATTATTATAGCTATAAATATATTTTTATTTACTATAAGTATTAATATAATTATAATTATAATTAAGATTATGATAATTATAGTAATGATTTATATAATATTAATATAATAATTTTTATTTTATGAGTATTATTCATATCAGATTTAATCATCACTAACAATATTAGATCAGATTCGAATATTGAGATAAAAAAAGGTAGAGCATTGCACGGTGTTTAATACTCTATTGCAGATCATAGATGAGTATGAGTCAACGTAATCTTCGTTTAGCCGATTAATGTACGATTGTACCAAACTACCTTACGTTTGCTACCAATTTATCTTCGAAACGAAAGCCACTTGTAATCAGCAATCTTTCCAGCGTCGCTGCGCGTCTTCGCCGTGTTGGGGCACTTTGGTGTCGCTATATTGACGCCAAGCACATCGCTAATGGCCTAACACGGACAATTAAATTATGTCGTCCACGAATCAGAACATAAAAGTTTTAAAAACAATTTGTAATTTACTGATTCCTCTTGTTTGCTGATGTAAATTTCGGCAATATTAATAATATGCTATTATAATAGCTTCGCTCCGTGGCTGCGCAGTTGCGTATTCTGTTTCAGATTAGCTGGAGAAGGAGATAGAAAGGAAGTGAAGGAGAGACAGACAGATTGGCTGCCAATGGAGCCGGAGTCTGGTAGTACTCCACCACGGAGTCCTTATCAGGTTTAGGATCGATATCGCTCTTTCTTCTTCATTTCCTTCTTCGATTAGGCATGCTAATGGATGGAAACCATTTCTAATGGGTGGATGACCCGTTTTTGCAATTCCATTTGTCAATCATTCTCTCCTCCGTTGTAAAATCATCAATTTATCTGTACTCATCTTTTGTAAAATTCCTTGTTGACTTTCGACTGTCTTCTTAATCGTTTCCCATGCAACTCGACTCATTGAGTGATTTGTTTCATCGACCAGTGATAGGATATAATTTTTGATTTCGAGATTGAAATTGGATGTTTGTTATTAATTGTTATGCTAATCGCCTTCGACTACAGTATTCAACTGAAAGTTTTTCCAAACATGGATCAGTGATATCGGGATTCGATTTTGTTCCTGTTAGTCTATGTTATAAATATTCGGTTTAACAATTTTTAAGTTGATGCCCGGTGGGGGGGCATTTAATCACTAGTGACTTCAACTTGGATTGTATGCGGCTAGATTATAGATTCTTCTTGATCTCGCCCCTAACCAAGCGTTTCTAGTATTAGGTCTAGTTTATATTTGTCTGTCCAGTTTTATGGATTAATCAGCCCTTGTTCTGGCATTGAAGTTGTGTATTTGATATTTTCCTTTGGCAATCAATATGGTTCGTTGATTCATTTTCCCCGCAGCATTTCCAGTGACTTCAGTTTGTTTAGTAAGTGTGTATATCAACTGTCCACTCAGTTCCCTTTTTGTTATTGCTACCTTGTATGCTGTGATCTTTTTTTGGGCATACATTCTCAACCTAAAAATGCCGAAGAAACATTGTGTCTGATATTTGCACATCTTGGTGATTTATTAAGCTAATTTTGCTTCGATTTGCTGCAGCTTTCATGGGTGAACCTGTCCAGGAATCTACTGTTAGCATATCAAAGTGTTGGTGTTGTTTACGGAGACTTGAGTACTTCGCCACTCTATGTCTATAAGAGCACATTTCGTGGAAAGTTGGATAACCATCATGATGAGGCAGCCATATTTGGCGTATTTTCTTTGATATTTTGGACCCTAACATTAATCCCTCTGATCAAGTATGTCTTCATCGTCTTAAGTGTTGATGATAACGGTGAAGGTGAATATTAAGTTGCCCTTTGTTGTGTTTGTGCCATGATGTAGCTTTGTCCTTAAGGTTTGATCAATGTTTCTCCCTTTCTAGGTGGACCATTTGCACTCTATTCTCTGCTTTGCCGTCATGCAAGGTTCAGTATGCTACCAAATCAACAAGCAGCAGATGAAGAACTCTCTACCTATAGATACGGTCATTCAACACCAGCTCCAGCCAATTCTTCATTGAAGAGATTTCTGGATAAGCACAAGAAGCTGCGAACTGCTCTACTACTTTTGGTTTTGTTTGGTACTAGCATGGTCATTGGAGATGGTGTCCTAACCCCTGCAATTTCAGGTGTCTTTTTATGTTTGTCATTTTCAACATGCACATATTTCCTTTCATGCTCTAGTTCCATTATATCTTACTTGTTTGGCTTTCTTGATGATTTTTATGCAGAATCATATGACTCTGTCTTGTATTTCATGCTTTTCTCGTTTGAAGTGGGACAAATCCATTTCTTTATTTTTTTAATTATTAATTTTTTTTTGTGGATATATTATATATATATAGTGTGATAAATCTATTTGTGGCAAGAGTTTTGTTCTTTGTTCAGTCTGGAGGATGATGACCATCTATTGTCTGTGCCTTACCTTCTGAACTTGGGTTCTGACAGGCAGCACAAAACGTCTATTTTGCTCCCTAGAAGATTAAATTTCCTAGTACTATCACATGAGACTTAATAAATCAATCTTTTGAGGGGGTTATTTCCAGCCTTCACTGAATTATAACTTCCCTTTCTCTCCAAGCAGGCGCTCAACTGGCTACAAACAGAAAGTCTTCTACATAGTCACCCATGAACTTGGTCATGTATCTACCAGCACCAACTACCAATACTTCCTTAGGTGCTGGACTATGGAAAAACCTCAACAAAATTTCTGTTTGACCAATCCTTCACGATAATTTTGAGATAAATGAGTAGGATGTCTTATTAACTGGGAAACTAGTAGGTAATATCTTGGTTGGAAGGTGGAGGGAAGAATGGAAGTACTAGGGGTGTGTGGAGCTGGTATGTTTTCTGAGCATATTTTTTGGAGGTGTCATTTTGACTATTTCCCTTACAGTAGTGAACTACAGAAACTATCATTTTCATGTGAGGAAATTTAGGGAAGAAAAAGCAGTTTGCTCCACTACAAAATACAGCCCTGCTCTCTCATGAATGCACGTGATTCTAGAGTGGTTGATCTTCTTTATATGTACTCATTAATGGCTATCAAATTTTGAGCTGCCTTGAGTGAATTTTTAAGCACCATCTGAATGTTCACTTTTATGGGTCAAAAAAATAATTTCGATAAAAGTTTTGATTTGTATTTCTTGCCTTGTCATGCTTCTCATGCTTTGTGCGTTTTCATGTGTCTGAAATATTAGTGAATTCATCTCTGAAAAGTTTTCCTGAATTAGCTAACCTTTTATTTTTAGCAAAGTTGTATGTGGGGTTAGTCTTGCCACTAGTTTGGGCCATTACTCATTGTTTATGTTATTAGTATTGCTGTTGTTTGTGTGTTTAGTTACTCTGGTTACTATTATTTATTCTTTCATTCTTATACTTTTATTGTTTTTAGCATCATGACTCATATTGCAACTATTCTTACCTACTATTTTTTGTATCACTATACTGCATTATCTCCTTTTACAACCATACAACCTTAAAACAGTTTTTATGCGGGTCTATTGCCATAGATGTTTGATGTGTGGTTGCGTATAGCTGGACCTCCCTAGACCTTGTCAGAGGCAGGAATTGTATGGGGTTGTTATTTTTTCAATGGCATCAGTTCTATCAGCAGTGTCTGGGCTTCGAGTTTCTGATTTCCATCACTTACTGTCCATGTTTCTCTTTTCTCTGTATTCTTATGTGTGAAATGTCAATGATTCATCTTTGAAAGCTTTCCTAGCTTTTCTGATCAAAGCATTTTTTTCCTTTCTCCTTGCTTGCAGTTCTATCAGCAGTGTCTGGGCTTCAAGTTGCTGATGAGAACCTATCTGATGGTCAGTTATTACTTTTCCACATGCTAGGTTGATCTATCTATTGTTATGCTCTTCATCCCATCTTTCAATTCCTTTCCATTTTGATATGACCTATAATACAGTTTCTTTTGAAAAAAAAATAAAAATATGAGGCATAATGAATTGCAATTACTTATTTTATTCTCTTATCTAATAAGAGAATCATGTATAGAGTTAAATAGTTAGTTATATGAGTTGAAGTTCATTATATTAAAAGGGGGGATTTTTTTCTGCCCCTCTAAATGTTCAAACTCCAAATATATTTTGGATGGGATATAGGCTGGAACTTTTGCGTTGGTCAATACTTATTTTCATGGCAAAGTGCTCTTTCTCCTCACACAGATCATAAAAAATAATAGAATGGGCACAAAAGTCACTATCTTCTTATTCCTGTCTTCTGATATTGGTTTGTTTCATAGGTGTGCTCCAGCTGATTGCCTGCGTAATATTAGTCGGCTTGTTTGCCCTGCAGCATTATGGTACCCACAAGGTGGCATTTTTGTTTGCACCAATAGTGTTTATATGGTTGTTCTCTATATTTGCTATTGGGCTCTACAACATAATATATTGGAATCCAAATATAGTACGTGCAATTTCTCCATATTATATCATAAGGTTTTTCAAGGATACCGGAAAAGATGGCTGGATTTCTCTTGGAGGCATACTTCTCTCAGTTACTGGTATGTTGGATTACATTTTTTTCTTGTTTCCTCACTGGGATTTGGTTTTCATTATTATAGTAATAGATTGATCTGAATAATTTCTTCTTCTTTTTTTTTTTTTTTTTTGATATGCTTTGATTGGAGACACTGGATACATTATCTTTCTCTTGCATTATTTATCTCCATAAGTTGGAGATAGAAACATGAAATTTTCAAGATGAATTTGCCAATTATGCATAGACTAGATGTTTAAGCATGGAAAGCATAGGTTTTGTCTCTGTTTTTCAGGGTGGAAATAGTAAGAAAATGGAAAGCAGAATGGCCGTTGGTGATTTATGGATTATACTTACTCTTGTTGAGAGCGCCATGAGCACTTAAACCTATTTGCTGACTTTGTTATGTTTTTCAGTTTTCAATATCCCGTGTAGATTTGTCTTCTTAGAGATGGGCTTATGGTCCTTTTTGGTTATTTGTTTAGGTCAACTTTTCAGCACAATGAAAGATAAACAATCATTTTACCCTAACTGCTTGTGCTTTGAAATGACAAGTACTGTGTTATGCAGGCACAGAAGCCATGTTTGCAGATATTGGTCATTTCACAACATTCTCCATAAGGGTATGTGCTTTACTGGACCTCTGCTCAGATGTACTGTAATACAGATTTAATTGGGTATGTGCTTTACTGGACCTCTGCTCAGATGTACTGTAATACAGATTTAATTGTATAAGTGCATCACGATTAGTGACTTGTTCTTGAATGGATGGAGAGATGATGTGAGACAAGATAGGAGGCCAGAGGTATCAATTTAGATGAAACTTGCAAGCTTGCTTACTTAGCTGGTTAAATGTGGTTGTGACCTATCTCATTGGGGTGGTATGTCTATGACCGCTAGTGATTATTGAAGGATTTAAGTTGTTTGGGCATTCTTCTCCCTGCTTATCATCTTAGCCTATTCTTTTTGAATTTGACTATCTTCCCCAATCTGTCCCTTTTTATATATATGTCACCTTGTATGCTTCTTTGACTGATAGACCCTCTAATTGGTACCAATTCTAACTGCTAATAAAAATTCATGTTTGACGCAATATGTGAGGTTGGCTGCATCCATATATCCGAATTAAACACCCATCAAAGCAATCCTTACTCCACTTAAGGCACCATTTGGTAATTTGCAACATTTAACTGTATTTTCACTGTTACTTATCTCTTTTTTCTTTGATAATTAATGTAATTTTATTACCCAAAAATTGAAGTTACGCACATCATAAGTTACCTGTTACTTTCTGTAAAAGTTAAAAATTATCATTACTTTTCATCAGTGTCTACAATAAAGTTTATTCTAAAATATAAAAAATATTAGGGTGCACACTCAAAAATATCAATGTGCATCATGTTATTTTATCTTTAGTTCAGTACATTATTTACCAAACAGAGGTTAGTTGGGTCAGTTACATGAATACATGAGTGTCATTTGCTCAATCAAATGCCATGTTTGGTTTTAGTTTCAAATGAGATATTTTTTCTCAAAGTAACTGCCCATGCTTCCACCCCTACCTTATTCAACAAAGAGGGATTGAACACCATCACACTAGGCTCTCATTAATTGATCTCACCATGTAAGTTGGATCTCCCCCCACCAAAAAAAAAGGTTTTTTTTTTTTTTTTTGGTTTCATGAGATTCAAATTGAAATTAGATCTATTCATATTTGCAAAGATGGGCTCATAGGCTAGTGAAATTCTGGAAAGTAAGGTCAAGTATTGACAATGAACTTTTATTTCACTCAGGTTTGCTTGTATTCACGCTTATCATCAAGTGGTTGCCAAAAAATGGATTTGTGTCTGAGTATCAACATGTATCCTCTTTCCTCAGGGTACTGCTAAGCCCAACTCTGGACAGCTTCGAACATTTAGCGGATAACAGTAAACTACTGTTAGGCATTAGATTAGGAAGGTGATTCTTTAGGCTTCGTTTGGATGGGGAATTTTAGGAATGAAGATAGTTCAAAAACAATGAGATCCCTAAAGTAATTCACTTTTAAAATTCTTTAGCTGAAATTTATTGTTTGGATAACTATAAAGATAAGGAATTTGAATAAATAATTCCTAAACTAAGGATTTTTAAAGTTCTAAAAAGTTTGTAAATTCTATTTTAAAATATCCAAACCAAGTATTTAAACTAAGAAAGTATATAAATTATTTTTTAAAGTGGAATTTCTCCTAAAACTACTTTATCCAAATTCCAAACAAAACCTTGATTTGCTTTCATGCCTGTTTGATGAGTTGTCCTTTTCTTTTATTCTATGGGAGCTGCCCCTGCCTTGTCTTTATATATTCATATCCTTGTTTATTCTTTGTGAAGCGACCACAATTCATCTCCGCCATGGTCATTTTGTGCACGTATTGATGTTTAGTATCCCAGTATGCAGCACCATAGAGTGAAGCATAACGGGGCTTCTGAAAATTTTCTTTCAACTGAAATGATTGCATAGTACTCCTCAATCAGTTCTCTATTCCCAACCATCATGGCAGGATCCAGCGTGTGAAATCCAGTCAAAATCTCTGTTTAAAAGATCAAAATGCTTTTAGCAGCTGTTTTGCTTGTTTTTGGTGCACCATGTTCATCAATTAAGTTGTTAATGTTATCAAATATTGCACCTTGTCTGCCTGTGGGAGCATGATGCTGTTATGTTTATTGAAAGGTGGTACAGTACATGCTATGTTTTATGTCTTATTTGTCACAATATTTTTTAAGCATCAGTTGTAAAATTAGTACTTTTGTGCATCCCTTACATGCTATAGAACTCATATTTCCTCGTAACTGTGCAGCTGGCATTTGCGATTGTGATATATCCATGCCTTGTGGTACAATATATGGGCCAGGCTGCCTTTCTGTCCGAAAACCTGTCAAAGATTCCAAACAGTTTTTATGATTCGATTCCTGGTAGGTTCTCTTCAGTAGAGATTATAGTATGTTAGTATGACTCTTACTGTTACTTCAAAACTAGAAATTATTGCGTCTGTACTCGGATTTCATGTTATCTTGCAGATCCTGTATTCTGGCCTGTCTTTGTCCTTGCTACCTTAGCAGCCATTGTTGGCAGTCAGGCTATCATCACTGCTACCTTCTCCATTGTTAAACAATGTCATGCTCTTGGATGCTTCCCTCGGGTGAAGGTTGTTCACACATCCAGACATATTTTTGGGCAGATTTACATTCCAGAGATTAACTGGATTCTCATGATTCTCACACTTGCAATAACTATTGGATTTAGTGACACAACAATGATTGGAAATGCATATGGTAAGCTCCATCATGTCAAACTTATCCATCCCTTTTACCTTCATCCCCATCCTTAACTCATCACAAAGCTGGAACAGCAACTTCTTCATATAATTGAATTTGTTCCTGTTAAAACTTTTTGTTAGTTTGTTTTGTTTTGTTTAACTTAATATTAATGACTGCCTGCAATTTTACTGAGTTAATATGTCTAGAAGGATTAAGTATTTTATTTTCATTTCTATCTTTATTTTTGTTGTTGCTTCCACCGTAATGATTATTACTGGAGATGAGCTTTCTGGTGCGGCCATATCTAATTTAAGTTTGTGTGCAGGGCTTGCGTGTCTGACAGTCATGTTCATCACAACATGTCTCATGGCTCTAGTTATCACATTTGTCTGGCACCGTGTTTCTCTGGCTGTTCCGTTCCTTCTTTTTTTCTGTTTCATCGAGGGTGTGTACTTGTCAGCAGCATTTATTAAGGTCCCACAGGGTGGTTGGGTTCCTCTAATGCTCTCTCTTGTTTTCATGGTCATCATGTATGTTTGGCACTATGGGACTCGGAAGAAGTACAACTTTGACTTACAGAACAAGGTGTCATTAAAATGGATTCTTGGCCTGGGCCCGAGTCTTGGAATAGTGCGTGTTCCTGGTATAGGCTTGGTTTACTCAGAGTTGGCGACAGGAGTTCCTGCTATCTTCTCCCATTTTGTTACTAATCTTCCAGCGTTTCACAACGTGTTGGTTTTTGTTTGTGTTAAATCAGTCCCTGTCCCATTTGTTTCTCCAGAGGAACGCTTTCTAATAGGCCGAATCTGCCCAAGGCCTTATCGTATGTACCGCTGTATAGTTAGGTATGGCTACAAGGATATCCCAAAAGATGACGGGGACTTTGAAAACCTGCTGATCAAAAGTATTGCGGAATTTATTCTCATGGAATCTGTGGAGCCACAATTTTCAGGATCCGAGAGCTCATCTTATGATGGTAGGATGGCTGTTATAAGCACCAGAGCGATTCAATCAAGTGCAAGCTTAGTGATGTCGGAGCAAGATGATGCTCAAATGATTGACAGCATCCAGAGCAGCAAATCTCCGACACTCCATAGCTTGCGGTCTGCTTATGATGACGAGAGTGTGCAATTCAGGAGGCGTAGGGTGAGGTTCCAATTGCCACAGAACCCCGCTATGGACCCAGCAGTGAAGGAAGAGCTTTTAGACTTGATTGAGGCTAAGGAGGCTGGGGTTGCTTATATTATGGGGCACTCATATGTGAAAGCTCGGAGATCATCTTCATTCTTGAAAAAGCTTGCAATTGATATCGGATATTCATTCCTCCGGAAAAACTGCAGGGGTCCTTCTGTAGCTCTGAACATACCTCATATTAGCCTTGTCGAAGTTGGCATGATATATTATGTTTAGTTACATGCGACACTTCTTTTGTCCTCGCCTTTGGAGGGTAGATAATGCACAATACCCCCTATGTGTTAAAATGTTTTGCAGGGGAGTCTGTCAGTTCCGTTCCCTCTCTACCCCCACCCTCCTCTCCCTTTTTTTCTTTATATTTTTTCTAAATATACTATATAATTGTCAGGCAGATGCGACTTTCTTTTTGTCGTGTACAGATTATTCAAGTTGTATGATTTTCTCGATGATTTAGATGATTGATGATAGTCCATAGCGTAATCCGTATGTTCTCTTCTTGTCGTACCCGCTGCTTTTTTCTTGTTTTATTATTCTTGGCTCTTCATCAGTAATAGTATCGTGCGCTTCTCATCGACTTTAGATTCTGAGCTAGGCTGAAATAGGAAGACTTGCATTGGTGTCTGATCGATCCTTTCCTTTGCTGAAGCTTGAATGAAGGATGGTTGATTGACGAGACATGATCGGAGCCGATTCGGTTTTTGTCAAGGCAACTTTTTTTTTTATTTATAGAAAGTCAGAGTCAAAATTTACCAGGATCATATCAGAACTATTTAATAAACAAATGAAAGGTAAGCGGATTATTTTTCTCAAATAAGAGATGGAATTTGTCAACATTAGTTTGGTTTATATAGATTAGGCTTGTTCAAGAGCAGATATTTAGTGTTTTAGACATTTTAAATTTAGTATTTGTGATCCAATTTAAAGTTTTGAATATTTACTGTTTTGGATATTTAAAGTTTGGGATTAGATCACAAATAATCCGAAAGCATACAGTAATAGTTTTAAATATATGAAAAATAGAATTGGATAGCAAATTAATTTGATCTAATGAAAATTTTCTAATTTGAATTTAAATTGGTTCTGAATCAATTTTGAAAATTAAAAATTAAAGCAAGTATGTCTGATTTAAGTAGATTATATCATAACCAATATGGGAATTCTATCAAATTACATAACAACTCTTTTGTTCTAGTCTTTTAGATACTAAATAATACATAAAATTATCCAATAATAAATAAAATAAGTAGTCCTCTCATCCTACATCAAGCTTCCCCTAGTATAAAATAAAAATAAAGTGAAGATAAAAAATATTTCCGGCCATTCACAACCCTTAAATAACAAATTAAGAGGCCGCAACATGAGCTCGTAAAACCCTGTGATGTTGCATCAAAGAATAACAATAATAAGATCAAGTACTTTAGACACACATGATACTTTAGCCGCCAACTAAATTTAAAAAACATAAGGTGTAACATATATTTTGTTCCTATCATTGAGAAAATGAGACACATTATGAGACCGAGGAAGGAAAAAAAGGAGCATTCTTTGCAAGATAGATCTATGACTACATTCAAAAGTTCTCTTTTACATTTTTTTCAAAAGAAGATTGCACATTTCTAATGCTACATTTAGAACATATATGTAGTCTGTAGAGGATCAAATAAAACTTCATATCTCAAATTGCAAACAAGAAGAATACATAAAAGCTTCAGCAACATTAGAAAAAACATCATATGATGTGAATGCTTGACACAAGGCACCATTAGGTGCCATTATTTCTGTTACATTTTTAGCAAAATGACCAAAAATAATACTAAAATCAGATTAATCAATCAAGGCCATCAAGGAACTCAAAATTATCATGCTAGATATTATATCAACACTCGAGGTACATTCTATTCCACCAATTGTTGTATCTAAACAACCAAGAATTCAAATATTTTCAGCCACAATAATACTATCATATACAACATTTGAAAAAAAAAAAAAAACTTAGACTATATTATCGATTCTTCTAGAACAACTTGCACGTTACTGCATAATCTTAAATTAGCTTTGATTCCTCAACATGTCTGATTTTGGTAGATTACAAGCAAGCCCATCACTAAACCAACATATTACAGCTTCAATTTAAGTAATCCTTAAATTAATAGAGCAAATTCAACATTCTATGCTATAATAGACCTTCAATCAACATTTAATATACCAAATTTTAAGTTACATGCTATAAACAAATCTGATGTGAAGTTTTTAAACTTTCACTTTTCAATTATCATAGGTGGTAGAACGAAATTCATTTTCTCTACAATAAGAAGAACAAAATTGTGTTAATAAATATCTCATAAGAACTAATTAACAAAAAAAAAAGATGATTACAAAATTACCCGCTTCAATTGTTTCAAGATCCTTTAACTTTTCTTCCAACAATATTAATTCTTGTGATCCATGAAGCCAATGTTGTGCACAAATCAAAGCCTCCACCATCATTGTAGTTAAAGAACTATGAAAACAATCAAGCACACAACCTCTGGTGATAAATGCTTTCTAATGCAACAGTAAAGATAGGCATAGCCGAGATATCCTTAGCCTTTGCACTTATGATAACCTAGATTTATTCCTCTTCCACCAACCCAACACAACTTTAGGACTAAGAGGACTCTCATTGCCTTCATTGATCCATTCACTAATTCCCGCCAAATTCTCCTCCAAATACCTACCTAATTCAATTTTACCATATGTTATAACACTCTCAAATTTTAGACTATAAAATTTTATTTGAACATAATATGAAAGTGTTTTAAAACAAAATCGGGGAGTGTCACTGCCACATCAACCATGAGAGAAGTGTGATCATCACCTAACCTATACCTATTGCAAGGCAAAATGGAATAACAAATAGAGGAATGCATGCCATAATAGTATAAAAGTAATGATAACAATGATGAGAGTAATAATATAAATGGAAGAGAGATTACAAAATTTGAATACGGGAACCAAAACCAAGATTTTATATAACTAGAAAAACCAAAAGCATCCCAACACAACAGAAAAATACATCTAAGCTGGTTATCCTAGCTTTTAATTGAAAGAAAATATAACTCTAAATCCTCAAACAATGGCCAGCTATTGCACCATGAGGTCATCCTCAATATACTCTAGCTGAGACTTATAATCTTGCACATCATCATTTTCTCACTAGACTAGAAGCTAGATTATCATAGTGACCACAAATATAGTATCAGTATGGTGAAATACTAGTAAAATAAACTACCTAAAATACGACAAGGGCTTATGCTGCACATTGAGGTCACGTAGTAACTTGGTATAACACATACTCCGATAACATAACTTCCAAGCTCATGAACGTAATATGATAAAGCATGCTCACACAAGATTCTTTGAAGAATTAATAATACATATCATACATAAGATGCACACAATAGGAGCCATATTATAGATCTTCTTTTAGTAACCACATACTTTCTAGTTATTAAGATAGTTTGTCTAACCACACCTAGTTTTCTATCATGAACCAAAGTCATGGCAGCATACACACACAATGGGATACCACACCCACCAAAGGGGGTCAAGATACATCAAAAGGGATTTTCTCTAGGGATATGACACCCACTGCATATTGAATGCACTTGTTGCTTGGGCAAACATAAATTGGGATACCATACCCACCACACATGGTCAGAGTACATCAAAGGGGCTTGTACTTGGATACCTCTCCCATCACACATTGAATGTATCCGCTATAAGGGCTACATAAGCTATAATGGATAATACAAAATTCCAGGGGGGCTTGTATTGGATGCATTACACACTTAATTTGGACACCGATGCCATGTAAGCCTAGCACAATATAATCATATACCTCAAAGATATGTGCATAACGTTAAATATCGTAACCTATTAAAGAAAAAAATAATTAATGAGTGAAAAGATAAAAACATAAGGTGTTTCGCCTACTAACTTTTGGCTAACTACCTTGAGAGCCGGAGAAAAAGGCTCAAACAATATCTTAATCCACTATTATAAATTCCAAGTGATGTCACAAATCATCATTAATTCCATTAATAACAAATTGGGTGTTTCCACATAATAACACCAAACACAATATAAGGCATACAAGCGATTATTTACGTGTTTAGAGGTAACACCAAGCTTAACCACACAAAGCCCACAATATTATCATTTTGATCCATGTTAAAATTGGGCAAAACATGGTTGAAATCATGATTAAAATATCATAATGACATGAAAATATTAATGTAGAAGTCTCATGGAGAGAGCATCAAAAAACAAGCAAACATGGTGAACTTAGGCGGACTAGTCCCAAGAAAAATATCACACACCAAAATTAATTTACTGGTTGATCCAACCAATTGAATTTTCATATGAACTAGTAGATGCGTTGGGCCAAATTAGTTGATGGGTTTAAGTAGAGGCCAAACCACTATGGTCACAAAGGAATCAATCAATAGGTTAGGCAAACCGATCGATTACTTAGGGAAACCAATCAACTAGCTCATCAAACCAATCAACTATTTAAGCAACTAGTCGATTGTAGCCACCAATTTATGCAAATTTTCACACAACCAATCGATCGGTTATAGGAAACTAGTCGAATGGTCTGGGGCAAACAACATCTAGACATATGAACCACACAAAAAAATCACTAATCTTTTCTAAATTAATTTTATCATGCTTCTATGCTGTAACAAATATGAAAGGACGTACTCCACATATGAATTCACATAAATCATGGTAGGAATCAATACCCAATAAGATCATGCTTGGATTTCACTAAACTCATGCATAATATCAAAATACTTAAGCATAATCCAAAACTTCATATTTTGAAACATAGCAATATGTTCGAATCTATGAAATCAACATAATACATACACATCACATAACATACCAAACACTCAAAACCACAAAAGAAAAAAAAACACACAAAACCTTATTCATACTAGAGATAAGAATGCCCTACCTCCAAGTAAATCTTCTAGCACAAAAATACACCTAACTTGATGATCTCTACCAATATATGTATTCCCTAAGAGAATCAAGAATCAAGAATCAAAACCATGAAAAATATGTTATAAAAATTAATAAAACAAAGTAAAAATAAGAAGGATAAGAAAAATGGAATAACACAACCTTTCTCTTAAAATAGATTTTCAAAAAGAAAACCGAAATCTTCAACCTTTCTCAAAACCTTAATCCTTCCTTAATTAAGAGAAACAAGGCGGAGCTATGGATAAGATTAGGAAAAGAAATAAGAGATAAGAATCAACCAAAGGATGAAAGGAAAAGAGGCAAGCCTTTCTTTTTCTTAGTAGAGAAGAAAAAGGGAGAAATTGAAGGATATCTCGACACTAAGCAAAATTTACCAAGGGAAAGGGAGAAGAGAGAAAATGCAGAAGGTAAGAAGAGGAAATGAATTAGGAATGGAGTGTATAGGAGAGAGATGGTTTGACATCTTTAAGGAGAAGCGAGAGAAAAGGGCAACTTGGTTGAGTGTGGGTAACCAAATATAAGAGAAATACATAATGCGATGAGGGAGGTAGAGTGTAGTTAGGAGGGGACATGGAAGAAGGTTTGTAGGTTAGGGAATAGGATGTAGTAAGTCAAATATACAACCATGATTTCTAGAAGGGAGACAAAAGTGAGGGCAAGAGAGAGAGAGAGAAAATGTGAGGAATACTACAAAAGCACTTTTGAATTTTTTTAGCTAAATAAAGTCATGAAATGATCTAAATAATGTAAAAATAATCATACAACATCAAAATATGATTATTAGCACAAATATATTCTAATTAGATGTTTTTATAAACATCAAAAATAGATTCAAGCTAAAATGATAAAAGAATATGAAATCACATGACTGTCGATCGATCGGTTTGGACAAACTAGTTGATTGGTTTATTAGGAAAAAAAGTATCTATTCTTGAGTGTATATGAATTGGTTTGGAAAATTAGTCCACTATTACACTTGAAATTTAAATTTTTATTAAAATTTCAAGCCCCTTTCAAAACCAAAACTAATTTACCTTATATCAACATAATTTTAGGCACATTTTGAAAGATTTTAGGATGAGGTATTACCTATATATTTTGGCTTTACATTGTCATCTTAAACTTTTCACATCTAAATTAGATGATAGCAACATTAAAATCACTAGTAGAGAAGACCTTTGATTTACTACTAGATACATGTGATTGACAAGAAGCATAGTATGTATATAAAAACTTCAAACACTTCCTTACATTTCTAATATCATCAATACAAGAATATTTTCATCACCATTATCATTAATACAAGAATCAATCAATGTACTAATAAGAGAAATTTATTGGAAATATACATTTCTAGTAACATAAAGATACCCCCAAATCCTCAAAGTACCTTCATAGAATATTTTCCAAAAAGGTAACAAATAACAAATAGATTTCTAATCACCCTCTTTAGGAGTACCCTTAATCTTAGTAAGATCATCAACATATCTATCATCTTCCTTTAACAAATGAACACAATGGCATCACCAATCATCAAGTAAGTAGAGATACATAATTTCAACATCAAGACAAACTAATTTATTGGAATTTAATTTGACTTGCTCAACATACATCTTAAACTTTTCCAAATGAGTAGGATATGATCTCACCTATTTTGAATCTAAACGAACTTTATCAATCAAATCAATGGTTTATTTCAAATTTTTTTTAACAACTAAATTCAAAATATTAGCACCACACCTCATATGCAAACAGTCCCCATCCAAAAGAAGTCCATAACCCCAAATGTTAATTATTTTTTTCCATTATTTGATGCACAAATCATTAGAACTAATGTTATCACTAGTTATAATTAGAATTTTGTCAATTACCCAATCAAGAATACATCTTTCAATAGCTTTGCCAAGAACCTCACCAAAATGGCCAACTATTTGACAATTTTTATTTTTTTTACATATGCTAATTTTGATCAATATAATGACTAGTCAAATACATATAGCTAAGATTTTGGCATGAAGTCCATAAATTAGTGGTGAGACTAACCCTATATCTAGCTTTATGAAAAGACTACTTTAAATTTTTATTCTCTTCTATAAATACTTTATAATAATCCCTAGTCACCGTTACCCTCAAAGGTAAAATAAAATCAGGCTAAATAACTTCCAAAAAAAAAATACCAAAATCCTTCTCTCTCAATAAACCTAAAAGGAATCTCATCCATGATTATCATCATTTCCAAAGATTTTCTATTAGGCTCTTGATTAAGTTTCCACTGTGTCATCATTTTATCACATAGTTAGGATTATTAAATTTATCACCATATATTATTGTCTCACTTGAACAAAAAAGAGCCATTAGTCTCAAATTTCTCCTTATTAACTGGATTTTTCTTACAACGATGAAGATAATTAATTATAATACTAGTTCCTTTGTTTAGATTAGTAACATAATAATTTTCATAATTATTATAACTAGCCCTCAATGCATTAGTAGCCATTCTTGTGAAGTGTTTCCATATCCAATATTTTTTTCCTTTTACCTTGAGGTGCTAATGTGTTAGTTGTCCTTGAAGATAGAGAACCCTTATCTACATTATTTCCCTCTCTAATTGTTGGTAATTCACCAACATAATACAAAAGTGGATATTTAAGACTATTCCCTTCTTCAATAGCAACATTCATCTCATTATTATTAGTTATAATTACCGAAAATCAACCAAATATGATGGCTATTTGCATTTATTAATATCAAAATGAAAATAATAGACTAACCAAAGTCATTTTATAACAACAGATAGATTTGTTTTATTATGTATTTATGCTTTCTCAATCTCCATCAATAGTTAAAACATATAGGAATTTTAGTTCATACTAATTTATACAGCTCAAACATATATGTATAAATTATACTTATGTAAGTTTTAGAGCATATAAGGTATTCTTACTCTACATATCTGCCTCACAAGTCATAACAAGAAACTCAACTAAAATAAAATTAAATCTAATAGAAATAAGGAAATTTAGTACTTACCAATTCAAAGCTTTAGAAGACCTGCAATTCATAGAATATACTTGTTGTTTGGAATCAAAACTATAAAGTACTGAATACGTAAAATTATTAAAAGTTCAAATTTGAAATTAGATCTAAACCGTATACAAAACCAAAATAATAATAAAAAGAAAAGAAAATGTGAGAGCCCTTGAGAAACTGACCAAAATTGAGGCTTGTATTTGTGACCAAAATTGAAGCTTGAATTTGTGTGGGTTGAGAGGCTAACTAAAATATTTATATGTAAAATTATTTTCTATATAACTAAAAAAATATGAAATAAATTTAAATAAATATAAATATATTTTCATTAGATCAGATATTTGATTTTTTTTTTACTTTTTGTTGACCAAATTAGTTATTTAATCCAAAAAAAATATTAGATTAGTTATTTTGTTTTTGGGATTGGAATGGTTTATCAAATATTAGATCACATGAGGAGCTGCAATTTGATTAATTTCCTCTTTAAATAAATAAAGGAGCCTATAGTTAATGGTGATAGGATAATAAATATTGATGAGACATAGGGTTGAGAGTAGAGTATTTGGCTAAGCCGTGTACAAATGATGATGGTTTGTTCACTTTGAGCCTCATTGTCTCCTGTACCAAACCTATGATCCCAATCAAAGTCGATAACTAAATGGATGAGTTAGATCACCTACCTTAGGTTTATATCCCTTTATTTATCTCTCATATTACAAAAACATTTATGGGTGCTTTGGGAATAACCCTAACTGAAGAACATATACCTTTATCATTTATTTTCCATGAACCATATACATATAAAGATGAAGTAAATGATTCTACGATTTTGGCTGCTCTATCAATCCTTTCATCTCTTTTATGGAAATACTCCATTAGGGCTCCAAACACATCATGTATCAACCAGCTTCTTCCTCACTTAAATAAACTACCTTAACAACACTTGTGATCTACCATATAGCTATTATGACCCTCTCAAATTGATAATTAAGACAGAACCTAATGTTGGATAATGGTAGAACTTATGATGTTTTTGTTGTTGTTAGAAGTTTATCCTTATTCCACATTGATGGGGGGGGGGGAAGAATTTTTCTCAACATAAATACCCTTCTAATAACCTTAGTGTTTGAGTTATTTGATATGGGTTGTTTTGTAGTGGTGATGTTATCTAATCAACCACCTGGTTTAGGATTGGATTTTGCGTGGGTGGGTTATGGTATTAGAAGATTTGAGCCCAACATTCTTTTTAATAAAATTTTTATGTTTTTCCCTTTTCTCTATTTTACTCAGTTTTGCTGTTCCCATTTTTTCCTCCACTTTGAATGTTTCAAATTTTACATGCATTGTGGTGGACTAATTCTTCAAGGATCGGTGATTGTTATTAGGTGTAGTTTACTCTTATATTTTGAATTTTGTATCAAAATTTTGAGTAAGATAACTGAGTACTTTTTAACTCTCTCTCAGTAGATATTTTCTTACACTTATTGGGCAAAGTTATGAATTTTAAATACTCTTAAATCTTGAGTGTACTAGATTATAGGGTCATTGAGTTAACCTTCGAGGTGATAGCATTTGTTTTATTGATACCGTCAGCTAATTGTTTGTTGCATCTCTGAACTAGAATTTCTACTTTGATTGTTTGGATTGTGAATTTGCATTTGTGGTATGTTCCTTGTCACTAGATCTCAATTTATTTATCTCAAAATTAATTATGGGTTTATGATTCAATTCTACGCTAATATTTCAAATTAGTTGGGTTTGAAATTTTGCTGTTTTGGTTGGTTTGAGTTTGTGATTAAGATCAAATTTAGTATATCCACATTACTGCTATTTGGATATTACATATTAGTGTTGTTGTTGGTGCCTATTAAATTTCGTTTAATACACTTGTGATAGGAGCATTAATTGAGCTTGTTACTAATATCTACTAGGTATTAATTTTAACTATTACTACATCTGCTTTTGACTTGCTAGTTCAAGTTGGAATTATAAGTCATTGTAATGTTTTTGTTTTAATTTTAGTGTCCAAGTTGGTGAATTGTGCTTGTGCTATAGTGTGTTGGCTTAGATCAAATTTACTATGGATGCTACTACTATTCCCAAAGTTGTTTTAGATGTGTTGAAGTTCAAGCCATTAGATGGTTCTAATTACTGTAGAAGGTCTTACAAGATTCTAATTTTATTCAAAGCTCTTGATGTTGATTATATTGATCTGTTGATTGATATATCTATCACATAACTTGTTGTAGCCACTCCCACTGCCACTCCAATAACTCTTACAATAAAGAAATCGGATAAGGAAGATAATGTGAAGTATGATAGGAGTAACAAGACAATATGAGCCCACTTATCATCTCATATGAAAAATAAGCTGTTTAATACTTGCTTTGATGTCGGTTTTGTTAAGGAGGTTTAGGATTCATTAAAGAAGTAGTATGGGTTTCATGAGGCTAGCATGAAGAGATATGTGGTTGGTAACTTCTTAGGATTTTAGATGGTTGATGAAAATCCCATCATAGAGCAAGTACATGAGTTTGAAAACTTGATTGCTGATGTGGTAGCTAGGGGTGAATATTTGTGAGACATTACAAGTTAATGTTATGTTAGAGAAGTTTCCTACTTACTGAAATGACTATAGGAGCTACTCAAAGTATAAGAAAAGACATATAACTTTATCTGAGTTGATTAGTGATATGAGAATTGAAGAGGCCAACCAGTTGAAAGATAAGCATGTTTCTTATGTTGCTAATTCTGTTGATACTAACTTTATTGTGTCTAGTGCTACTAAATATAGGTTCAAAGGAAGGGAAAGATTCCCCAGAAGAGAGGCTAGCAAAATAATCAATCCAACTTAGAAAAGGGGGAAAATATTCCGAAGAAGAAAGTGACATGCTATGTATGTGGAAAGAAATCTCATAAAGTTTCCTAGTTCTACAAGAGGCAGGGTAAAGGAAGTTAGGCTTAGCAGGTTCTTACACCTCCAACTCCTCAGCTCAATGTTGTTGAGTTTGAAGATGTGATTGTTGTTGTAGTTAAAGTCAACATGGTGAACACCAAGGCATATTCGATTGTGGACATAGGAGCTTCAAATATGTGTGCTAACAAAGGGATGTTCATCCAATTAAAGGATGCTAATTATGAAAAACTTATCTACATGGGTAATCAATACACAATTGGAGATCTTAAAAAGGGAAAGTTTCTTTTAAAACTTTCTTTTGAAAATAAACAATCTTTCAGTGATATTTACTTTATACCATCCTTTTGTAAGAACTTGGTTTCTAGTAGTTTGTTGATTAGGGTTGGTATGAAACTCGTCTTTGCTACTAATAAGGTATTAATAACTAAAAATAGGGTATTTGTGGGACAGGGGTATTTATATAATGGTTTGTTTGTACTAAACACTATTCCATTTGATTTGAGTGAAATAACTTCTACTGGTTTTGCTTATTTGTGTGAGTTTATTAATATTTGGCATGTTAGGCTAAGGCACGTTAACGTATCTTTCTTGAACAAACATAAAATTTGAATTTAATTAGTGTGACAGACATTAATTATGAGAAGTTCCATGTTTGTGTGGAAACTAAGTTTACTAGAAAGCCTTTTAAACATGTCACTAATAAAACAAATGAACTACTTACATTAGTCCATATGGAATTAGATGATTTTAGGAAAACCAAGAGTAGAGGAGATAAATGGTATTATATGACATTTATTGATGATTACTTGAGATATAATGAGGTTTACGTCCTTAGATCTAAAGATGAAACCAAAGGTATGTTCTTAAAATATAAAGTAGAAGCTAGTTAGATCATAAGATAAAGAGGCATAGGTCTGACAGGGGTGCTGAATATGGAACTTGATTCCTAAAGGAACTTTATGATATTCATGGCATTATACATGGGAGTAATGCCCCTTATACCCCAAAAAATAATGGCATAGTTGAAAGAGAAAATATGAATTTTAAAGAAATGATGAATGTTATGCTTTTAATTTATGGTATGTGATACCATATGTGAGTGGAAGTTGTTTTGTCTACTTATTATATTTTAAATTGTGTTCCTCATAAAAGGTTTTGCACCTAGCTTGAGAATTTTAAAAGTGTGGGGGTTGGTTAACCTAATTTTAGAAAGACTAACGTGGGAACTAATGTAACACCCCAAATTCACTACTGAAAAATTTCGTTTAAAACGAAAGGTTTAACGGAAGCGTACAATTTAAAACCATGAATTTAGGGGTATTACCGCCACACTCAGTACCGGACCGGTTCACTTCTACTGTCCCGATACCGAGTGCTAAGGCTAGATCAAAATTTCGTGAAGTGAAACCAACAAAGCATAAGTGCATAATCAACATAAAATATCCAGGAAGGTTAAGGTACCAACAGCAGTTAAAATATCGTTAGGATTACAATTTAAGAATTCCATTCCAAAATACGAGCGTAACATAAATACGACTCAGAACATGATAAATGACAACGGAAATAACAAGTTGTCCGACCGGCTCCCTCTCGGCCCCAACCAAAGTAGACTCAATACTCAGCCCCACCCGATGCCTCATAGGTGTCGTAGGCATCGAAAACCAAATCTCCTACCTGCACAAGGTCAGAAGGGCCCTCTGCTCGTGGGAATGAGCAGCACCCATGAAACGGATGATCAGTACGCTACGTACTGAGTAAGGTAACAGACGAGCTAAGGCCAACACATAGCACACAAGACCCACATTCAACACATAAATAACATACGATGACATGCATGAATAGATCTAATCACTTTCTGATATCTTATTCTGTATTCTCATTAATGAAATAAGTCCATTTCACGCATTCTTCAATAATCCATGTGAGCACGGGGACCCCACTATTATAGCCGGTGGACCGGAAATAAAAACACAAGGCAGAACGCCTCTGACCACTATTCTAACCGGTGGACCGGACTGGCCCCGCCTCAACATGGTGTTCCACTGTAAGTACTTAGTATTTTTCCCATGGTTTAACTTATTTACTTTGGGTCTATCGAGCCGAGGCCCCCACTATTATAGCCGGTGGACCGAAAATAAACACAGGGCTGAACGCCTCTGACCACTATTATAGCCGGTGGACCGAAACGAAACGCACAGGGCAGAACGCCTCTGACCACTATTATAGCCGGTGGACCGGAACGAAACGCACAGGGCAGAACGCCTCTGACCACTATTATAGCCGGTGGACCGGAACGAAACGCACAAGGCTCGGCTCAACAGTCTTTCGCTTTACGTTATTAGTGTCTTATCCGTGTCTTATTGAATCACACATCACCCTTGACATGCATGCCAATAACATACTACTATTTGCCTCTCAAGCGGGCCCGCCTCATATGTTGAGACAATTACCCTTTTCTCACACCCGACATCCATCCCCCGTAGACTAGGGCATAGTGACATATAGTAAGGCATGATCTCCAAGAATATAGACTACCCCGACACATATGATATCGACTCCGTATGTCCTCATCCCTCTAGGAGGGTTCCTCCTCGGAGAACCTAGTCGGACCTATGTGGCCCAACTCTTTCTTACTTACCCAGACGTTACTTTGTTCTCTATCTCGCACCTCATATTTATTATGAAACTCCCCAAATGTATTACCTTATTTTCCAAGTTCACGTGTGACCGACAAAACCCTAATTGGCCACCCAAACCCTAGCACTTTACTTCCTCAATAAGTAATCTCCCTCTTTCACCCCAAATCTCTCCTCTCCTTTAGAAAACCCATACTCCCCCTTTATATAAGTGAACTCTCACTCTCAATCCCACACTCCATCCTTCCTTGATCATTTTTACCCTTGTACCCCTCAGTTTCCTCATTTTCTCCCAAAACCCTAATAGGGTCCCTTAGACACCCTTACATCGATCCACGTAAAATTTTGCACCCGAGTCCCCAATGGACCCATAACTTTGACATTATCTTACTTACTTCCTAAATCAACTTTCCTCACGTAAGATTCATTCCCATGCATAATTTAAACACTCCATGCAAACTCTCCAACACCCACTCACACACAAAACCCTAATAAGGCCTCTTATACACCAACTAATGTGCTATTGTTCACACTAAGTCTCCAATCCTTCCAAGACTCTCCCAAGCTCTTACTTACAACCCAAATTAACTTTTCCCACGTAAGGATTACGCCCATGCAAGGTCTAAGCCCCCCATGCAAACTTTCCAACATCCACTTCCCCGTTTTTCTTTTGTTATCATTTTATGCTACCCAAAACCCTAGCATGCATGTCCTAGAGGGCCATAACAAGTCACATCATCAACATCAACAACAAACATGGAACATGGCATACATGTATAACATAAGGCACACACCACATACCTCATGATCCACGCTGCGCTACACAAAATAGGTTATTCATAGTACATGCATAATACACATCAACATGACATGCTCATCATTCATCAACACATTACAACACACATAACGTAAGGCCATAGCTTCGTCCTTACCTAAGGCGACGCCGGGCTTGGAGCACGCTCCTCTAACTCCTTAGGGCTTTGGTCGGGGTTACCTATAAAAGGGGAAAATGCTAAGTATTAGTTTCCCTTATAATTACTATCAATCCTCATTCTCGTTTAAGGTTAGGGTTTTTATTACTAAAAAGGGTTTTATATAAAAACTAGGGTTTTTACCTTAGAATTAGTATACTAAATATTAGTAGTCAAAATGTAGTTATTTATGATACTTATTGTTACACTTATTTTATTAAGCCCATTAGTTCCATTCTTATAATACTAGTGTTCACTAGTTACAGTAAAATAGTTATAATAATAATAATAATAATAATAATAATAATAATAATAATAATAATAATAATAATAATAATAATAAAAATAATAATAATAATAATAATAAGACTACTAATAGTGATAATAGTAATAGCTAATAATAGTGTCATAGTAATGAGGTTAGGGTTAATGTTAAATGGTATGGTAATAAGGTTCAAGTACTCTTCTTAGTTAACAACCACATGATATTTGCTAGCTTGAGTTAAGTAACATGGATAAGAACAAAAGTAGTATTATTATTAACAATAGTGATAAATGTGTTAAGTATAATAATAATAATAATAATAATAATAATAATAATAATAATAATAATAATAATAATAATAATAATAATAATAACAATAGTACAACCAAGTAAGGTTAAGCAATAATAATAATAACCATAGTAAGGATAATAGAAATAATAATGATAAAAATGTTAATATTAATAATTATGAAAATAAGACCAAAGTTAAGTATAATATAGGTTAGGGTTTAAAAGGGATGTTAGTATTAGTAAGAAAATAAGAACATTAATAATAAGACAATAATAATGGTAATAATGATAATAATAATAATAATAATAATAATAATAATAATAATAATAATAGTAATAACAATAATAAAAGTAATAATAATAATGATAATTAATAATAATAATAATAATAATAATAAGTATATTAGTGTTAATATTAGTAGAAAATAGTAGCAACTATATAAAAAAAGGGTTAGGGTTTGGATGGGTGGAGAACCACCTAGGGTTGGTGGTGGTCCGGCGGCGGCGACGGCGACGGCGGCGGCGGTGGAGGAGGAGAAGAGGGGTAAAGATGGAGGTGGCGGTTAGATGGTAGGGAAAAAGGAGGAGTTTGAGGTGGGGAAAGAAAGAGCAGGTGGAGGGGAGTGGAGTGAGGGTGGTGGCGTGGCAAGGGGCGGCGGCGCGCGGCGGCGACGGCGGCGGCCGAGGGTGGTGGAGAGAGGTGGGAGATGAGGGAGGAAGGAGGAGAGGGAGGCAAGGAAAGTTGAAGGCAGGGAAAGGTAGAGGGAGGCCTGCTGGGCATTTTGGAGGGTGGAAGGGTGGCTAGTAGCGGCGGAGGAGGCGGCAGAAGGCGGCGCAAGGCGGCGACGGGCTGGAAGTGGTGGTTTTCGGGGTAGGAACTTTGCACGACGAAGGCAGCACGTGCAGGGCAAGGCGGAGGGTGGTGGTGGCTCGGTTTTGTCGAGGGAGGTGCAAGGATGGTAACGGTGGCCAGAGGTGGCGGCGGCTGTCTCCGGTGACGGCGAAAAGCCCGTCTGTTTGAGGCGGCGGAGAGGCAGGGTTTCGGGGCAAAAAAAATGAAAAGGGCTGATCGGGGCTGCCAATGGGGGGTATTTATAGGCCATGGGGGGGAAAACGACGAGAGGAAGGGAGGTGGCACGCAGGGCAGGTGTGTAGGTGGCCGGCCGGTGGCAGGTGGTGCAGGTTCTGCCATGGCAGGCTGGGTCGAGGAAGGGGAAGAAGAAAGGGGAAAGAGAAGGGCACGCGGGAAAGGGAGAGAGGGACTCAGTCGGGGTCGAAAAGAGGAAGAAAATGACGGGAGAGGGGCAGGGAAGGACGGTCAGTGCTGGGCTAGTGGTTGCCGGCAGGATTCGAGCTGCAGCGTCGAATTGCAGGTCAGGGCGCAGGTCGGGGGAGGAAGAAGATAGGCAGGGTGGACCGGTGGTCCAGGGGAAAAGAAAAGAAGGGGAACCGGCCGGTTCGGCGGCGGTTATTTAATCCGTAAGTAAAACGCGGCGTACTGGAGTTTGTGTGAGTAAAACGCAGCGTCGCGTCGAAGGTGGGCAACGGTCATAAGGTCATTTAGCGTGACGCGGCGTTTCGACGGTACTGAGGCCAAAACGCAGCGCACGGGCGCACGGGGGTCATGTCGCACGGCGCTGGGCCGCGGGCGAGAAGAAGGAAGGAGAGGCGGGGGCCTGGGCTGCGCAGGCCGGCGCGCGAGACGGGTGAAGAAAGGAGGTTTGGGCTGACGGCTGGCCCAAACCGGGGAAGGAAGAAGAAAAGAAAGAAAAATAAAGGAGGAAGAAAGAAAAAGAAAAGAAAGGAGAAAAAGGAAAAAAAAAGGAAAATGGAGAAATGGTAAAATGGTTGGGTTGGAGGTATTTGGGTATCTATTTATTTATATAATTAATTTATATATATAATTTTAATAATAATTATTTTAATTATAATAATTAAATCCATTTTTAAATTAGTTAGGCTATTTTGGATAAATTTCCTTAACCTCCATGCTAATTAGAGAAATACCCAAATTTTCTTCCAATTAAATTCTTTATTATTTTCCTCTTAATATACCTTAATTAACTCTCTACATCTTAATAAATGAGTTTATATAATTAATTTTCCTAAAAATTCCTTATTTGGCCATAATTTTGGAAATTAGGATTTTGGGATATTACAACTAAGATGTTTGATTGTGCCTTTATTGGTTCTTCTCAGAATATTTCCGCTTATAGATTCTTATACTTAAGTGATCATTCTATTTGTGAATCTAGGACTACAGAGTTCTTTGAAATTGTGTTTTCCATGAAAAATAATGCATGTGATATAGCTAGTTCTTCTAATGTTGCTCCTATACCTTTAACTATGAATTCTTCCTCAGTTGTTATAAATGATGCTGTTGTTATTGAACCTAGACGATGCAAAATATGTAGGATAGAAACTAGTTTTGGACATGATTTTGAGATTACTTTTATTTTTAAGATTGATGATATATATAGGAACAATGAGGAATTTGTGTATGCCTTTTTTATTGAACATGATCATAAATCATATAATGAAGCAATAATTTCTATTAAGGCTAGTTTTTGTAAATAAATACTTAAAAATGAGTTGGATTTAATGATGTATAATCACACATAGGATTTAGTTGACATGACTAGAGGGGGTAAAAAAATTAAATGTAAACGAGTCTTTCAAAAGAAATTGAGAAGCAATGGAACTATAGATAAGGTTAAAGCTTGTTTGGTAGTTATAGGTTATAAAGAAAAAAGAAAAAAAAGAGGTTGATTTTTTCGATACTTATTCTCTTGTTACTAAGATTTCCACTTTTTGTTTTATAGTTGCCTTGGCTAATATCCATATAATTATATTTCATCAAATGGATGTTGAAAGACACCCTATAGGGGAGTGAATAGGGCTTTATAGAATGGAAATAAAAAAAATAAAAACTAACACACAATGAAGAGTAATTCAAGAATAAATATCTCTTTACATCCACTACCAAAAGGTTCTCCCTTTTAGATTTTAAAATAGTGATGTGTTTTTATTGGTGATCACTCTTCTCTCGATTTATGAGCCATACTATCTCAATGATCCTCTAAGAGATGATTTGAAACTTCACCTATTTATCTAATCTAGACTCATAATATAAATCTCTCAAGAATGATAGGTAAACACTCACTAGTCCCTTTAAATTAATTTTTTTAAAGGAGGTTGTGATTAGAAATTATTCTCACCAAGAATACACGATATGAAAGCAAAGAAAATACCTAAAGGCTCAATGAAAGCCTTTGCCCAAGTAGGTAGATATCGTGTCTTGGAACTTTCTCTCTTCTCCCATTTTCTCTCAATGGTGAGCGGTGTGAGGAACCTAGCCTACCAAGAACACCGTAATCCCCCTTTTTTCTACAGTAATCGTTCCATTTTCTAGCTGTTACTGTTCGGGATATTGTTTGTTTCTAATTTATGGGCAATAAAAGACGATTGGGGCGGCAGAAATTAACTGTTCACGCAACAGTTTGTGCGCTGCCCAGCCCCATGAAGAGTGATGCTCAATTCGATTCGAAGTTGTCGTCGCCTGGATCTGCTGGTGCTGGGTCGCTGTCCTCTCCCATTAATCCCGGTAGCCCTCGCCGGTCAACGTCCAGCACAGATCTGGACTCCAGCTCGAGCGAGGATGGTGAAACTTTCAGATCTGGTGGTGCGCTGACTACTGTTCTTACTGGTCCAGATCTAGTTTCTAAAATTTCAGCGCAGGAGGAGGTTTGCTCGGAGTAGGTGCATAATTCGTGTGGTGTTTCTGGTCAGTCTGGAGCACCGCCTGGTGCGCTGGTGGTGGAACCGGCTGTGCGCAAGGAACAAGCCACTGTCGCCCAGCCTTGTAATTTTTCGCAGAACCAGAGTGGAGCGGGGCTCGAGCAGGGACCGGCGGTCAACGCCCAGCTGGCTGACCTGCCCAGGCCTGGCAACTCAGTACACGCGCCTAGTGTAGCTGCCCCCGTGAATGCTGATTCTGGGCGGGAAGGCGGCCAGCACGCGCCAGGTGGAGTATCCCATTCGAGAGGTACTGTTTTCAATCCCTTTTGGTCGGAAAAAATTCTGAATAATGGGATGACTTATGCTAAGCTTTTTGCTACTGCACCAACGATGAAGTGTGACTATATTGCTCCCAAAAATAATTCTGTTTTTATTGATTCGAGCAAAATTGATAAAATTGAGGATACGTGGGGTGCTTGTGTGCTTGGAAGATTTGTTGGGGTGCAGGTTGATAAATACTTGATTAATGCTGCTAAATCGGTACAGCAGATAGTTCCTTCTTCTAGTGTGCCTAGAAGGAAGGCTCAGCTCAACCTCCAAAGGCAGAGTAACCTAGAGACATCTGAGGTGCAGCAAGTGGAGGAGACTGGTAGCCTTGAGTTGGGTAACGTGGTAGAGAAGGGTGAGCCCTGGAAAACCGTCCGAAGAAAGGGTCGTGGCCCTAAAAAGAGGCCATTTATGTCCCTTAAGAAGCCACCTCTGGGGTTGGTTGGGAAGCGGAAGACATCTCGGCATCACGCCGATCCGTTGGTTTGAATATCCTTGCGTGGAATATAAGGGGAGGGAGCTCTCCCCTGAAACAAAAAGCTCTTGCCAGACTTCAGCGTGATCGTCGTTGCTCTATAGTTGGGGTATTGGAGTCCAAATTGGATGATGAAAAAGTCTTAAAGTTAGTGCGTCTCTATTTTGCTGGGTGGAAGTACCTTCATAATTTTGCTTATCACCCTAATGGGCGTATTTTACTTCTATGGGACCCAGGTGTGGTGAATGTGACCGTTCTTGAAGCTTCCCCGCAATCTCTCTTAGGTATGGTCACTGATCTGTCTATTGGTGCTGACTTTTGCCTTACTGTGGTCTATGGGTTTTATAGCGTTGGTGATAGGAGACCCCTTTGGGATAATTTGAGTGCTTTATCCCCTATTATTGATGGCCGGTTACTGATTATGAGATGGCAGACTTCAAGGAATGTTGCCTGGTGAATCAACTGTCGGATGTTCCCTCCACAGGTTGTTTCTTCTCCTTCTTTGCTAAAAATGTTAAATGTAAGTTGGATAGAGTTCTCTTGAATTCAACAGGGTTCGCTGCAGACTTTGCTGTCATGGCTCAGTTTCTCCCTCCAGGGTCTATCTCTGATCATTGCCCTGCTCTTATTTCTATTGGAGGGAAAAAATATATTCAGAGGCCTTTTCACTTCTTTAACATGTGGTGTGATCATCCTGACTTTCTGAGTGTTGTGGCTGATGCTTGGACATTTGATTTTTGTGGGTCTCATCAGTTTAATCTGAGTCAGAAACTTTCCGGGCTCAAGCATGGCCTCAAGCAGCTTAATAAGTTACATTTCTCCCATATTGTCTCTAGAGCAGAAGAGGCTGAGGGTAAGCTCATGCAAGCGCAGGAGGCATTCTTATCTGGCTCTGGTGTTACTCCTTATGCCACTTTGGAGGAGCTTCGTTCTCGGGCCTCGTTTTTTAACAAGGCTGCTTTGAGTTTTGTGGCACAAAAGAATAAGTAGAAGTTCTTGTTCCAGGGTGATTCTAATTCTCGGTTCTTCTATGACATGTTGAAAGCACGCCAAGCCAAGTCTGTAGTTTTGCGTGTGAGGAAGACTGATGGTTCGTGGACCCAGAATGATCTTGAGCTAGAGAGGGAGTTCATTTCTGTCTACCAACAGTTGCTCGGTAATGAAGTTGAATGTGCTCCTCTTGATAACTTGGTTTTTTCTCAGGGCCCTTTGTTAGGTGTGGACCTTCAGGAGGAACTGTTGAAGCCTGTTAGTGAAGAGGAGATCAAGGCAGTGGTATTCTCTTTGGGTGAAGACAAAGCCCCAAGACCGGATGGTTATTCTGCTCGATTTTTTAAGTGTGCCTGGGATATTGGGGGAAAGATTTCTGTGATGCGGTGCTTGAATTCTTCCGCTCTGGTCGGCTCCTGAAACGTATCAACCATACAGCTTTGGCTATGATCCCCAAATGTTCACATCCTGATACGGTTGCCAATTTTCGTCCTATAGCTTGTTGTTCTACCACTTATAAGGTGATTTCTAAACTGCTTGCTCAGTGCCTTTCTTTTGTTTTGGGGAGTATTATCAGTGCTGAACAGGGGGCATTTGTTAATGGACGGTTGATATCTGAGAATATCCTTCTGGTTCAAGAACTAGTTAAGGATTATTCTAGGAAACGAGCCTTGCCGAGGTGTTTGCTTAAGGTTGACATCAAGAAGGCTTATGACTCCCTCTCCTGGTCGTTTTTGCATGCGGTTCTTAGGGGTTTTCAGTTCCCTGATCGGTTTGTGTATCTGCTCATGGAATGTGTTTCATCTACATCATTTTCTCTGAAGCTCAACGGTCAACTAATGGGTTTCTTCCAGGGCACTCGTGGGTTAAGGCAAGGGGACCCGGTATCGCCGTATCTCTTTGTGCTATGTATGGAGTACTTTTCTCATCTACTCTGCATGAGAGCCGTTAGACAGAGGGGTTTTTCATTCCACCTGAAGTGTAAAGCACTAGGTATTTCTCACCTTGCTTTTGCTGATGACTTAGTGCTCTTTAGCAGAGGAGATGTTGCTTCGGTGCAGGCCCTGTTGCAGACCTTTTCGGAGTTCAGTGCAATGTCGGGATTGGTGGCAAATCCTTTCAAGTCCTAGATTTTCTTGGCTGGTGTTGATCCGGGGACTAAGGCCCAGATACTTAGCTTGGCACAAATGGTTCAGGGTTCATTTCCTTTTCGCTACTTGGGTGTTCCCCTAAACCCGAGGAAGCTGCGAGCTGTGGATTATGAAGTCCTGATTAATGTTGTCTGTGATCATCTTAAAATGTGGCGGTCGCAGTTACTTTCATTTTCTAGTAGGTTGGAGTTACTTAATTCAGTTATACAAGGGATTATGGGATTCTGGTTTGGTATTTTTCCTTTGCCAAAGGTAGTGCTAAATCGTATTGTGTCCCTGTGCCGTAGCTTCCTTTAGCAAGGAAAATAGCCTCTTGTTGCTTGGTCCAAAGTTTGTTTACCCAAACGTGAAGGGGGATTAGGGTTGAAAGATCTTTCAGCATGGAACAAAGCTTTTCTTTGTAAGTATATCTGGTTCCTCCGAGATGAGAAGGAGTCCCTCTGGACTAAGTGGATTCATGCTAACTATCTCAGAGGCCAGGGGTGGGGTCATTTCTGACCCTCTCATGATTCGTCTCACTTTTTGAAGAAGCTCTGGCAAGTGTATCTTAGTGTGTTGGAGAAATCGGGGTCTTAAGCTGAAGCCATGATTCGCATTTCTTCTTGGGGTTCTAATGGCAAGTTTTCCACTAAGACAGCGTATGAGTTCTTTCGCTCTTCAGGGGAACTATGGAGGGATCACTCTTTGGTTTGGAAGGGTTGTCGCACTAAAAGGTACTCTTTCGTTTTGTGGCTTGCTCTTCAAAACAAGCTGAACACTAGGGATCGACTTTCTTTCCTTGAAGGATCTCAGGTGTGTCCCATTTGTGGTTTGGAAAACGAATCCCATGAGCATCTATTTTTTCGTTGCCCTTTGGTAAACCAACTTTGGTCAAATATCCGGATGTGGTTGGGGCTCTCAAGAGGCTGCAGCACTCTCGTTAGTTGTGCTAGAGTCCTGAGAAGATTGCGCAAAGATCACTTTTTCACTGCTAAGGTCTGTCGTATCACTTTAGCAGCTACCATTTACTTAGTTTGGCGCGCTCGAAATGCAGCTATTTTTGAAGCAAAGAAGTTTGATGTACAAGGCCTAGCCCTCCAAATTAAAATATTTGTGTATCGGTCTTTATATTTTGATGCTTCTTTAAGGTAGAATTCTTGTTCTTGGTGTTGGGTAGCTACCACCCTGTTTTGTTGGTAGTGAATTTTTGACCTGGGTATGCCCAGTGTATGTGTATATTTTCTTTTATAAGATTTACCTGTTACCCTGAAAGCAAAGAAAATTGGATGAGATTTACTCTACCTAGATGTAATGAGAGATATTACACTTGAAGAATAGTTTCTAGCTAAGAGAATTGAGCAAAGAATACTTTTTAGTAAAAACTTTGAATTATGAAAGATTAAAAATTTTGAGTGAGCAGTTGAATGATTTGAAAGTAAGAGATTAATTGCATAATTAATGTTATGAAAAATTAGTTGTAATACATGCAGAGGGACGTTATTTATAAGGGTTCCCTTCATCATATAGCCATTAGATACAAAATCATAAAAAGTTATTTCACCCAACGGGTGTAAAAACAGCATTTCATGTTAACCAATTGATCAACCTAACTGAACTAGACGACCAGTTGTACGAACATTCAATTGGTACGTCCAACCAGTCAAATGTTTATGTTTTACCTAAAAATGGAAGTTATCATTGTGTCAACCAATCAATCGGTTTATTCAAACTAGTCAATCAATTATGCATAGTGCACAATTGGTCTTAAGAACATGTGTAAATAATGACATGGTATGGTAAGGCCATTCAATGTGTTCATTTTGCTAGTTGATTATTTTTCCAAATTGATCGATTAGTTATGAACCATTTGATTGGTCTAAAAAAATCGATTGATGTGTTTAAGCATAGAAGAATGATTTTCTACAAGAGTGAAGCCTAAGGACTGGCTGGTTAAATTACTCGATCATTTTGGCAAAACCAGCCGATGTGTTTAAATAGAGATGAATGAATTTTTGCAAGAGTGAAACCCATGGACTGGTTGGTCAAACCAATCGATCGATTTTAGCAAACCAGTTGATTGATTTGGTAAAACTAGCCAATGTGTTTAAATAGAGACATATAGGTTTCTACAAGAGTAAAATCCATGGACTAGTTGGTCAAACAAGTTGATCGGTTTTAGAAAACCAATCGATTGATTTGGAAAAACCAGTACATGTGTTTAAACATATAAAAATGGGTTTCTGCAAGAGTGAATCCCATAGACTAGTTAGTCAAACTAGTCGATCGATTTGAGCAAACTAGTTGACCGGTTTGGCAAAACTAGTTGATGTGTTTAAACAAGGACGAATGGGTTTCTTCAAGAGTGAAACCAATGAAATGGTTGGTCAAACTAATTGATCAATTTCCAAGCCAGTCAATTAGTTAAGGATAACTTGTTGATGCCCATTCCTTTGATCAAATTGAACTAGTCAATCGATCCTAGGACCTCTCGACTAGTTCTAACTGGAACCAATCATTTTATTTTGAAAATACTTTTAATGAGTTTATGAAATGAAATCAATTCAAGTATTTTTCAATAAAGTGTTTTAAAATGTTTTAATTAAAATATGAATTTTCTCAACATAGCTTTTTACAAGAAACCTAAGACTCACGAAATTTTATCCTTAACCTTCAAGTCTTGGCTTTTTCCATTTGTTATTTTCTTGTACTTGGAAACTTGATTACTCTTTTTATATTTTCACCTTTGGAACATGCTTTAAGTGAATAATTCAATTATTATACATGCACACTTAATCAAACAAATTAGTTATCAAGATCTATTTGTTATCATCAAAACAAGTATAATGACATTGCTTAACCCTTGAGATTAAAAATATCCCCCTTTTTAACAAACAAAAAGTGCATAATTGTAAATGTGAAAGAGTAATGAATTCATGGCAGACAAAAATTTTCCAGTTTTATAACTTTTAATATGAATTTCTCATATTCTCTTCCCCTTTTAGACATCAGCAAAAGGTGAGAAAATGGAGTATTTTGGAAGCAAACAAGAGATAAACACAATCGCCTAATGGGGAGGGAGAAAGCTCCCTTAACATGTGCTTATAATAAAGTAAGCATAAGCAGACATGATAAGAGATTGAATAATACTCCCCCTAAGCAAGACATAGATGATAGCGTGGAGGCAAGTGCGTTTGTATAAGCATGAAAGAACAAGCATAATTATGAATCCAATAATGATATATATAAGAGAGAGCAAAATGAGAAAGTTCTCATTAATAATTGGATTTCAATTATACATGAGATAGAATATATACAAGCTACAAGAAATACCTAAAATAGACTAAAGCTAAATCTAAAATAAATAATGACAAAGGGATGGACAAGTCTCGATCATAGAAGACCAAAGGTGGGTGATGCTGATGGTGCAGCTAAAGTAGTGACAACAGGCACGATCTAGACGTCTAGATCATCACTAGCAGTGTCCTGAGAGTTAGTTGATTCAACTACAACAAACCTAATCCATGAGGCCTTAGCAAAGAAAAAATTAAGGACGTGATCAGTAGAAGGAGGAGCAGTGTTGGTCGTAGCATGAGAGGGGGCAAGGTCAGCATGGATAGAAGCAACAGTTGGAGGAGTGTCCATGTGATATTGATGATACGGTGCAATGTTGGGCTAAAATTGAGAGCGAAGCACACTCAACTCTATCTCTATGGCTTTCTATCATTGCTCCATGGATGTAATCATGCCAAAAACTTAGAGAAGGAGATCATAGATACTAGAAACTGTCATATGACCAAAGAGATAAGGCATAAGATGTGTATAGGAGGTGGAAGGGGTAGAGGTGATGTTGAAGCTCCCCTTATGGATGAGAATGGAACATCTATTGGAGCTAGAGGGTCATCCAACGATGGTTGAATGATCATATTTAGTTAGAAGGGAGGACTATGGTGCAGATGATGTAGAGAGGCGATTGTTGCGATGAAGTGAGGCAAGGGACTTAGGTGCAAGTTCAAGCTTTTGGCCATCCATGCTCATTTGATAGCCCATTATTTAGAAGGTGAATGAATCAAGGATATCAAGCCTATTGTGCAAATGCAGTGGGGTAGTGGGAAATCCTCTAAGATTAATGCAAAAGTATTGAAGAATTCACATAATGAGGGAGTCGTATCCTATGACCGCCTGATTGTTCCCATCTATATAGGACATGTGTCAAAAGATGTCAACCCTGAAGCTTATAAGGGTGGAAGAGAAAATGTGATATACCCCATACCAGTATATAAAATTCATGTCGGCCCCCTGACCCATCTCGTGGAAAAAGAATGGAGGATACCATGAAATGACACACCATCTTGAAGGGTGGTTGACAATAAGAGCTGGTAGTTCCTTGTAGACAATGTGATTGTGATTCATATCTAAGAGGATCTCATTAGGAATTCAAGTGCACATCCAATTTGTATAGGTTATGCCGGACTCAATATATTAATCAACGTTGAGTACGCGAGCCAACCTTGTCTCATCCAAGAAAATGGGAAAACCCAAGACATGAGTAGTGATGGTGCTTCCCAAAACATGGGCGGTAAGATTTGCATAGAAAAGATGAACCAAGTCTAGGTAGACTAGATCATTAAGAGTGAAGAGAGGTATAAGATGAAGATTGGAAAGGGATTACATGAAAGGAATTTTGAATTGATTAGTGTAGGAGACTACATCGATGCACTTTGTGGCTAGGACTTTCTTTTTGTAAAAGGATTTTATCCAGCATTTTTGGTCATCCATACTTTAGAAGAAATATGTGGAGTGAGGAGATGCCTCATTTGTTCGAGCCAATCTAGAGGCAGATAACATTGATGTCCCAACAGATGATGAAGGAGGGGGATGAGCGGTAGGTCTAGAATGAGATGGAGATGGGGACCTAGTGTCTTCCAAAAAAGAGAAAGAAGATGAGGATGTCTGAGACAGAGGTGAAGTAGCAGGTTCTTCAATCCGAATTATCATCCGAGCTAAGTGACTCGATTAATAACGAGGCCGCTTAGGAGGAGGAGCACTAGCATCTCCACGAATTGTGGTTAAGATAATGTATTTATTCTTAGTCATTTTTCTTAAACAATATTTAGATAGGAAGATTTTGATAAAGAAACGGCATGAGACTGATGCACCCTTAACTAATTAGGAGAAATGGAATAGGACTAAGTGGGATTTTTCACAAATGATGAGGGATAAATGCAACTGAAGCACAATTTGTGTGAAATTATCCTGATAAGGATGAACATAGGCTTGATTTGACCTTAACATGAATCAAGTGAAGCTAAATTTTACTGGGTGAAAATTTAGGTTTTGAAAGGCGAATTACCTCAAATATGGCGAGGCAGAGTGAAATCTACAAAGATTGGAGTGGAGAAATGTATTCCTAGCATCAATTCAATCGCGGTAAGTGATATTTTATGGATTTTTATAGATTTTTGAGCAATTTATAAGGATAGAGTGGGATGAGGTGAAGAGGAGTTGATGGGTTGGGAGGAACTGGGGTCGATGGTTTGGTGAATAGGTGAAGTGGGTATTTATATGTCTAATACACCAGTTGATTGGTTGAGTATTTAAGTTGGATGTTCATGATACTGATCAACTAGTATGGGTTATCCATTTAACTGATTTCACTTAGTTTAGACATAAGACAGTGAGGACTTTACCTCCCTAGTTTAGACTTATTGCTCGATTGGTTTTATCGTTGACTGGTTTTCCCAATCAGGTCATATTTTCAAAAAAAATCATGTCCTTTAATTTGTCTCCATAAACTGATCGATATAAGATTTATTTTATGAAACATATAACATTTATCAATGGTCACAAAGGTCATGTTTGGATTTGAATTTATGCCTAGTAATGTGTTTTGGGTTAATACCATGATTACTCCTTTCTTTTTCAAAATTTTCACAATCTTGGAAGAGAGTTGATTTTGATCATAGAAATGACATTACATGTTCTCTCCAAATTTTTATGAATATTTATTCATTTAATGGATTAGAGAAGATGTTCCCTCATTGATGTAAGGTATCTACAAATTCTACACATACATCTCTTTTTTCAACATGATCTCTTATGAAATGATTCCTTATTTCTATATGTTTAGACTTGGGGTGTTGAATAAGATTCTTTTGTGAGACATATGACACTATTTTTTTTCAAATTTGATTCGAAAATTTTTAATTTAAGCCCATAATCACTTAGTTGACGTTTCATCCAAATTAATTGTGCATAACAAGTACTAGCAGTTATATATTCTGCTTTAGTTGTAGAAAGTGATGATCAATTCGCTATATACTTAGTAAGGTAACAATACAGTCGAGTAAGGGGTATAAATAATTACATACACTCACATGAAGGAATAATTACACATGTGTATTAGCATAAAACAATGCTAGCTAAAAACTAATCCATATCTCATTATTAGATATAAAATCCATTCTTTTGTACTTACATTGAGTTCAAGGATCCCCACTATTCTTAATCTGGTGGAATAGACTGAACTAATTCTTAGGGATAACAAACCTAACCACTATTATTATTTGGTGAAAAGGATGCAACATATATTTTGAAAATATGTTAATGACCACTATTCTTAAACTAGTGGAACAGTCTGAAGCACCTCTTAAGGATGAACACACTTGAATCACTATTATTGTCTGGTAAAACGGACAAAATAACTCAATCATGACTCACATAATCTTTCACTTTAAATAATGTCTTATCTATTATTTATTTATCTAAAATAATATTCTCATTCATATTGAATTTAGGCCCCCATTATTCTTAATACGGTGGAATAGACTAATATACTTCTTAGGGAAAAACACATCCAAGCCACTATTATCATCTAATGGAATTGACCCATAAAACACATATGTCCCGACTCATATAATATTTCACTTCAAATGATTAATAATTTATTCATGATTAGTTGGATATTTAAAACACATAATTGAAGCAAATAAAGTAGAGCCACATAGATATCAAGATTGTTCTCAAGGATTAGGTCCATAAACTTCCTAAGAAACCCTAATTTCACATTTTATGCATGAATTTTTTTCCTATTGCTATATTAACCACCAAATTTAGTCAATATTCCTAAAATATTATTATTTTCAACATACACAAAAATCAAGGTATAAATCTAATGTCTTAGACATGTAATAACTACCCTATCTCTAAAGTTACTATTTATAATGCTTATAAAATCCTAATTTCAAAAGTATGCCATAGCTTTTCTATAAGGATCCTTTTAGGGTTACTATTCTCAAATTAATCTATTTTCTCATTTATTAGAACTTATGCCATTTATAATCACTCCAAACATTTCACATGATACTATTAGCTTATTTTGACCCAGATATCAAACTAAAATACCATAATTTTCATATTCGACCCATATTGACAAAAATTTCCTTAAGGGTATCCAAATGTCCTTATTTCACGCAAACCTTTTGTGCTTGATATCATTATTTTTAAATCCCCCATTTATTACCATAAATATTAATTAATCATTTCCCATGTATTATACTTATTCAAACCATAATACAATACTATATATCATATCAATTCTCTTAGGGGTTTTAATATGGAAATTATCATAATGATATCGAATACTTCTCAACCTTCTCACTTTTTATCATAGAATATCATATTACTAGATCATAATATTGATAAACAAGAAATTCACAATATAATAATACATAACTCATACATAACAATTAGCACAAAACCCTATCTATGACTCACATCATTATATAAAAAGGCACTGATCTCTAATAACATATCCCACTTCCTTCAGAACCTTTAGAAAAGCACCTAAGAAAAAATAATAAAAAAACAATTAAAATTAATGATATAGTTAGGGAATATTTAAAGTAATAGAGAATGAAACAATTGGAGCAAAACCAAAACAAGGCTTAAAGGTGTGATTCGGAAAACTTTACATAACAAAGGAGGGAGGAACACCAACAAGTGTCAAAGCTAAGGTAGTGGAAACAACACAAGATATCACTGTTAGTGGAAAGTGAATAGAAAATAGGGCAAAAGGTGGGGTGGGTAATGGTTGAGGAGGCCAAATGGGGTTAGGTGGTGTAACATCTCTACAATTTACTACTAAAAAATTTCATTTTATTAAAATTTGAGCGGAAGTAACTACAGTAAATTTCAGGAATGCTACCGCCACACTTAGAATTGGGCCGGTTTCCTTCCACAGTTCCAATCCCTAGTGTTAAAGCTTAAAAGAAAAGAACCAACTTACACAAATATAAATTTCAAAACTACATCAAAGTAGCGCTCTAAATACATTACAAGAATAAAAACCTGCTATTAGTGGTTACAGAATAAAATTATCAAACAAGAGAATTTAAAGGTTTAAGGAAAACTCTAAAACCTTCACAGATATTCCTACACTCTTAATCCAAAAGGAAACTTGAATAGCACCTGTGGCTAACCTGTAAATAATTTTACCCATTGAATAGGTAGGGGGCCACAAGAGGAACCCTTCAATACTACGGTATTGAGTAACTCTTTATATAGAACTAAAAGGTAGGGCCCACATACAACACATCAATCTATCATAAGAACTGTAGATGACACATATACATAGAAAAAATACAATAAACATTTAGATGGACTCATAATTCAAGAATCATATGTCACAAGGTACATTCAATTAGCTTTACCAGCACTTACCAAGAGAGCATCTAAGTAAAGCTCTTTGCTGTATAATTAAAAGACCAATCTCATACTCAATCAATACACACGACCACTTAATTCAAAGGCAGGTGCCTAGGGCCACTATTATATCACAACAACAAGTCATAATGGTATATTCAACATTTTATGGACTTAAGCTTTTAATTAGATATTATTCATAATCATCTCTCTAATTATATCCTCATGAGTATGGAGGCCCCACTATTATAGGTAGTGGAACGAAAATAATGACTCTAGGATAGAACATACCTGACCACTATTATAGCCGATGCAACGGTCTCCAGGGCAAAATGTTCCTAGCCACTAGTTTAGTCGATGGAATGGAAAGCATCCTAAGTCTGGTTCCAAACCACGTGGTATTCTACTGTGAGTGATTAGTGTCTTTTCCATGATTTATTATCGTCTAAGGTTTAGCTTATTGATCTCGAAGGCCCCACTATTATAGCTGGTGGAACGGAAATACTACTCTAGGGCGGAATGCATCTAACTACTACTATTATTAGTGGATTGGTCTCTAGGGAAAAATGCTTATGGCCACTATTATAGCCGGTGGAATGGCAATCATCCTAAGTATGAGCCTCTCTCAATGATCTTCCACTTTAAGTGATTAGTGTTTTATTCATGTCTTGTTCAACAAGTGACCCCCATCTAGATATGCACACCCTAATGGGCTTCCCTGACTCATTATCACTCTTCCACACGTGACTTCTTGAATAACCTGGTCCCTTTTCCTAGAACTTCTACATTCCCCAAGACTCTCAGACCCCCATAAACCTTCCGGCATACTCACAAATGAATTAGAACCCCCAGATATATGTGTCAAGGCTCACCTCTCCATTTCTCCACCTATGCTCACCATCACCTACTAGGGCTTTCCCTTGAAACCCTAAGCTAGCCTAAGTGTCCCTACCCTTTCCTCTTCTTATACACCCCACATTCCTCCCTTAATTATCATGCCATCACCATACTCAACCCACTCCAAACCTCACAGCCTAATTCCTCAACCTTTCCCCACAATATCTCTATCCTTAGGGCCTTTCCCCCAAAATTCCTAGTTTATGCTTCCATGTACATTTCCATCAACTCACGTACTAACTCTTTTTCAAGTACACCAATCACCCAAAACACACTTTTCTCCCCATGATCTACCCTCAAACTATATTTCCCCATGTAAACTTTTCTCCCATGTAAGGCACATACACCTCATGCAAGGTTCACACTCCCCATGCAAGAGTTTTACCCCAATCCTTCATTTTATTATTTTCTTCCTTTGTTTTCTCAATTATGCTTCTTAATATCATTAGGGAATTCCCCCACTTCTCCTTACTCACTCCACCCTCTTTATTTCTTTTAGTTCCCCACAACCACTCAAACCCACCAAAGGCCTCTAAGCATACAAGTCATAACATCCCAACCATACATAAGAACATGTCATCCATGTAAGTTATATCACATATATTACACATAATGCCAATCATGCTCAGCATACCTTAGATCCTTGTAAGCCAAACTGCACCATACACACACTTAGTTCACATTCACATACATTCACACAAGGCATACTAATACATCCATACATACAAGATAACGTAAGCCTTAACCATATCCTTACAATACACATGACTATACTTAAACCCTTATTCTATTATTTAACATTACTTGTGACTTATTATGAAGGTTTATTAGATCAATTGCTATGTTACATGCGAAATTACTAATTTAACTCTTCTTACTTAAAAAATTACTAAAATACCCTTCTTACTTATTAAATTACTAAAATACCCTTCTTGCTTGAAAATTTACTAACATGCCCTTTTACTTGCCAAATTACTAAAATGTCCATCCTACTTGTGAAATTATCAAATTACCCTTCTTACTTGTAAAATTACCAAATTACTCTTCTTACTTGTAAATTTATCAAATTACATTTCTTACTTATAAATATACCAAAGTGCCCTTCTTAGTTGAAGATTTACTAAACCCTTCTTACTTATAAAATTACCAAAATATCATCCTTAATTGTAAAATTACCAAGATTACCCTTCTTAGTTGTTAAATTACCAAATTACCCTTTTTAGTTGTTAAATTACCAAATTACCATTTTTAGTTGTTAAATAACTAAAATACCCATTTCTCACAAAAATTAGTAAAATACCCTTATCACATAAAATATTGATGGTATGGCCGTAGCCAAAACACATTTTAAACCCTCTTGTTGACAATTATAGTATTGGTAAATAAGGGTATCGTTCTATACTAGGGATTGAGAAGGCTCACTTCTATTTAACTAGCTTAAAAATATATAAATAAAATCCTAAATCACACAAAATAAATAAAAAATAAATAAGAAAATACTAATGGGGGTTATAAAATTATAAAATAATAAAATAATAAATAAAATAATAATAGAAATAATGGATAACAACAAATATGATAAATATGCTAGGAAAATTGAAATCTACTACTAGATTAGGTCAAAATATAATATTATTTTCTAAGGTATCATTTAATTATGAGAATGAGATCGACCAAGTTGTACACCAAAGACAAGTCCATACACCTTATATTACTTTTCTAAATTAATTAATACAACAAAGCGTCAATATTAATTCTATTAAATACTAGCAGTATAGTAGCAATAAGCGGCTTCTATATTTAACTATATTTAATGCATTAAGTATAATTGGATAGATGTTAATCTAAGTACCCAAACAAGTACACTAAGCATGTCTAGCTATATTTCCTTTCTTTGACCCACACGTATCTATACGTTTTACTACTTTGATTAGAATCACAAAACTATTAGGGGAATTATTATCTAACCTAGCTGTAATTTATACATATAAATTCTAATATATTTATATGGCTACCTAGCATGTAATTAATCCTACATACTGTCACTATAAGGAAACCAGAATAAGGCATGCACTATATAAATTATACTTGATAGAATTATATATATAAATGATAGCAATTAACATAGAGCCAAAGAACAATCTCAAAAAAACAAAGAAAAAAAATTATATTTCAAACCCTAATCTAGGGTTTCAGTCTATTCCCCAGTAATAAATAATCAACTAGCCATAATTATTAAATTAATTTCACAAAAATATATATCTCAAAATATAAATTAAAAATAGAGAAAGAAATAACCGAAATTAATTATAGATGAAAGCTAAAGAATTTATTTAGATAAAAAAATTAATTCCATCTGAAATAAATTATACCGCTATAAATTTTTCGTGCCTCACCTCCTGGTTAGCCCTTATTAGCCCTCTTCTTCTTCTTTTTTTTTTAAAAAAAAACTTACCTACAAAAATAAAATCTATAAAAATAAATAAATACAATTATACACTAAATTTATTTAATTTATATCATTTTAGCTTAAATAATAATATTTATATAATTATTATCACTTAAGCATAAGATTATAATTATTCACCTATATTACTTAAATAAAATACTAACAACTAGGATTATAAGGGTATAAAATATGTCAAAATATGAACTTATCAATTAACACTCATGGCCCACATACATTATTTAACACCACAAAATCCTTATTATTTATTATTAACAACCATTATCACCTACCATGTAAGTAAAATTACTAAAATGCCCTTAGGGACCATATTAACATTATTTCTACTACAATGACCATACTAACTTATCACGACATGTATATGCACCTAATATTATTATTAACATCAAAACCCTCTTTCTTAACCACCATTTCTACATATGTCACATTTCATACAATATAGCATGCTTTTAGCTCTATCTTCCAACACATATTACAAATCATGAGATACTTAATAACACATAATATGCACACAAACACATACTAAAATCCTAATGTGCTAACATACATAAATCCATACATTTTAGTAGGTATAATGGTTACCTTATTTTCAGCAATAACCAAACTTTACTAGTACCTCTATTTAAAAGCTTAAGCTTTAATTATAAAAATTGTACCTAAAGATAATATCATAAGTAACATATTATTGGAAGGTAATTAAAATAATATATATTTTTTTTATCAAAAATGCTTATTAAATACCATCATTACTCATTATATGATACCTCAAATTTTAGTTAATTAAACTTATAATATGCAACAACACTCATGCTACATAGGCAACGTGAGTTGCATGAACAAAAAGGGGGAGGATAATGGGGAAATGGAGGTTTGGACGAGAAGGGTGAGGTCTTGGGTAAAGGATTTTAGGGAGTGGTAGGGGGACGTTAGGGTAGTAGTTGGGTGTAGGAAGAGTGGCAAAGTGTACGTGGTGGTTGGGGGTCAAAGAATGACGGCCCAACGCGGCAAAGACATCATCGACAGGGGCTAGAAAGGAGGTGCAAAAAAGGGAGAATGAGAGGAAGATGGGAAAAAGAAGAGGATAAAGGAAGGAGCTACAGGGGGTTTTGGGCAAGGTGAGGTAGGGAGGTGGTAGGGGATGTCAGGTGGTGGAGGGGTGGCTTTGATGGCGGTGGGAGGGGGAATGGGCGGCGTAAGGTGGCATGTAAGGAGGACAGTTGAGAGAATAAAGAAGGAAAATAAGAGGGATTTGGCTGCAAGTGGAGGGCTTAGGATGCTAGGGGTGGTGTAGGGAGGAAGTAAGGGAGGCATGGGAGTCAGTGTGGTGGTTGGTTGTGGCGAGGGGTGGTAAAGTAAAAATAGGGGAGAGGAGAAAGGAAGGAAGAAATGGGGATCAATAAGGAAGAAAGAGGGCTCGAGGAGGGGAAAGATAGGGTAGAGAGGAAGAAGAGAACGAGAATAAAAAGAAGAGAGAAGGGAAGATAGCTCAGTGTGTACGGTTAGGTGGTTGTAGGGGTTGCAGGTTAGGATGTAGGATGGAAAATAGAAGGAAGGAGAAAAAGGAAAGGAAAAGGGGCATGCGGGAAGGGGCTATAAGGTTGTGTATGGTAAAAAAAAATGGAAAGGAAAGGGACGGGGGAGAGAGGGAGAGGTTACAGGCTGGAAAGGCAAGTCCAGGGGTTGTAGACGAGGTGTAAGGCTAACATGGGGCTTATGTTAGCTCGGCGTACAGGGAGGAAAAGGAAGAAGAATAAGAGAATGAAGGAGTTGGGTGGGGGAGAGAGTAAATGAGCAGGCTGACCTACACAATGGAGAGAGAAAGGAAAAAAAGAAGAAGAAAGGTTGGGCTTAGTCAACAGGGGGAAAGAAAGAAGAAAAAAAGAGAGAAAGAAGAGGTGCGGCTGGACGGGTGACGGGGAATGAGGAGAAGGTTAGTCGACCCAAAAAAAGAAAGAAAAGAAAGAAAAGGAGAAAGGAAGGAAAAGGAAATTGGGGAAAAGAACAATACAATTATTTTTAGAGTTAGGATTGGAAATTAAGTAAATGAAAAAAATTATTTTTTAAATTAATTTATTCAAAAATTAAAGTATTAATTTAATAGGATAATTTTGGTAAAATTATAGGCTTGGAAATTTATTTAAATAAAAAGAGTATGATAAAATAATAAAATATATATTTTTATTTATTTAATAACCCTATCCATTTTTATAAATCAAAGGTCCACAAAATATTTAAATTAATAATTTAATATTAAATTATTCCACATAAAGGGTTAACTTTAAAATTTTAGGTTTTTAAAAATTTTGGGTATTATAGGTGGCTATGGTGCTTTTGGGAAAATGGAATTGGGGGGTTGGGATTTGGTAGTGTTGGCTAGAGGTGGCAATCGGGTCGGGTTCAGGTCGTGTCATAGCAGATTAAGTCATTCTTGGGTTGGGTCATTTTGGGTTCGGGTCATTACTTTGTTTGGGTCAGGTTGGTTCCAGAAAGGGTCATTGCGATTTCAAGTCATTTTAGGTTAATTTGTTGGGTCGGATAGGGTTTGAATCATTTCAGGTTGACTGATAGGGTTGGGTAGGCTTTGAGTCATTTTCTCGTTCACATGGCTAGGTGGGCTCGGCTCATTTGGGTCATTTTGTGCATTATGATGGATTGGTCCCGTTGGATCCAAGTTGTTTTAGGTTAACTTAATGGGTTGGGTTATTCTTGCAATTTGATAGGTTGGATTTGAGTAGTTACGAGTTAACTTAATGGGTTAGATCTAGTCGAGTTTGATGGGTTGAGTCGAATTTAGGTACAGGTAATTATCATTTATTATATTGTAAATATTATAGAAAATTATAAGATTACTAGTACATATAAATGAATTAAGAATATTAGATGCGAATTATTTTCACAAGTAAATAATAAAGATATTTATAAATTTTAATAATAAAAAATATTACATGATACAATTTAATAAAGGTATTTATCATTTATTCTGATTTATTTAATTACTTAAAATATTTGATTACTTAAAAAAAGATAATTTTATAAAATAACGTTAATGATAACATGACTATACAATGTATAATTATCATTTATTATATTGTAAATATTAGAGACAATCATAAGATTACTAGTACAGATAAATGAAATAAGAATATTAGATGCCCTTTATTTTTAGAATTAAATAATAAAATATTTAAAAATTTGAATAATAAAAAATATTGTATGATTCAATCTAACAAATATGATTATCATTTATTTGATTACTTAAAAAAAGATAATTTTATAAAATAAAAGATATCATAACATGACTATACAATATATAATTATTATTTATTACATTGTAATTATTAGAGACAATCATAAGATTATTAGTATAAATAAATAAAATAATAATATTATATGTGATTTATTTTTATAAGTAAATAATAAAGATATTTATAAATTTTAACAATAAAAAAATATTATGTGATTTAATCTAACAAAAATATTTATCATTTATTTGATTACTTAAAAGATTTGATTACTTAAAAAAAGATAATTTTATAAAATAAAGGTGATCATAAACATGACTATATAATGTATAATCATCATTTATTACATGGTAAATATTAGATACAATCATAAGATTATCAGTACAGATAAATGAAATATGAATATTATATGTGCTTTATTTTTTTAAAGTAAATAATAATAAAAAATTATAAATTTTAACAATAAAAAATAATATGTGATTCAATCTAATAAAGATATCATTTATTTGATTACTAAAAATATTTAATTACTTTATAAAACAAAGGTGATTATAACATGGCTATACAATGTATAATTATCATTTATTATATTGTAAATATTAGAGACAATCATTAGATTACTAGTACAGTTAAATGAGTTTGCTAATACATAAAATATTTTATTTTATTTTATTTTATATAAAAATATGAAGTAATGATCAAAATAATTCGAATAATATATTAATACTTGTTAGTCGTTAACTTGTTATACATAGCATGGATGATAGAATTAGAGAAACAATATTATTTTACATCATAAGTAATAACATATAATATAATAAATCAATACTTATGTGTATAAGTTCATTTGATATTATAGGAGATGTGTATGTTTATTGGTTATGAACTTATAAAAGTAGTTAGGTAAAGAAGATAAAAGACATTAAACATTTATCTAATATACACCTTTACCACTAAAATTTCTTCAACTCATTAACCTCGCAAGTAATTATTAAATTTGATTTCATATAATCATGTTATTAAAAATATGTTATTAATTGTTACTTGTTTATTAAATTATTATTATGAATTTTTAATGTTGTATTTTTGTGTGAAAAAATTTATTAGGATATCATTAATAAATAAGAATGTCTAGGGTAAAAGTATAAAAAATAAGTGCAATTTATAAAATACTATATTTTAAAAAGCTTTAAATGAATACTAAAATATGTGTAATTTATTATTATTATTATTATTATTATTATTATTATTATTATTATTATTATTATTATTATTATTATTATTATTATTATTATTATTATTATTATTATTATAGATTTTTATGTCTGATTGGGTCAACGTCGGGTCCAATCAGATCGAGTTCTGGTTGGGTCGAAGGCGGGTCGGGTTAATGCCAAATTGGGTCACAATTGGGTTTAGTCTATGATGAGTCATGGGTTGGATCGGGTCAGGTTGGGTTTGGGTCGGGTTTATATTTATCGGGTTAATGATAGGTTGGGCTTCGCTCTGGTAGGGCCGGGTTGGGTTGGTCGGGTCGACTTTTGCCAGCACTCGTTTTGGCTGAGGGGGGTAGGTGTGCTGCAGCAATTTTGGCTTGTGGTAAGGGTATTTTTGGTGGCTTTTGCCAAATATATAGAGGTGGGAATAGTGATTTTAGCCGGCGTAAATGGGGAATTAATGGCAAGCGCTGCCATTGGTAATTTTTGTGGCTTGTCTCATGATGGTTACAAGGAGGAAGGGAAGGATGGATAAGCCTCAATTGGTGGTGTTATGTTTTGATAGGAAAATAAAGGGGGAAAGGGAGGTGGTTAGGGTAATTTATTATGCTATATATATGCATGCACACAATAGAAAAGGGAGAAGATAGGTGAGGTGATTAGGGTAAAAGTTTTAAGACAACTTATGTGTATAGAGAATGGATTATGATGAAGGTAGGGATATCATGCATGATGATGAGGATAGAGTGTAGGTGATGGAATGGAAATGGGCATGGAAGAGGGCATGACGTGGGGGATTTTTTCATGAAAAAAAGGGACAAGCCAGACAAGGGGGAAAAAGGACAAGAAAAGGAGAAAGAGAAAAGTAAAAGGAAAAGGGGGAAAGAAACTAAGTGGGGTTATGATTATAATTAGGATAAAAATAATTTAGGTTAGGACATTTAGGACAAATTGACCATTCGGGCTTAAGTTTAGGTAAAATATGAATAACCTAGAATAAGGATTAGGGTTAAGTTAAGATTAAGGATTTAAAGATTGAAGTAAGGTAAAAATATTAATCTCTTAAGATTAGAACTATGTAAAGATATTAAATAATCAAGATTAGATAAGCTAAAATTTAGGGTATTACATGTTATTTTTCTAGACATTGATCTTGTTGTTGCAAGTCTTCCTTTAAAGAGTTAAGAACAAGTTACTTATATGAGTGATCAAGGGACTCTTTTGTTGAATTGACTCTAGAAGATATATCCCCAAAACTAACCTTGTTTAAGGTCTTAGGAGGTTGTTTCATCCATTTTGGATCTGTCTAATACCTTGTAAATGAGTTTTAATGTGATCTCTCTACTAGACATATTGAATTAAATGCATGAATGTGTCATCCTTTATCCACATATTGTATATCTGAATGGTTTAGGACCATTAGAAATGATTTGGTTCAAATGGACAATCATTTATGAATGATTTGAAATGAGGGGGTAGAAAATTGCTTTTAATCCATCAAATGCATCTAGCTATAGAGGATTATACAATTCCCTATAAAGATTAGTCAATATTTTAAGATCTCCTTCTTATTTGTTGGTCCAAGTAAAAAATGGACATATGGAACTCAAATCAAATAATTGGAGGGAAGAAATATAAGTAATAAAATCATCAATATCCTATCAATTAAGAGGCCATACTTTCAATTTTTCTTCTAAGGATTTTATTACATTGAAATCACCTAGTAATAACCATTTTTTAAGGTGAGGAAGAATTTTTTATGACACCTTGAATTTTCTAACCTTGGTTTCTAGATGATTAGTCTCCTAATCCCCTCTTTAATATTTAAACCTTGTGTGGACACTTTATCCATACATCTCAAACCATCATTTTTTTATCTTTCTATGTTTGAAAATCTTAGTTTTCATTTCATCCAACTAGTGTTCGATCGTGCCTTACCTTTGATTGACTGGCTAGTAGTGCTTAAGACCCTATCATCCAGGGCATCAGACTGTCAAGTGCTAGACTATTTTGGTCTATTAGAGTTAGAAATTTTACAATTTTTTATTTTTTTAACCTCAAATCAATTTCTATGCCAAATATTTTTTTTATATTTGGGTTTCTAAAATAATTCCTCACCTTTCCCTAATTGTTTACAATTTTTAGGAATTAGCTGATTATTTTTCCCACTTATTGTAATTTCTAACTTACCTAAACCATTTTCTATCATTATTGACTTTCTTAGACATGAGGGATTAAAAAATATGACTTCCCCAAATCCTATGATGTGATCCTATATGATACTTTCTTATTTAACCAAAAATCTAACCATGATCACCTCCATCACCATCGACTAACTCTTTTACACTCTATCACTTATATCCATCACTCATTTTGCTTTCGAACAACCCTCCCATCTAATTTCTTCTCACTCTTTCCTACCTTGGAAAACAACCATAAGGGGCTCATAACCCTTGGTTGATTATTTTCATACTTATCCTATTTTCTACTTTCAACTTTGCTTTCTTTTCTTTCCTCTCCTTTTATCTTGATTGAAGTTGTTCTTGCATGCTCTCTTTGGTGTTGAGTGCCTTTTCCATTTTCCTCTTCTTTTTCATTCATCCTGATACTTCTAAAATCTTAAGTGTAACTCTTTTGTGCTTATCTTTTAGCGAATGATAGTTAAGATTATAAATTGGCGAAGGTTTCCCAAGATCCCATTTTTAGTTTTCTTTTTTTTTAGATGATCAAAGGGTGAAAAAAGGAGTTTAGAAGTTTTTTTTGTGCTAAGAGACCTGAGTAGCTCCAGTAAGGAATATGTATCTCTAGATTAGGTCTTTTTGTGTTTATGTGTTGATTTGTGTATTTTATACAATAAATCATGGTAGGATTTGTTTTAATTCAAATCCATTTATTCATTAGCAAATGCATGATTTTATAAATTTTGTGATTTTATGACAAATTGTTATAATTTATAGCTTGTAAGGCTTTTCCATAAAATCCTAAGTATGATAGTATATTATGTTATATTTTTAAGTATTGGGATGAATAGATTAAATTATTTCTATGTATGGTAATTGGTGTAATATGTTGAAATCTCAAATTTAGAGGTTTTTTGCCTTTGGGAAGACTCAACTGTGAGGCCCTTTAAGGTGTTATGGATTGTTGTATTTTTTTTAAATTATATTTTTAGGGTAACAATAATGTAAATGGTGGTGTGTATACAATTGGTATGATTTGGTGACTTGTAGAGTTGGATAATTTTTTCAAAAGTCTTAGGCATAGGGTAAAATGGTGCTAATTTAAGTTTTTGAAGAAAATAAATATCATTGTGTTCCTTTAGGTTTTTACAATAAATTTGATATATAATATGCTAATTTTTGGATAAAGATGGCTTAAGTTATGAAAATAATAAAATTTGAGACACTTAGGTGAACAAGGAAATTTTGATATTTTGGTCAAATATGGAAATTTGGGTGTGTAGAGATAATATATGGGTTAAAATATGAAGATGACGGTTTTTGAATTATCTTGATAAATTATGAATAAGCATATGGTATGAGTTAGGAAAAAGGGGGCTTAATTTGGGAGCAACAACTAAAAGGGTAACATCAATATTTTATATGTAATAATTTAGAGTTAAGTTATGATATTTTGATATAATGCTTTTAATAATATTTTAGGTGAGTTTGCTAATGTTAGTGAGTTGGAAAGCCTTATAGATGAAGTTATAGTGTACTTGTAAAATTAGGGTTGAAAAGAGTATTATGGTCTTTTACCTTATGAAGGATTCCTGCATATATTTAAAGAATATGCTTATATCTTATCTTACTCATGTAGCATGTTCAATATGTTATTGGTGGTACATTCTAAGCGTTGAATGTTATTAATTGTTGGGATAAATTCATGACAATCGAAGATCATGATAAGAATCTTATCTCATAATAAGCTAATGATAATAAATGTGGAAGTCCAATGATTTTGATATGTGTAGTGTTGATTAAGATATTAATAAAACATTAATACTTAAAGTGGCAGAGCACATGAGTCAATACCAAGTACTTTGAAATTACTAAAAGTAATTATCTGGTCCTAATAGAACTAGATGGTCCTAGTCTACTTTTTCTAAGCTATTCACTAGCTTATAGATTATATGTATACTTAAGGATTATATATTTTTTAGTAACCCAAGTGTGTTTTACCCTAGATGTGAGAGCATTATTCAGGTTGATTATATTGTCCCTTTGCGGGAAAAGGGGTGAGTATTGTTGATATCAATTTCTTAGCTTAGGTACATAAATGATATAGTGATGTCGATCACTTAATTACACATAATTAATATAGCTTCATCTTTGGTGGTTCTCAATGATCTCTAAGGTGGTCTTATATGATTCATGTCTTAACTAAGTGATATACATTTGTTACCTTATTCAATAAACAAGTATTAATCATCCTTTTTATGGGTGTTGCTAGTAGATTACCATGTTTTTAATATGTAGTTATTGATGACTAGCTCAAAGACTTTGCCAAATTTAATGCTATACATGTGGTAGAGTGAATTATTGTCGGGTAATGGATGTAGAGTCTAGGATATTCGATAACTGGGGCTTTTATCCAAATACCTTATGGACTCTTAATTACATGAGTTCACTTTTATTGTATTTTAATTAGCATTGTACTCATATTTTATTTCTACACTTTGTCTCTATTTTTATGAAACACTTCTTGGTCTCTCTTTTTATTATTTAAAATACTGTAACATTTTCCTTGTACTTTGTATGAGAATGGTACAATAAACTGGACTCATATGAGATATGGCTTTAACACCAAACTATTTTATGTTTATATTTTGAAAATATAAAAATTAAAAATCATTAGTAAATTTAGTGGTGTTATAGTATTAATTGAGAAAGCTAATGCCAAATATTTATCCTTTTTAGTCCTTCATTAGTTGCATAGATAAAGTAGGTCAAAAAATTAAGAGGGGTTTGGGTCGTTGTGACTTGATAGTGAAGACCTTGTTTACATGCTTCCAGTCTTTGGATCTTCCAATGTAAAGGACTCCAACCAATTAGAATTCTACCAATAGGATGCATATCTAGATTTTGAATCTAATGCCAATGTAACTTTATTTTAATAGTAAAGGAATCAACTATATTAACTTTTATTCAAGTCTCTACGAGTTCAAAAATGGACACTTTATTCTCATCTATCCATCTTCTAACTACTACATGCTTTTGGAATTATTTAATCCTCAAATGTTCCAACATCTAATAATCATGGGAAAATAAGTTAGTGATTAAAGGTGGAAGACAAATTAGGTATCTTCCCAACCTTCAACCAAGGGTGATGTTCAAAAGATTCATGGTGTTCTTCCATCAAGAGAGATGGCAGTGACAATCAAGTTTTCCTTCACTTATGACTCAAGGTTCTAGTGATTGGTTTATGGATAATTGGACATTTCTTTGTAGTAGATTGAATCTCCTTAATAGATTGAACTGGTGGAGGATGGGATGGAGGTGTGTTAGTGGTAGTAGATGTAGCAATTCTACCATTTTATACCTTAACCCATTCTTTTTTGGTATTTTTATATTTGGCCTTATGATTGTGTTTATTCTTAGAACATTTTTAAGAGATTTATCACATGCGTTGCATAGCACAAAAAGCTATATTTTCCATTCATATGTGACCCTTTTCCTGAGAATAGTACCATTTGAAGATTTTACCATTACATATTTAGGAATTGATCAATGGGTATCAGACTCAATCAAGATTCTAACATATGAAATGCATCCCTTTGCTATAGTCACAATATCCATAGCTAGAGGTTTCTCTACACAGTTGGACTTCTTATTTAGAGAATACAAAGACCACATATCCATGTATGAGTAAATTGAAATGGTTCCCTCTCAAAATTTAATATTATATGCTATTGTTTGAGGAGAAAGGGCCTACTTTGTAAAGTATAAGGTATCCCATTGAGGATGGTTATGAAACCTTCTTCATTAGCAATCTAAAAAAAGTAACCATCTTTGTGGAAGATAATTCAAGGGCATGTTTCATGATTCCGCATAGATTTAACATAAGAGAGAATTATAGAGTATAATGGATTACCTCCAACAACAAAAAAACAAAGAATTATTCTATTTTTGTTCCTCGGTGGTGATTTCTTTTTCAATCAATTCTACAATGACTAGTTGTTCATGTGTCGATGGGGAAGGTATGTTGCAATTTAATGGTTTATTCTAGATGTATGTTATCTATAGCCATGTCTCGCCATCAGATAAAAGGATTTGGAAGTATCACATAATCATTGGGAACTTGTTGTGGATTTACGTCCACACATGAGGATGCTTTAATCACAAGCAAACCTAAAATAGGTTGCACAAGAAGAAGGTTAGTATTAGTTTTTCCATGCAATAATTTGATGGTATCTTGATCAATCCTCAAAGGACTTTGTTGGTTCTCGTTAGGGATTGGTAGAATAATAGAAGAGTTTGAGGATTCCCTTTATCAATTCCCTTCAATGTTCATGGTGATAACCTACGTTTTTTTGGTCATTTTAAAGTCCAATTATTTATTTCAACCATATTTCTTGTTACCTCTTAACTATTTCATCTCTAAGTATACCTTTCTTGTTTTTTCATGCATTTCCACTTTTGCATTCACCAACGTAAGAACTATCCTGGTATCAAAACAACTAATAATAATAATTACTCCTAACCAAGATATTTATTATATTGCTACTTAATTTTTTTATAAGTATCTTGCTACTTAATTCTCTCCATTTTCCTTTATCTTTTTTGTTTATTTTGATTTTCCACTTTTTAAATAATGCCTATTAGGTTTATATAATAATTATTTATATCCAATAACGCCTCCATTCATTAAAACATCAATTCTCTCCCTAGGGCAGCTCCCGTCTGAAGTTTATCTATCATGGGCCGACTTAGCTTTCATCTTTCTTTCTTTTCTTCTTCCTTGTCTTTCTTTCCTGGTGTTAAGATTTATGTGTTGGAAAATCATATATCCAATAGTTTTAATGAGTTTATTAGGACAAGTTTTTTGTGTTTATGAAGTATGTGTTTCTACTGTTGTATTTTGGACATGTTTTCAGTTCGATATGGATGAGTATTGTTAGTGGAAGTTAGCCTGTGAACCATAAGTTTTCAATTAATTTGATATTTCTGTTTCTGCCGAATACGTGCTATATTGTGTATATGGAAAAATCGTTTAGCCACAAACTAGGCAGTGGTCGAACCTATTTGGTTTTGGCCTACTCCTCGACCTGGAAGTATTATTCATTTTCATTTTAAGGTTTGGCCTATTTCTTACCATCGTTTTTTTCACTTTGGGAGGCATCATTCTATTGGAAAATATCCACGATTACCTCAGTTTTGAGATCTAAAATAAAATCTTCAAAACCAAGAACACAAGCACTATGTAGAATAATAACAAATCAAAGAAGAATTTACCAAACTTGAATCTTTATTGCTATCCTTTCAAGCGATACAAGAATCAAGAACACTCTCCCCGTGTTTTTATCCTTACCAATTAATCAAGAACAACCCTCTTGATTAATTCACTCAATTCCAGAACCCCGTTTCCAATTGAGAATTTCCTAGATCTACTCTCTAGATCTATAGCACACCCTCAGGTTGTATTGTGCATATGCCTCACTTTTCATATCTCTCGACTCTAAGAAAAAACTTAGAACTAAATGTGAAGCGTTACAAACCTAAGGATGAAAAACAACCATAAAGTTTGGTAAAAATAACGGACGAAAACAATCAATACCTTTGGTAAAAGGCCTTAAATGTTAATTAATACTCTAATTGACTATACCATCTGTTTCCTAAGGACCAATTAAACATTTGTCATAAATGTATTAATTGACCATACGCCTTCCTTAGGTTACACACATCATCCTCTACTCTAGGTCCTTCCTAACCTCCATCACATTGGCTTTAACCCCAATTTGAAAACCAACAAACCTCCCCATCAAGCCATATGTGACCGCATTCATGATCAAGTCATATGATCATGGCATCATTCTTCACCAAATGATGCCTCCCCTTGAGCCAAAGTCCCTACAACGCTGCTTCCTACAAGCTTGAATAGATTCACTTTGGTATTTGTTCCTCTCAAGATCACCTTCCCTCGTTTAGTGACCTTCATCCATCCAGACTCCATATGAATGGCATGACCCAAGCCATCCAATTGTCCCAAGGATATCATATTTCGACCAAGTTTCGGAACATAGCTCATATCTGCTAGCTTCCTCACTCTCCCATCGTGGGTCTTGATCTCAATATCACCAGTTCCTTCAACTTTGACCTCCTCTCCGTTGGCCAAAGCAACAGACATCCCATCACATGCCTCCAGGGAATTGAACCAATCCTCCCTGCAACATACATGTTGGGAACATCCTGAATCCAGGATCCAACTCTCTTTCTGTGCATCCATCCCATACACCAAGAGAACATCAACATTATCATCCTCATCTATAGCAGCTCCTGCGCAATCCATCTCCTTCCGGTCTTTCTTGTAATCCGGACACTTCCTCCTAAAATGCCCCACCTTGTTACAATGAAAGCACCTGATATTCGGGTTAGACTTTTTCTTACCCTTGGAGTGCCCTCCTGCATATAGACTAGATCCATCTCCAAAAGTAGATCCCCCTTGTCCTGCCAATTTTTCCGCCTCAAGCAAAACCAAAATTGTTTCTTCCAGAGAAAGCATTTTCTTCCCTATCAACAGGCTAGTCACCACTGGACCAAACCTCTTCGGAAGAGAAGCTAATAACAAGACTTCCTGGTCCTCATCCTTAAAGGATTCATCTAAACTCTTCAATAGGGTGATCAGTCCATTGAATATATTCAGATGATCTTGTAGGTTGCCTTCATCTGCCATCTCGAGTGAAAAAAGATCCTTCTTCAAGAACAACTTGTTGGCTAGTGACTTCGATGCATATGTCTTCGCTAGCTTTTCCCATAATTCTTTTGGACTCGTCTCCTCAAGAATGTTGTACTTGAATTTAGGAGTAAGGGCCAACCGAATCGTACTAGTTGCATGCAGCTTTATATCCTCCCACTTGGAATCATCCACATTTGTGGGCTTCTTATCGTTCAGGGTAGCGTGCAGTCCCTACTGGATAAGAACATCTTTGATCATACTTTCCATAGTGCAAAATTGTTCCTCCCATCGAACAATTCCATCACTAACTTCCCTCCTCCCAAGATCTTGTCCATCTTCAATCTGACTCAAACCAGCAGATAGATCTGATACAAACCAAGAACAAAAGCACTATACAGAATAATAACAAATCAGAGAAGAATTTACCAAACTTGAATATTTATTGCTATCCTTTCAAGTGATATAAGAATCAAGAACACTCTCCCCGTGTTTTTATCCTTACCAATTAATCAAGAACAACCCTCTTGATTAATTCACTCAATTCCGGAACCCCATTTCCAATTGAGAATTTCCTAGATCTACTCTCTAGATCTATCGCACACCCACGGGTTGTATTGTGCATATGTCTCACTATTTATATCTCTCGACTCTATACAAAAGAGCCTTTAAATAGGCTTTAGAAAAAAGCCTAAAACTAAATGTGAAGCGTTACAAACCTAAGGATGAAAAACAACCATAAAGTTTGGTAAAAACAACGAACGAAAACAATTAATACCTTTGGTAAAAGGCCTTAAATGTCAATTAATACTCTAATTGACTATACCATCCATTTCCTAAGGGCCAATTAAATATTTTTCATAAATGTATTAATTGACCATACACCCTCCTCCTTAGGTTACGCACACCATCCTCCACTCTAGGTCCTTCCTAGCCTCCATCACATTGGCTTTAACCCCGGTTTGAAAACCAACACATTCCTCCCCCTGCCTAGCTATTTCACAAAAAGAGGTTCTCATGGACAACTAAAGTCGCACGTGCTTAATTTCGATCAACCTTCTCAAAATCAAATTCTGACATGTTGACTTTTGGTATCAGTGGCACTCTCTTTTACTCTCAGTTTTGCATTTGGTCGGCCAATTTATTGACTATGGGAGAAGATTTCTAGCTCTCAACCTTGTTAGTAAAAATTGGGGCAGTAAACCTAAAATCTAACAACACTTCACGCATGAACAATAATATAAGTCACGGAAATTAAATTCTAATCTTCCACTGACATAGACAAGGTGATGTTTTTTCATAAACCATTAATTATAAATACCATCTATTAATTTCCTTGAGGAATTCGTTGTTTGTGCTTTGCACCGATCATGTTGGCTTTAGGTATCTTCGTTGTCAATAAGGTCTTCCTGATCATACCTCTCAAAAAATTTATTTTAAAATTCTTCTCCCCTCTCTCATCTCTCACCTAATCGGACATATCCTCTTGACTAGAAATCATGCAAACCCAAAAAATGAAGACAAGGTAATGTGTCGCCGAATTAGTTTTATAACTTCGGTTGCTCCATAAAAACCTATGAAATTGCTACAATTGATTCTTATCATGGCTAGTTCCATCAATTGGTTCACGGTTTCATCTATTAAGCCTCCTTAATCTTCCATTTCATTATATAATTTTCATGCATAGTCCCTTTGGAAAGGTATCAGTCTAGCTTCTCCTGAATTTTAAGGGTTCGTAAGATATTACATTTCCAAATAACTCCATATATTATTCATGTCTCTAGGATGAATGTGCATCCTCTTTACATTGTACACATTTTTACTTAATACAATTATTGCACCTTGAGAACACCAGGCAGAGAGATTGCAAATTAGGTTCCCATGTTGATATACGACTACAAAACTGTTAACTAGTTTTGCATCTCTACCTACCGACCGACTCAAATGCAATAAACCTAACAAAAAAAATTTGAAGTCCAAAAAAGGGCAACACCAACCAATGTACATACATATTAATTAAGTTCATATTCTCCTCATTTTATTTTTAAATCATATCAATAAAATTTTGATAATAATAAATATAATATAAAATCACTAATAATTATTATAATAATTATAGTAGTAATAACAATAATAACAATATATTAAAATTTTCAAAACAAACCCTAAATCTCAACATCATGAGACACCAAGGTGACATTAAAAAAGCCTTCCAAAATAACAGCAACACTTGATACATTAGACACTATTTCATCCTTTTCTTAGGATATCATTAATCTCACTAATACATTCTAATATTCTTTGGTAGTATTATGAGTATATGGATCAAGTATGCCAAAACATATGCAAATCAATTCTTAGAGTTCATCGAAGTTAAAATGCTCCTTATATGTTATCACACTCTCTTTGAGAAATAGGATTACCTTTATTCTTTTTCTTTTTCTTTTTCTTTTCTTAATATATCCTTACATCTAAGACCTTCTCACAAGACCAACATTAGATAAATTAATAACCATTCTAAGGATATTATCAATGTGATGACATTTCCACGGGTGATGAGAACCCAACACCATCAAACATTATAATTTATCCTATTTTCAAATCTTCAAATTTATTTTCTACTCATCCTAATAATTTTGAGTTTTCTACATTTAGGTTCGACTAGGATATGGAAGCATATCATGATTGAGGAACAAAGAGCATCAAGGCAAAGCACAAAGTTTCAATATTACCATTTAGTATTAATTTTCATAAATTATAAGTAGTATAGTTTAGGATTTATCAAACCTTAGGGAGTTGGACTGATAATTAACTTAATTTAAGTGTAGTTGCAACTAAATATTATTAGTAGCTTGAGTAGTTCATGATGATAGAATTTTAAAGCACTATTGATATTATCTTTGGGTTAGGCGGTGTTAGATTAGTCATCTTGTCCTAGAGGCTGGTAGAGTTAAGGCTAACTACCTCTCCCAAGTCTAAATAAATTTGGGAAGTCTATTTATAAATCAAGTTTTTCTTTTCTTTTTTGGGGCTGAACCAACACTTTGAGTTAACACCCAAACCCTTTTCCCTTTCCCCATTTTTAAACTCATGCCTCTCTCTCTTTTCTACTTTCAAGCACCACCTTCTGTGTTTTCTTTTTCCTATTAATTTCATCATTGTTGATCAACCTCCTCCTTTCCATTTTCCTTTGATGGTTTTAATAGAGCCTTAACTCCTCCAAATTTCTGGATATAAGGTCATTTTCCAAAAAAATGTTTTCATTAAAATCTATGAGCTTTGACTAGGTATTTGTTATATAACATAATAGGGTTTGGGTTCATGTCGGCAACTGGATAAGCATGGGTTGATATTTATATTATGTGACAAACAGGGGGTGCTTATGAACACATGTTGTATTTTTCTATAGAATATCCTAGGTTGTTTTTTTGGGTAAAATTCAAGAGTAAAGAAAATAACACAAAGGACCTCTATTTGTGAAATGAAGTAGGTGTTTTTTGGTTATCCTATAAAATATGCCACTTTGACCTGTAGAATTTTACCTCATATAAAAGAGTTGTGATAAAACCATAGTCATTACATTAAACATGCAATCAGCTTCTCCTCTATTATGTTCTCTTTGATTAAGAGAATTACTTAGTATATAATCTTCTTGAGTGATTTGTTGAATTCTCTTGTAATTATATTATTTCATGAATAAATATCTCTAATTTTTTTTCTTATTGTTCTATGTTGACTGATTTCTCAACTAATTTGAATTGTCTTGTTAGTTTTTATTATTGTTTAGACCTTATCTTACGATATTGCAATCATTGTTATTCTACAACAATTTGGTACCAAAGTTTGGTTCCTAAAGTAGATCTATTATCTAGGATAGGTACAAGATTTGATATTGAGATCTTTCATTGGTCCACCAATTTTGGATTGTAGAAATTGAATTTTCTGGCTATCTTGATTCAAAACAGGTTAGGAAAGCTTTATCAGGCTAATCAAATAAACCAAAATTGATGATGAATAAGAGATTTGAGGAGGTATATCTAAAGGTCCTTTCTACCACACACTTGTGTTTATATAATGAATGTCATAATAAGTAAATAAGGTATATACAGTTGCTATCATATGGTTGAAGTTTGAATTTATGTATATGATGAAGTTCATAGCAAATCATCTATTATTAAATAGTTAGCTTCAAGACTTGAAATTAGGCAAGCTTCAATCCTTAGAAGTTTATTTACATGAGTTATATTATATTGTGATGGACTTCCAAAATATAGAAGTCAAGCTTGATGGTGAGAATTTGACCATAATGCTTTTGTGTTGTTTGCTTACAAGTTTTAAGCATTTTTTGTGAGATCGTGTTACATGATAGGGATGAGTTGGTTCTTGAATATCTAAAATCCATCGTACTACATTGGGAGTTGATTGAAAATCATTGGAATTAGTACATATGATGAATTACATAGTGAAGGAATTGTATCCAAGGGAGAACTCGGGATTAAAGATCTAGTAACCATAAAAAGTTCATATCTAAGTCGAAAAATTGTCATAAGAATGATAGGTGGCATGGTGTCACAAAAGGGGAATATTAGGAAGTTTTATCATAATAATAAGCTTGATGCAAAGTTTAGTGAGTCATTTGATATGAAGGATGATGTTGTTGTTGCCTAAGATGATAGTGATAGAGATGTGTTGATGGCCACTAATAGACACACCATGATGACTAATATCTATGAGACAACTCCAGGTGGAGTTTTCTTGATAGGTAATGATGGTGCTTGCAAAGTTTCCAAGATTGGGACGGTTAAGGTGAAGGTGCATGACGATGTGGTTAGGATACTTTCCATTGTGAGACATATCCTAAAGATAATAAAGAACCTCATCTTGTTAAGTTCCTTGGGTTGTAACGAAAACCAGTGTGGGATTGATAATGGTACCTTGAGAGTTATAAAGGGACTCTTAGGGAGATGATGGGGAAATGGGTTGGGACAGTATATGAGTTGGTAGATTCTATTGTTGTAAGTATAGTTATTGTGACAATGGTAAGTTTGTCAGACTCGAATGCTACTAAAATTTGACATATGAGATTGGTACACATGAGTGTCAAGAGATTGATAGAGCTCACTAAAAGGGGGATACTAGATAGACAGAGTATGGGTACTATAGACATCAGCAAGTAACGTTTTTGAAAAGCAAAAGCATGTTGATGACTTCAATAAAAAGGTATAGCTGTATTTCTTGAAACATAAGAATGATGTATGTAGTGTTTTCAAATGCTGGAAAACCTTACTAGAGAAGTAATTTGGGAAGTAAGTTAAGTGTCTTAGGATGGATAATAGTCTTGAGTTTTTTTTATTAGAGTTTCATTGAGCTCTTATATGACTATGAGATAGCAAGACGCCACACTTGTATTGGGAGATCACAGTATAATGGGGTCACTAAGTTGATGAACAAAACCATAGTGGTGAAGGCTCGTTGTATATTATCATAAGTTGGGTTAGTAAAGAGTTTTAGGATGAGGTAGATCACATGGATGCATACCTAATAAACCGGTTACCCCACCAATCCATTGAGTTAAAGACATTTGAGGAGTTATGGTCTGATAAGCCACTTGATTACTCTAATTTTCATGTCTTTAGTTACTCTACTTATGATTATATGAATGATGGAAAACTTGATCCAAGAGCCAAAAAGAGTACCTTTCTTGGCTTTCCATTTGGAATGAAGGGGTATAGGTTATGGGACCTAACTACATCCAAGTTCCTCACTAGCAGAGATGTTACCTTCCATGAGTTTGTTTTTCTCTAGAAGATTGAGTCTAATAATGGTGTGTCCTAGGAGGTGGATCAAAATAGTGCTTCAAACCAGATGGATGTTGAAGTTAGTTTGGATGATAGAGACCCTTCTATAGATATATTATGCCTAAATTAGATGGATCCAAGAACCAGATGGACCAAAGGGGTGTTACTCTAGGTAGAGCACAGAGGATTGTTAGGTTTCCTATCATATATGGTTTTGCGGAGTTGGTTATAAGTGTCTTATCTAGTTTAGAGATAGTTGTTGATTTGTATGAACCGGTGTCATTATTAGAGATTATTGTAAATTCTGACTCTACTAAGTGGTGTGTTGCTATGGAGGAAGATATATGGTCTTTCTTGAAGAACTATACATGGAAAATTTTAAGGCACCAAGGAAGAAAAAGATAGTTGATTGTAAGTGGATGTACAAGTTCAAACAAGAAGTCCTAGGAGTCTAGAGACAAAGGTATAAGACTTGTTTAGTTGCATGCGAATTTTGTCAAATTCTAGGCATGGACTATAATGAGGTATTTTCTAATATGGTTAGATATACATCTATTCATACCTTTCTTACACTTATAGATATGCAAGATTTAGAGTTGGAGTAGTTGGATGTTAAATTTTGTATTTCTGCATGGTGAGCTTGAAGAAGATATTTACATGCATCGCTCTAATAATTTTTATTTTATTGAGGGGATGAGTGGCTATGTATGCCTATTGAAAAGATCACTATACAGTCTGAAGTAATCTCTTAGATAGTGGTATAAACAATTTGATCAGTTTATGCTCGAGCATTGTTTTTGTAACATCCCTAAAATTCTCTACTTAAAAATTTTGTTTTAAATGATGCGTTACTATCGTAATTGACATAAGTCTGGCTTAAAATAACATCCTTACATCAATCACAAGGCAAAACAATTAGAAAGTAAAACATGATAAGTATAAATTGAGGGAACTTTCATAAACATTAGATAAAAGTTTAGAGGTTTACTCTGACTATAGTTATCCAAAATATAAAAAGAGATACCATGGATATAAGAGTCCAAAAGGTATCCAGTCAGAACGACATCTAAATAACATGATTCTATGACCAGAACCCTGATACAAAAATCACTCCTCCACATATAAATCATCAAATGCTGCAAACTCATCCATTGGGTTAGCCTCAACTTGCATAAATATATCTAGGTTGTCTACTCGTGGGAATGAACAACACCCATGAAACGGATGATTAGTACACTACATTCTGAATAAGGTAACAGTACAGTTGAACTAGGATTACACATAATACATTAATTCACATCAGAAAGTAAGCATACTTGCGATAATATAAATAGTGCCAGGTAGATACTAAGTCTCGCTATATAAATATATTATATTCAAATTTTTTATTTCAATTGAGTTCAGAGACCCCACTATTGTTAAACTAGTGGAACAGTCTGATACACCTCTCAAGGACAACACCTCTCAAAGAAAAACTGCTCATAAGGCACTATTCTTAAACTAGTGGAATAGTCTAAAGCACATCTCAAAGACAAGTCACCTAAGCCACTAGTATTATCCAATGGAACAGACTCAACACCTTGATATTAACTCGCGTAGTATTTTACTTTAAATTGTTAGTATATTTTTCATCAATATTGTATCTCTTAATTATATATTTATTCACACTCAGTATAGGGCTCCACCAAACGGATTGATACACCTCTAAGGGATAGCACACTTGAGCCACTATTATTGTCTGGTGGAATGGCCTCATATAAACACCTCGGTTCGACTCATGTGAACTTTCACTTTAAATTATTAGTATCTTGTTAGAGTTGATTGTATATTCAAGATTTTTCATGTGGGACTCATATAGATATGCAAGATATATAATTGAATAACATAATCACGACCACATAATTATCCTCAAATGACCATCATACACTTAGGTAGTTAAAATTTGTATAATCTCCCAAGGCTTTATAGATCTCAATACTATTATGTATAAATCTCTAATATTCATTCGAAACATATATATTCAATTATTTAAATAGATAACATATCCAACATTATTCCCCAAATATATAGTTTCAAATTTCATTACTATTAAAGTATCATATCATAGGATAACATCATTCATATAACATGTCAAATATAAAAGCACATACACATACACATAAAGTCATAGCTACGACATATGTCCTTACTAACAAAGACTCCAAGCTATATACACATGAATCCTAAACTTCCTCCTCTGAGATCGCTAAAAAATCACCTACAAAAGTAAAGAAAATACACAATTAGGCACAAATATTATAATAGAGGAAAAAGTTAAGGTAAAGGAAGGTAAATATGGAAATAATTAGAGTCAAAAGGAAGCTTGAGTTGTGTGGAAGTGTGGTGGAAGATATGGTGTTGCTATGGAGAAATTTTTGTAGCATTTGGGTGAGGTTTGGGGTGTAAAAAGGGGGTGCATGGCCGAAAATATGGGGTTGCATAAGCATGTGGCAAGCGGCAAGCGGTGCATACTCAGGTCGAGATCTAGGAACATGCACGAGTAGGTTATGTGAACAGGCACGGTTGTTCTCATGCAATGTATGCTTAGGTAATAATGAACAAGGAAGCATAGGTGTGCCAAGGTAGTGTGCAAGCCATGAGAGTATGCAAGGGAGAACCATGTTGGAATGTAAAGGCATGTGACAAGGAAAGATAGTGGTGCATGTTCGTGTGAGAAACCATGTGTCAGCAGTGTGCCTCACAAAAATTCTATAGACCAAAGGAAAGAAGAGGAGAAAACGGCGGTGGTTGGTGATGACGAGGGGAATGATGGGGTGGTCATGGTGGTTAATCTACCAAGCTTTCGGAGGTGCTTGTTGGCTACATTGGTGAGTTGTGGTGATGGTGGTGCTTGATGCTAGGAAAAATAGGGCAAGGAAAAGTAAGAAAGGTGGCTCCATCAAGAGTATTTCTCAAAACAATTTGGCAATAAATGAGGTAAAACAAATGAGGGAAGAAGAGAGATGAGTAGTGTATATAAATATGTGTGTGTGTGTGTGTGTGTGTGTATGGTGGTGGCGTGCAAAATGGGAAGATGTAGAGGATGATGGTAGTATCTACAATGGGGGCATGAGGGAGTGGTAGGGGCACGAGGGAGTAGAGTAAAATTCAATGAAATATATGGGAGATGGTGGTTAAGAGTGATGGTGGTATGTTGCAGGAGAGAAAAAATCTCTCAAGCCACAATAATGGTGCAAGAAGGAGGCAAGAAAAGGAAAAAGGATAAAAAAAGAAAATGGAAAAAGGTTGAGGTTAGGGTTTAAATTAAATTTTAACTAGTTAAAATAGGCAGGATTAATGATATAAATCTATTGAAATTAAGTTTGGGTTAAGAAATATAAATTATCTAGGTCAAATATTGGATTAGGTTAAGATTTTAGGATTAAGAAATTTAGGTAAGTTTAAAATAAAATGTACTCAAGATTCAAATTATATTAAGGTATTAATTACATGAGATTAGTTTTATCAAAAATTTTAGGTATTACAGTCTCCCCAAGAGTGAGTATAGTGGATGTATGTACTTGAAGGAGTTAGGGTATGACTAGCTTGTGTATCTTGTTTCATGTATTGATAACATGCTTATGGCAAAAAAAAAATATGTGTCTGATGTTAATAGAGTGAAGACAATAATGAAGAGTGAGTTTAAGATCAAAGATCTTTGGGCTTTGAAGAGGATCTTTAGCATGGAGATTATATGAGACCGTGAGTGGAAGGTTTTTACTTGTCATAAGATTCATGGGTGAACAAGTTGATTGAGAGGTTTCATATGAGGATTCCATGTCCGCTTCAGGTTGTTAGCTTTACATTACCCAAAATCTATAGAAGAAGAGGATTCTATGACCAAAGAGGATTCCATGACTAATGTTCCCTGTTCTAATGATTTTGTTGTGTTGTGTGGATTATTATGTGCCCTGGCCTTATATTTCTCAAGCTATTAGTGTAGTGAGTTAATATATGAAAAATTTGGGGATGAATTACTGATAAGAAGGGAAGTGAACAAGGCTGTCACCTCCTATTATTAAGGTCTCTACCATAATCAGATTCTAAGAACCTAACTAGTAGATTAGCTAATCTTCTATACTCCAAACAAGATGATACCATACCCTTGACCACTACCAAGACAAAGAATAATAATTCTTTTCATCATCAAACAAATCACATCAACATTATGTATCACTTTATATGAGGCATTGTTGCTACTAGCAAAGTTGTATTGGGAAAAGTAAGTACTTTGGTTAATCTAGTTGATATGCTAATGAAGACATTAACAATAGGCAAGTTTGAGTGTTTCTCAAACATATTCGATGTTCATAGACTATGATACCCTTTGGAGGGCTAAGGTTTTCTTTAGAGGTATTTTCATGTCATGAGTCACAAATATTACATTAAGGTGGAGAATTGTGAGCTTTGACAGAGTATTTGAGGCACAATATAATAAGATTTTGGTTCATGCAGGATATTGAAGAAATGTGGGTTACATATGTATTTTATGAAAAACATGTGGAGGGCATGTTTATGAACATAGGGAAGCTGTGTTTGTAAAACATGGTCCGTGATTTTTTGTTATTCTAAGAAATAGGCCGCTTTTCCCTATAAGGTTTCATGTGATATAAAAGAGTTGTGATAAAACCCTAGCCTCTATGTTGAACATGCAAAATTTTTCTCATCTATAGTGTTATATTTGATTAATAGAATTACAAATTGTGTAATCTTGTTGGGTGATTTGTTGAATCATATGCACAATTGAATGAATAAATATCCATATTTTCCTCTTATTATTTTATGTTGGTTGATTTCTCAATTGATTTAAATTATCTTGTTATTTTTTATTATTATTCATATCAATTCTTATTAAAATACAATTAGCATTCCCCAACATAAATTAGTTCCCCTCCCTTTTTGTGGCAAAGATATCCCTCATTTATTTTATATAAGGACTTTTAATTGGCTCTAGTGTGTATGCTTGATTTTTTATCTACAAAATTATGGGTTAAGCTTTTTTCTACTATAAATTTCTAATTACAACAATTAAGTCAGAGATTACTTCAATTTTTGTTGGAGAAGATTACATTTCCAGTGACTCATTTGGCAAGCCAATTATAACATATCGAGTTGGGTTTAGTTCATTTGGCCTCAAAGTTAGGAATTTCTTTTAATTTTGAAGCCAAATTTTTATAAATTAACAAAAAGCATCAAAGTATTTAACATTCAACATGTTTGCATCACGTCAAGTAGAACCACCAACAAAGCAAGCAGATTTCCATACCGCCATTCTTGATAGAACAGTCAGCATGAGTTAGAAAAAACAAGAGATAATAGAACCATTATCAAGATAAGTATCAATACTAATGGTGAAGCCTATATACAAGAAATGCATAAAAAAAAAAACAAAAACAAAACTCTAGTGACCAACACTCAATAGGCACCATAAACCACAAGTTCTTCCCAAACTCAAGCCAACTACGCACACTACAAATTTGACTTAGATCATCCATCATAAACTTCATTGCTCAGTCAACCCTTAAGAATTTCAACGCATAAATCTCCTAAGTTGCAACTAATGAACAAAATCCTTAAATCCCATGTCTAATAAACTACTATTACAAGTAAACATATAAAAGTATCAGCACCACCAATGCTATAGTGATAAGAACCACCTTCCTATTGTCATGACATATTAATCTATCTGAAAAAGTAAGAAAAAGAGGCGTAAATAACCTAACCATAAGACTCCAACAAATCTCATAATACCAAGAACAAGCAGTTCAAGGAGCAAAGACCACCTAGTTATTCTCCTCCACTAGGCTATCCCACAAAACCAACATGACTATCTATACCTATCATCCCTACCTTTAGTATTTTCCAACTTAACCATTCACATCACATGTCCCCTCATGCCAAAAATGTAACATATTAGAGTTAGAACACAGTAATTTTCAACAAATGCAAAAATATAAAATAATTTAAGCTCTATTTTTGACATGTTAGATCAACTTCCAGAATCTAGTATCTAATCATTTAATTGAATAAATAAAACCTAGTCTAATTGAAAAACCTATCCGTTACCATTCTTATACCATTTTTAACATATGGTCCAACCTTATTAATAATCAAAAAAATATCCCAACATAATTTTGACATCTATTTACCATGATCATCAACAATTTGTTGCCTCAAAAGTCCATCATTATTGAAAATTCAACTTTAAACTGGAATTCAATGCAACATTTGAAGTTCACTATTTTCCCAATTTTATTTTTGATATTTAGATTTCATAGTTGTAGAAAAAAGGGGGAAAAGTATTATGAGTCTGATCATATGTTGCTGTGTTGAAAAAAATATCCCCTCGGCTAACTACACAATTATGAAGAAGTGTAGTAGTACATTACAAGCACATAGAAAATAAGAATTTATGGGAGGAAGGAATTGAAGACTTTTATTGAGTATAAATATTTGGAGAAAATAGAGAGTTTTTCTGCACATTTACACTAGCTCGAGAGATAACATTTTATACCCTCTCTCATCCTTACCTAGAGCATTGAATCATCATTGGTCATCTAACTTATACATCTCTCTAACATTGGTCATAGTAAAGAAAAATTAAAAGTTACAATATAATAATTGACACCATGAGTTGACCATTGTTGACTTATAAGCTAACATACTGAGGAGCACCAAATCCCCTATATTAAGAGATTTCCTAACCACTTTGTGACATCCATTCTTCCCTTATGTCTTCTTCCTTAGTCTCTGCCACAAGAACTTCTCAACCAACTAATTACATTAGTTAGTCTTTGGGAACATTTCCCTTCACTGGCTGATGGACATATCCTTAGTTTTTCATCCTTAGTAGTTGCCCTTGGCTTGTGCCCTTTAGTCGGTGGCGACTAGCAAATGCCCCTAATAGTCTCCCTTAGCAGTTTCCCTTGGCTAAAAGACATGTCCCTTCCCTATTCAATGACCCTTCACTAGTGGCCTTAGCAGTTTCCCTTAACTTGTGCCATTGGTTGATGCCCTTGGATGTTTGCCCTTAGCTGACAGTATTTCATGTCTCCCTTGGTAAGGAAAACCCCAAACATGTTGTTAGTTTTAGTTTATATTTATGATGATTATGATCCTATCACACATGAGGTCCTAAACTAATTATTTTCTCATTATGGAGATTTGAAGAATGTTACAAGAAATGAGAAATCTAATGATATCCATGTTTATATTTAGTTCATAATACCTAGATTATAATTTCATGATTTTTTATTCACTCATATCAAACATAGATAAATATGATGAATATTGTCTAATAAACATTTAGTTTGTCAAAATAAACTTGTAATTGTCTCATTAATCAAATTTCACACTCTCTTCAACTTCTATTGAATAGCTGTTGAATAATAATAATAATAATAATAATAACTTATAGGTGTCTCATCAGTATGTTTATCTCCTAATATATTACAAACCATGTGCTAAAATGAATTATGTGATTAAAGAGTTAAATGATGATCTTTTAGAGACTTCAAGTCATGATATTAGATATAGAATTGAATTAAGAAATATTGTAATCACACGAAGGTTCATAATTTACATGCTAAACTTGTTGAAATTCAAAGCATGCTTCAAAATCATATGAGTGCAATGAAAGCTGCTAATTTGGGATTACAATTCAGACAATCTTGTGATGAATCAAAGGTTTAATATATAATTATTTAAAAAGGAATGTTATCAAAATCAAAGGCAATGTGTTCTAAATCGTGTCTAGTAGAATTAGATGTTTACAAGGACAAGGAAATCACTAAGAGTTATACTAATTCATATTATGAGCTTAACTCATGAGTCATGAGTTAATAATTAGCCATACTCAATTTTACAACCCCAAATATGGAAGCAAACTTGTGCCACAAACGTCTATACAATCAAAGGAACAAAGCACAAAAATATGAGATATGTGTGAATAAGAAAAATTTATAGCCAATCATATTAGTATGTTGAGTAAAAATGCATAATCATTGTTCATAGCACAATGGCTATATGAGAAGACTTATAATATCAGAAATATGTACTTTACATTAATACAAGGATGAATATTGTAGATTGATGAGATGTTCGTATGAGTAAATAATCAAATAATATCTTATATAGTAGAAACAAACTTATTTTTTGTTGATGTCTTATGAGAATTTAGAAATCTAGTAAATTCTCATAATGCATCATTGTGAAAACTTAACATATTAAACATATTGGTGATAGGTGGATTTCAAAATTATCTATAGTAAAATAATGGATTCTCAAATAATATAATCATGTTATAAATTTCAAATGAAGAAAAAAAAGATTGATATACATATTCAAATAAAGTAACACTAATGTACATTTAAAAGAGAAAAGGAGAGAATAAAAAAGAGAGGAGTAAATCAACAGTAAAAGTAGAATTTAGGGGTAAGAAGAAGTTTCTTTTATTATCCACTAAGAACTGGTACAACCCCTTTTAAATAGTTAATAAGATAGAGAAAGATACAATAAAGAGTATCTCTAGAATACCTTAAATAAGGACAGGCTTTCCCAAATAATCAAGAATTGACTAATAATTTATCTCCTTTGATTCTCTCCTAAATTTATTGCCTAAATCAATTTAAATATGGCAAACCATATCTTTACTTCCCTAATTTACCGACAATCCCCCTTAAGTTGGTTCAAAGATATCTATCATGTCTAATTTGCTAATATGAAACTCCAATGATTGTTTTAGCAAACCCTAAGTTAAACCACTTGCAAATTGTTGCATGGTTTGGACAAATGGAGTGCAAATTATTCTCTTTTTTAGTTTCTTCTTTATGAAGTGTCTGTCATTCTTAACATGTTTTATCTTGTCATGTGGGATCATATGATGAAAAATGATGATGGTTGCATTATTATCATGGTATATCTTCTTAGGAAGATTCCTTGTTCTATTAAAATCTACTAAAACCTTTTGTATCCAAAGAATTTCACACACTCATTGAGCCATTAATCTGAATCTAGACTCAACACTATTTCTAGCAACTATACTTTTCTTCTTACTACTCTAAGTAACTAGATTGCCCCAAAGAAGTGTGTGATACCCTATAGTTAACCTTTTATTAGTAATAAATCTACCCAAGATACATTAGTCTACACTTCAATTCCTCCTTTGGCATGTTTTTGGAAGAATAATCCTTTTTATTGGCATGCCTTTTAGATATCGAAGATTTCTATACACTGCTTCAAGGTGTACCATATGGGAAGTGCATGAATTGACTCACCATGCTCATAACAAAGACTTTTTAGGATAAATGTGTGATTAGTAAATCAGTCTTCCAACAAATATTTGATACCTATCATACCACAATTCCCTTCTTGGACCTAGCCACTTCCATACCAAGAAAATATATTAGTAGGGGTAGGTCTTTAATTTTGAATTCTCTAGCTAATCGTTGCTTCAACCTTTTCATCTCTATTATATCATCTCTTATCGAGATTATGTCATCCACATAGAAAATAAAAACTAAGGTTTTTTTTTGGTATATCTCCTTGGGAAGAGAGTCTGATCAAAATGCCCTTATTTATGTCCTTGACCTTTAAGAAGCCTTGTGAATATTTCAAACCATGATCTAGTAGATTATTTAAGCCTATGTAGATCTTTGTTTACCATACATACCTTGGTGCTAAATTTATCAATGAAACCATGTGGAGGCTCCATATATATATATATTCCTCTAATTTTCCATTTATAAACACACTATTTACTTCCAACTGATTCAATAGTCAAGCTAGGTTAGGTTTAACAGTCAAGAGCACTCTAACTATATTTAACTTTGGCACTGGAGAAAAGGTCTCAAAGTAGTTCACTCTATAAGTACAAGTAAGGCCTTTATCAATTAGGCAAACAGTATATCTCTCTAAGGATCCATATGAGTTGTATTTCAAAGTGAACATCCATTTGTAACTAAAAACTTTCTTCCTAATTAGCATATCCACTTTATTCCAAGTAGCATTCTTTCCCAAAGCTCTTATCTCCTCAAAAATAGTTTCCTTACACTCAGGAATGTTTAGAGCCTCCTAAATATTGTAATGAATGGAAGTACTAGAAACTTGTGAAACAAAAGCAAAATATTAAGTTGAAATATTTTTATAAGCAACAAATTTTGAAAAAGGATGGTTTGCACATGATCTAATACCTTTCCTAAGAGTAATAGGAATATCAGATTGATAGAAAGAATTTGATTCACCATTACCTTGAGAAGGATTTTTAGGGTTATTTGAAGTGTTATCATGAACTTCATGATCTAATCTCTATTCAAATTCTTGGTGGCATTGTGAATAGTGTCTCATATTTTCTGTGTAAGATATTCCTTAAAATATACACGACCTTTGCACCGCTCTGCAACTAACTATGACTTGTTATTATGAAATGGCATTACCAAAGGTGATTCATGAGTAGATTCAACATGATTAACATTTTTATTGTTTAATTTGTTTGTTTACAAAGAAAATGTATTATGATCAAGTTCAAAAATTAAACCAAAACCATTTGGAACACTATTTTCACTAGTGTTGCTTTCCCCCTTAAATGGGAGTTGTTGTAGTAGGAGGTTCTTTCTAAGAAGGTAACATTCATAGACACAAATTCCTTTTTCAAAATTAGAGCAAACCATTTGTAACCTCCTTGATTAGTGGGAAACTCTACAAAAAATACATCTATGCGATTTTATATTGATTTTTAAATGCTTAGTATCTTGGTTATGAACAAAGGCCACACTTCTAAATTAAGGGGGTTTTTGTTACTAACTGAGAATTAGGAAGACAGACTAAGAAAAATTAGATGGATGTTTTGAAATTTAAAACCCAAGTAGGCAATGTGTTAATCAAATAATTAGCAACTACTTCTCTCCAAAGATACTTAGGAACCTTAATTTAAAATCTTAAAACCCTAGCAGCTTCAAGGAGATGTTTATTTTTTTCCTCTCAACCACCCCGTTTTTTTTAGGTATATTATTACATGAACTTTAGTGAGCAATTCCTTTCTGAGCTAAAAAGACACCTAACACTTAGTTTAAAAAAAATTGTTCCATTATTGCTTCATAAAAAATAATGTGAGTTTGAAATTAACTTTGAACCACGCTATAGAAATTTTTGAAACCAACTTCAGCATTGTATTTCTTTTTTAAAGGAAAAATCTCATGTGGCCCTAGTATGATCATTGGTAGAAGTAATAAACCAAAGTTTTCTAGAAATAGTTATCACCCTAGAAGGACCTCATGTATCATTGTGAATCAAGGTGAAAGGTTTTGATGTTTTATAATTTTGAGATGGGAAAACAACATGATGCTGTTTAGCTAATTCACTAAATTCACACTTGAAAACAAAATGATTTTCATCCATAAATAGTTAGGGAATAAATGTTTTAAATATTGGAAGCTAGGATATCCTAACCTATAATGCCATAATAGAATTTCACTATCATTAGAAACACAACTAGATTCAAAATATGTTGGTTGGTCATGTCGTATAAAATATGATCCTTTACCTAAAAAGTAGAGTCCATATCTCATTTCGCAACTCCAATCATCTTAAAATTCAGAACAATAAGACCAAAAATCAACTTAACAATTATGTTCAAGGGTTAGTTTAATAATGGAAAAGAAAATTGTATGATAAGTTAGGAACTTGGAAAAAATCTTTAAGGTATAAAGAAGGAGAAAAAGCATTGTGCCTTTTCCAACAATACCAACTAGGGAACCATCTGCAACTTTAACTTCTTGATTCCCTATATAAGGCAAATATGAAGAAAATAAGTGTGGATAGCTGGTCATATGATCGGTGACTCCTGAATCTAATATCTAAGAGTCATTAGATTTGGTGCAAGCAATGGGTGCAAAGAATAGATTACCTAAAAAAGTTTCGAAACAAGATGGGTTAGAATTGTCAAAGGATTGATATTGAAACACTTTATGCATGCGCTCTATAAATTTTTGAAAGAATGAGATTATAAGGATGAATGTTGTTTGGGATCTAATATGATCACTTGTAATGCATGCACATCCCCCATTAACTTGTTCTCTACTAGATTTTTTATTCTTGTCTATTGGTTTCCTATGCAAATTATAATATGTTTCTCAAGTATGCCATGGCTTTTTATAGTAGTCACAACAAGGCCTCTACTTTAATCCTCATCTATCCCCTTCTAAATTTAAACTATGAAAGTCAACACCTTAATTTATTTTTATCTCATTAATGTTCTTCAACATCCCTTATTGTCATGTTTTTTTTTTCTCTATGTGGTTATGAAAAAAATCTCTTATACTAGGCAAGGGCTTCAACCTTAAGATTTACCCCTAAACCTCATCAAATTCTTTATTCAAATTAGACAAAAAAACATTGACTTCTTTCTATCTTTTTTTTATACTAAGTGATATCTTACGAACATTCTCATTCATATTCTTCAAATAGATTTAGCTCTTGCCATCAATTCAATATAATAGGTTGTCACTCCACATTCATGTTATTGCATATTCTACATTGTAGTATTCAATTCAAACAATTTTGAGTGATTATTCATATTTGAATAGGTTTCTCGAACTGCTACCCATACATCATGAGCAATTGGCAAAAATATGAATGAATTTCAAATCACTAGATCCATATAACTAATCAACCAAGCAATAACCATCAAATTTACAAAACACCACATTTTGTAAGTTAAATCAATAATGAACAGTGGTTTAACTTTCTCATTTAAGTACCTAAATTTTTGTCACCAATTACCAGCTACATGAATTAAGACCATTTTACATTATTTTTCCATTTAATATGAATGATGACTTAGAGGAAATTATCATAAAGTGGAACAATGGTCGGATACCCTTTGGAGGCATCCCATCACTAGGAGAAGCCTTAAGGCTATAAAATCGCGTAAACTAATAACAAAAGTAGAATACACGAAAAGGAAAAAAGCTGGTCATATTATTCACTTCACACTAAAGTATAATCCTTTTTAAATAGTTAGAGGAATAGAAAAAAAGTTTTAAAGATACAAGAGAGCATTTTTAGAATCCTTAAAAATAAGGGATCGTCTATCCCAATAATCAAAAATTAACTAACAATTTCTCTCCCTTAATTCTTTCCTAAATTTAGATATATCTCCTGAATTAATTCAAATATATTCAAATAATACATTAATTTAAATTTGTTCATCCATAACTTAGCTTCCCTAATTTATTGGCATGAGGTAATGTATAATACCAGTAAATGTGAATTTATCTGAAATACATACACATCATGTTGCACACTTGGCACCTTGATCATAAAATTATGCTCAAAGTGATAGAACTCATAGGCTAGGGACTATTAATGATAGAAAAATAAAGAATGAGAATTAGCGAAGAAGAAGAATGATGAGTTTTTTATTTTCTTGAAGAATGAGAGTGCAATCTTGTATTCTTTTTATATGACTGATTTCACACAAGTGTGAATTAGTTTTTAACCATGCACGTGCTAATTACAATTATAGAATGTGTTTAACAGCTAACTAACTCTTTTAACTAATCAGTCTCTAACACCCCCTAGAAAGTTGGAGAAGGGGAAACCCTTCCCAGCTTGGGAAGAACTAAAGTATGCAGCTTCTCATTAAGTGGTTTTGTGAAGATATGTACCAATTGGGAGGCAATATGTACATAAGAAAGAGAGATGAGACTTACATATAGTTGTTCATGCACATAATGATAATCAAGCTCTCTATGCTTTGTGCGTTCATGATAGACCAGATTTTTGGCTATGTAAACAGCTACTTGGTTGCCACATTTAATGGGGATGTGATGTATATGGGCACAGAGAGCTCACTGAGTAAGCGAATAATCATGCTAGTTCAGTATTCACGTGCCTTAAGTATCTATATTCAGCTTCGGTTGATAATAATGAGACAATTTGTTGCTTTTTTAGACTTCCATGATATTAGGCTTCCTCCTGGGAGAATAAGAAAGCCACTGACCGAACGTCGACTGAAAGGACATGATGCCCAATCTAAATCACAATAGGCTAGTAAATTGAGATCTTTTGAGAAATTAAGAAGAATTCCTTGAGAAGGCTTGCTTTAAGGTATCTAAGAACATGTATTGCAGTATACTAGTGAGCTTGAGAAGGGGACTGCATAAGTTAACTAAGAAACTGAACAGAAAAAGCTAAGGTAGGCCATGTGTGAAGAAGGAAATTGAGCTTGCCAATGAGTTGCCTATATAGTGAAGAATCTTCCATGGGTTGATCCATAACAGGGTGTATCTTAATGTTTAATTTGAGAGGGATACTGACTGGAGAAAGATCATGTATACCATATGAATGGAGAAGCTCATTTATAAACTTGCGTTAAGTGATAAGCATGCCTTTAAGGACTGGTAAAAATTCCATTATGAGGAAATAATAAAGATGACATAGATCTTTGATCTTAAAGGTTTTGTCTAGAAATTTCCTTAAGTACTTTCTGAGTTGTTGTTCCTAGTGACTAAAATGTCATCAACATAAACTACCACAATAATCAGACTTCCAGAAGTTAATTTAATGAACATGGAGTAATCATTGAGAGATTGAGTTAAACCTTTGGATAATAATGATTTAGAAAATATGGTGTACCACTATCTAGATGCCTTTTTAAGTCCATATAGGAAAAAGGTTTTGAGATAATATGTGCATTTGGTTGAGTGGATATGGAGTTGCAGAAAGAAATGGACAAAGAATGAGGGAAATGGAGGTCAATACATGAATTAGTGATAGTATGTGGACAAGAAGAATGACTAGTAGAAGTAGATATTGAGATATCATGACAAGGATGACTATCAGATTTGGTCAACAAGACATTGCTGCATATGTAATCATGTAATGGTGTTTTAGTTTGTCTTGTGGAATGCCAAAGAGGTGTTGATGGATGAAGGTCTAAGTCTGTATTAGACTCTGGGTCACTTGTTTGTGATGATATATAGAGTGGGAGAAGTTGATCAGTAGGAAAAGATTGAGATACAGAGTTATTTGGAGACATATGAGAAGAGGAAGTTGTTGAAGGAGAATATGATATGGAATGGGTAGGAGATGAGACCGTGTTGTGTATTATATGTCAAGAAACATGGTGATTTGTTATTGAAAAAGGGCAGTAGTTATCAGGTAGATTTTGGTGATTTATATGTTAATAAGGAAAATAATGTTTATGAAAAATTATATCCTGGGTGATTTAAATAGTTTGTGTGGTGAGATTAAAGAGTTTTTATGCCTTTTTTCCAATAGGATACCTAAGAAAAAGAATACATGGATAGACCCTAGGATAAAAATTTTCATGAGATTTAGGGCATGTGGAAGCATAGCATAAGTATCTAAAGGTCTTGAGAAATGAAAGGTCAAGTATTATATGGAAAAGTTTTTCATGATGTGATTTATTTTGTAAAACAGTAGAGGGTGGTCAATTTATGATATGTGTGGCATGAAGCATACAATCCCCCTTAAGTTGAGCTAGCACTTTAGACTGAAAATAAAGAGCACAAGCAACTTCTAGCAAGTGCTTGTGTTTTCTCTCAACTACCCCCTTTTGTTGAGGAGTGTAAGGGTAGGATGTATGATGTGTAAAACCAAGGGAGTTGAGATAGGTTTGTGCTTCTTTGCTAGATCCTAACTCATATACATTGTCACTTCTGATAGCTTTAGCAGTGTGAAATTGGGGTTTAATCATAGCAATGAAAGCCTTGAGAGTAGGAAATGCATTGCTTTTTATATTGAGAAGATGAACCCATGTATGTCTTGTAAAGTCATCCCCTTTAGTGAGAAAATATTTGTGCCCATTGTGTTTAGGTGTTTGGTATAGCCCCCATATGTCAATTTGTATAAGATCAAAGGGAAATTTATTATGAATAGAGCTATGAGAAAAAGGCATTCGATGCTGCCTAGCTTGATTATAGACAATACATGGAACAATCAAACTTTTATTACACTGAGAGGCATTCATTACATTGAGTAATTCCAAGTTTTAAAGTGGTACATTCCCTTTTCTTATGTGCCAAGGATTACAAGTGTTTGTAGGATGTACAAAAGAATTTTTAACAGAAAGAGCTGATGGTGTATTGAGATATGTCTGATCTTCAGAATGTGAGCATAGATAGAGTCCTTTGCTAAATTTACCAAGAACCAAAGGTTCCTTCATTGAAGGGCCCTGCATTAAACAGAGATCATGGGAAAATGAAATAGTATAAGAAGACCTGGATAAGAGCTTACTAATGGAGATCGGGTTATATTTGAAATGTGGAGCGTAAAGGACATATGTTAGGAAAAGACTAGGTAGATAGATTGTTCCTGCTAACTTTATACTAACAATATATCCATTAGGTAAAGTTATGATGTGTTCAAAGGCAAAAGAAAAGAAAAGAATGACTTATATGCACACATATGATTAAAAGCATCAGTGTCCAATATCCATAAACTATTAGAGAAAGAACCATGAGACAAGAAAGACGTAGACAGGTGATAACCTACAATATCGATTGACATAAAACTATCTCCAGAGGAGCCTTTCTGTTGGTTGAGAAGTGCAAGTAACTTCATGCAATGGTCATTAGTTAATTGGATTCCTCCTTATCCGGCTTGTGATTGAAGATTATTTTCAATCTTATTTGTTGTGTCTCCTTGAACATCACATGAGAACTTCTTTGTTTTTTATGAACTTGAAATCATTTGGGGACCCCACTAGCCTATAACACTTGTCTCTAGTGTGACCTACCTTTTTTGCAGTATGTACATACAAGATTAGGCTTCTTTCCTTCAAACCTTGAATTCTTCTGACTTTGCACAATAAAAGACAATTGTTCATGAAATGAAAAGGGTTGGGCACTGACTTCTCTCTACTTTTCTTCTTACAAGAGCATTGAACAGGCTTGACTAACAATGGAAAAGGATTTAATTATGATAATTGCACCTTTTATACTAGAATAGCTATCATTAAGACCAACTAAAAACTGCAATAGATATTCTTCTTCAAAATACTATTGAATCTCTCTAGAAGTTATGGGAAAAGGATGAACCGATTGTAATTCATCCCATAACTTCTTTATTCTTGTAAAGTAATTTGATATGTTGTCGGATCCTTAAATTGTAATTAAAATGTTACTTTTGAGATGTAATCGAGACATACTATTTGATTGTCCGAACCTTTCATCAAGATCTTACTATATCTCACTGGCATTCTTAATAAAGATAATATTGTCCGATATTTCCTTACTCATGGTATTAAGAATCCATGAAATTAACATGGAATTGTAGGCATGCCAATCTTCAAATAAAGAATCATCCTCATTTAATTCTTTAATTCGTCTATTAATAAAATCTAATTTTTTCTTTGCTGAGAAAGCTATGAGCAAAGCTCTTCTCTAAGAAGTGTACCTATTCCATCAATTTTTTTCAAAACAAGAACTAATGCAAGATGATCTAAAGAACTTAGGTAATAGGAATTTGAAGTGTTGGGAGTTTGGGTTGCAAGATTCTCATCAACTATAGCATCTATTTGATGAGTAGAAGCCGTGTTTATAGTAGTGATCGAAGACGGACTTTAAGTTTGATTGAGAATTGAAGAACTAATTGGGATTTGAATGGATCAAATTACAGCTTTAATACCATATTAATGACAGAAAAATAAAGAATAAGAATCTGCAAAGAAGAAAAATGATGAGTGTTTTTATTTTCTTGAAGAATGTGTACAATCTTGTATTCTTTTCATATGATTGATTTCACAGCGGCGTGAATCAATTTTTAACCATATGCGTGCTAATTATAATTACAGCATGTGTATAATAGCTAACTAACTCTTCTAACTAATCAGTCTCTGAAAAAGGGACCTGGTTTGGTAGTAAACACTTTCTGTACTCTGAATGACAGGAAAAAGGCCTCCATCACAAACGCAGCTCCATCATACTTTCCTATGCCCCCTATCTAATATGCAATGATCTTGAATTGAATACGGAGTGAACACAATGTGATCAACTCTTCAAAATCTGACCAAGCCGTGACCTCTGACAACTGATAATACAAAAAAGACTCGACACTGAGGGAATCAGAAGCAAAATACCACCATTGACGACACGTAAATGGCTGGTTTACGCACTCAGCTCCCATCAACACTCTGATTTCTGCCCTGTAAGGAGCACCATAAGCTACATGAAAAATAGGATAGTTTAGAGGAAGGGCGGTGAACAGAATAACATCCGAGGCTTACCTGATATTGAACTGTGTTAAGAGTACAGTTTCTGATCCATCACCACAGTAACATGGGCCAAAGCGAATATTCAATGGTTACAGCTCTCCTAATCTCACTTATTAACTTGTAATTCATCAATGCACAGGTAATAGGGAATTCAAATATTGTGGCACTGCTAAACAAAGAATGATAATGCAGTGGAACTGTGTCGTGTAGATCCGTTAGCCTTTTGATATGCACGTGTAAATAATATAAAGTTTTGGACTCCGGGAAATAACAAAGCAGCAGCTAATATTTGATTAATGCCGGCAATGATGCATATAATTCGGCCAAGCACTGGAAGATCCAATTGAGGAGCTGCTCCATTGGTAGTTCCAGAAGTAGTTCAGCCTGTAAGATGCAACAGAACTAACTAAAATAAGTAGCAACCACACAAAGTATAAACTAAATATCATGGGCATACAAACCTTCCTCACAATAGGGTAGGCCAGTACTGTAGCAGAAATTATCATCAATCCCGCGTCTTACTTTAAAATGATGGAAAATAATAACCATAAAAAACAATTGAATTCACTATAAGAGTACATGATGAAAGAGAATGCACATATAATCAGAATATTGACCAGAAAAACAGCAATTAAACACAGAAATACACAATACATATAATCTTTCCACCTTAGTAATTGTATTACCTGTCTTAGTAACTTGTATCACTTGGACAATAAGAAGAGTCGTTATATTCAAATGGCATCAGTTTAATAAAATAGAATGTCACTAGCACAAGATAGTCGATGTGATGCTACATATATCTAGACCTCCTCAAACCTCACCAGTGGCAGGATTCATACTCAGTGATGATTGTATTAGTTAAATTTATTACTAAGAAGATGTAGCTATAAGGTATAAATAATGTCTATTGCAAGTTTTATAGAACTTCTGATCCAGCTTCTTAATTGGTTCTTGCTTTATATTTTTCTTCAGAACCTTTTGTCAATTCACATAAAAAAGGATTACAGGACAGCCTCACGGATTTCATAACTTAAACCTATACATCTCTAGTAAAAAGACAGCCATGGATCATAGCAGTGAGACAATTCCACTGGACTTATGTGTCTTTGTTCATTCCAACATGCCTCAAATAGCAAGATTACAAGATTATTTTGTGGCAAAGACAGATTACACGTTGCATCATTTGGAAAATTGAGAGCACAGATTTTTATTTGCACGCCTGCATATGCCAGACAGACTAGTATTCAATTATGTATATTCTGCCCCGAAAATCAGCTCTCTAATATCAGAACAGAGTTAAAAACCGAATTAGAACATTTGTCACATCTTCACCCCTCCAATAGAACTTATAATGCCAATAAAGCACAGAAGGTAGATCATTATAACAATCACAAGGCAATTCGAATAAACAGAGAGTTTAGCTGCGTTGTTTAAAATCAAATATTCAGACCACAAAAATGTATGTCCAGCCAATGGATGTGATAGAGATTAGCAGGATAGAAAGAAAAAATTAAGGATGGGTTGAAAGGAAGAGTTAAGGAGAGGAAGAGAACAGGGAAGAAAGTCTTTTTTATTTCTCAATAATGCTCAGTCTGATCTGATTAGAGAGAAAACAAATAATACATGTATAGGCTACTAACTCCAAAAAGATAAGATATTATACTAAGTAATAGATAATAACAAAAGATTAAAATAACAACCGACAAATTGTCTAACAAAAGATAACTCATAAAACTTATGTCCTAGTTTTAAGCCTTTTCCTATCTTTAAATTATGACTTCCATCAATATGATGGTTTTTTCATATCCTCATCACCGTCGTATTTGGGAACACTTGAATGCAGAGAACTACAATTGGCAGCAGAAATCATTCTTCTCTGCTGCCCAAGGAGTTGTTACGTACATGTACCAGTGATTACTTATCTGACAAGGAAAAGTGTTACATCTGCCAAAAAAGTTTAAGGTGCATTTAGTTTAAGAAAACAGCTCTCCATTTTCCACCTTCAGTTTAATATAAACAACAAGAAAACAGTTGTCTATGAAAAATTAAAGAAAAATGTTCATTTGTCTATATTATAAAACTACTTTTAATTTTTAAATTTTTAAAAGATGTTCATTTTCTTTTAGCTGTGATGTGATGATGGAAATGACGACAGTGATGATAATACTAATAATAATTACCAACATTATTCATAATAATAATATTATTAATTTTTATTATTAATATTAATAATGATAATGGTAACAATAATAATGCTTGTAATACTTGTAATATTCATGATAAAAATAATATTAAAGTTAAAATTCATAGTAATAATTATAACAATGATGATATTATTATTATTATCACCACTAACAATTATAATAATAATAACAATAACAATATTACTAATATGTTAATATTGAGACTAGTTACGATGATGATGATGATGATATCAATAATAATAATAATAATTAGTATAATAACATCCATCATAAAAAAATAATAATAATAATAATAATAATGGTACAAATGTTATTATTAATACTAATAATTAACATTATCATTATGAAAAATTATTAAAATATTATTTTCATATATAGCAGTAATAATATTATTATTTAAGTAAAATAATATTATTATTAATATTATTAATATTATTATTATTATTCTTGTTAATAATATAAAAAATATTATTATTAAAATAATATTACCACTAACAATGATAATAATAACAATAAAAATATTATCAATATGTTAATATTGAGACTATTTATGGTAGTAATAATAAGATTAATCAAAATAAATATAATGACATCAATTATAATTATAATAATACTGATATTGATGTTATTATTAATATTAATAATTCATATTATTATTTATGCAAGTAATATTGTTAATAATATTATTATTATTAGAAATATTAATAAATACAAAATATCAACATTAATAATAATGTTATTAATAATATTAATATTATTATTAGTATCGTTGTTATTAACTTTACTAGATATATTATTACTAATTACTAATCAATATTAATAATAATTTTATCATTAATGTTAATATTAATACTTAGCATATTATTATTTTATAAATATTAATGCTAATACTAATATTATTAACTAATTAAAAATAATAATAATAATATCATTAGGATTATTAAATAATATTAGTACTCATAAATATTGATAAAATATTAATATTATTATTATAATTAAAAATAATGTGACTATTAATAATATAATAAACAACAATGATAATAATATTAATATTATTATTAATAATAATTTTTTAATTGGAAAACATGTAGAAAACAATGACATATTCATATGGAAAATTCATAAAATATAATCTAGGCTGCTTTCTAGTTTTTTTCACAAATTTGGAAAACCATGTTTTTACTTTTCCAATCAAAAAAATAGAAAAAAAAATATTATGAATAGGTTTTCTAAATTTTAGGAAAACTGAAAGATATTTTTAAGAAAACAACATTGTTTTTTAATACTAAACGCACCATTATAGTTTGGACACCTATAATCCCTTTGTTTCAGTTTAAGAGTTATTACATGTCGCAATTAATGTATCAAGTTGTTTATAATCTAGCATTCTAGAATATGAAGCAGGATATGGTACTCCATCGATGACTAGTATAAGTTTAAGATCAACTAAACTCATAAAAAGCAAAAACAAAAACAAAGGGGAGCAGATAACCTTTATTTCACCATCTTCAAAAGCAAGTGAAGTGCGCAAGATTTCCGAGCTCACTGAATCCTTTATCAGTTTGAAGACACTTTTACTTATATTTGTTTCCATCCTGACCATCTTCCCAGAAGCACAAATCCTGTGGATCCCAAGATCAGCAGCCATTCGCCTTATGTAGAGCTTCTGTAAGAGAATCTCCATAGACCTAGGCTCTTTTCCATGTTGCCGCCTCAAGTTCTCTGTAAATTGCATCAAACTCCAAATGTTATTCTCTGCAGCTTTTCCAGCTTCATTTATAATCTCCATGGGATTCTCCAGGTAGTTAATGTATTCAGAAGGAAGATGAGGATTGATATTCACATCAAGCTGGCACCAAAAATAGAAAAGATTACACGATTAGATTCACATGAAAAAGGAGCTAGCTCACATGCTTCTAAGTTCTGATTTGGGACTCTCTAGGTGGAAGGCGGAGCTGCACAAATATTAGGACATAGGTTTTAATACCTCATATCATTCTTCAGAACACATGAAGACATAAAATGATGTTAAGCTAGTAGTTTATGAAAATTCTTAATGACTCTTTGAGAATAAATGTACAATTGTCATTTTCAGACTCCACTCTTGTGAATTAGGGCCTGTTGTCCTCACCTAATTTTCAAATCAGTTCATATATGTAAATATAAGATGATATCTCAAATAATAATAACAATAATAATAAATACACGTTAAAACTTTTCAGATCAGAGCAGCAAGAAAGAAAGAACCAACAACAACATAAATAAATAAATGAAATAGGCTCAAATGACACAGCGTATAATGAGAATTTAACACGGTAATAGGCTCAAATGATTTGCATGATATATAAAAATCATAAGTAATACATACAAATGATCTTATAATGGTCATATTTCTGAATTCCCAACTCAGCTTACAACATGTAAGAAAGACTGTAAAAGTATCTATATTACAAATGAGTAAGTGTTTCCAAAAAAAGAAAAATACCTGAACTTTGTGATAAGAGACAGACACAATACGATGTTCATCAACCTGAAAATCAAAAGTTAACAAACTCTATTCCAGATGAAAATCATTGAACCAACAATATGAAAGTAGATTACATTGATCTAGATGTGGTAGGTTCCATTCAGCCGAGTCCCAGTGAAAACAGAGTGACCAGATGAAAATACCTTGGACAAGCTCTCAAAGAGCATCTCAAAGAAGAGGTCAATGCCCACATTTCCAACATCTCCCGTCTGCTGTTCTCCAAAGATATTACCAAAGCCTCTTATTCCCATGTCTCTCTCTGCAAGCTGAAAACCTTGTCCGAGGTCACAACATTCTTCCAGTGCTGTGAGTCTTTCCTATTGTGAAAATAAAATTATGTTATTAATCACAATATAGAGCTCAAGCAATAGTCACTGAAGAAAGGATTTGAATGAGTGCATCAAAACATGTAAAACCTATTGAAATACACTATGTTGTTTTTTGCATGGATTCTCACCCTAGGAATTGGGGCTTCTCAAATCCCCCTTAAAAATTCTCCAGACCTAAAAACCAAGGCATGGTGGAAATAAAATGGCCATGAAGGAAACAAGAAAACATACCAGTGCATGATCAGACAGCAATGACTTGTCAGGGTAAAACAAGTAGGCATACGCTTCCTTATCTGACCTTCCCACCCTTCCTCGCAGCTAACAGAATAAAATAATAATAATAAACATCCATTAATGGAAGAATCAATTTTATATGCATTAAGAAACAATATCAATTAAGTCTACAAAAGCCAATAACAAATTCCTTTGATTACAAGGAATAGTAATAGAAAAAAATTACAATAAGACAGCTTGAAGGGTAACACAGGCGAAAAGATTATGCATGAGCTGTGGGTTTAAGCCTTTTATGAATGAGGCATGAAATAGAGTGACAGATCCGGTTTTCAGTATGGATAAGGTCCCAACTTCAAATTCTCATCTCCCACTCACGGAACCAAGCTAATTTCTAAGCAAAGAAAACGGAGAAAAGACTGCAGCTTCAACACCAAAATCAACATATAGGGGTTTATATTTATGTATCTAAAACCTAAAGCTCCATTGTAATACCCTCTCCCAAAATCCTTCAAAATGTGTTTATAATTATGCTGATCTAAAATAAATTAGTTTTAGTTTTGAAAAGGGCTTGAAATTTTAATAAAAATGTGAATTTCAGGCATACCAATCAGCAGGTTTGCCTAACTAATTGGCTGGTACGCTCAGAGATTGACAATTTTATTCTCAATAAGCCAGTCAACTAGCTTGCTCAAACTAATTGGCGGGTTGAATCTCTTACTAATGTTTATACAAACTTCTAATTAGCATCTATTTGTGCTAATGAACATATTTTGGCGCTTTGGGATTAATTTTACATTATTTAAATCATTTTCTGAATTTATTTAGTTAAATTTTCCCAAAAAGCGCTTTTTGAAGCATACCTCACCTTCTCTCTTCTCCCTCACCTTCCTCTCTCTCTCCTAGCAGCAGGGCTGCATGTTTGACTTAGTGCACCCCTTCCCTGACTCAACAACCTTCTTTCATATCTCTCCCTTACTACAGTCAACCTCCCTCACTCCATGTCTTCTCTTACACCTTAGTTGCCCATACCCAACCATACCAATCTTGTCTCTCTCCCTCTTGTGGATTTCAACCAGCTCTATCTCCTACACACTCTATTCCTGATTCATTTTCATTTCTTCCCTATTGTTCTTGCTCCCTTCTTCCTCTCCCTTGGTGAAATTTGCTTAGTGTTGAGTATTCTCTATTTTTCTTCCTTTTTCCTCTCTGTTGAAGAAACAAAGGTGTGCTCTTGTTTTCTTCCTTCCTTGGTCAAGCATTGTCTCTTTTTTCTTCTTCTGATATTGGCTTTAGTTCTCCCTTATTTCTCTTAAGCAAGGAAGGATTAAGGTCTGAAAAAGGTTGAAGATTTTAGCTTCATTTTCCTTAGAATTATGTTTCTAAAAAAAGGCCGAGTCGTCTTCTTATTCTTATTCTTCTGATTTTCTTTTATTTTAATGGAGTTTTAAAAAAATGAGTTTTAATGGTTTTGGCTTTTGATTCTCTTAGGAATTGAGGTCCTACTAGATAGCCATTAAGTAGGAGCTTTGTGCTAGAAGATTTGTTTTAAGGTAAGGCATTATTATCTCTAATATGACTAAGGTCTTGTGTTGTTTGTTGTCATTTTGAGTGCTTGGTATATTCGGTGATGTTTATGCAAGATGTTGAGTTCCTAATTTCGAGCATGTTGCCATATTTCAATTTATGAAGTTTTGGAGCATGTTTGAGTATTTTTAATATTATGCATGAGTTGGTGAACTTCAAGCATGATCTTGTTGGGTATTGATCCCTACCATGTTTTATGTAAATTCATATGAGTATGTGTTGGTTTTCAAACCGGGGTTCAAGCCAATGTGATGGAGGTTAGGAAGGACCTAGAGTGGAGGATTGTGTGCGTAACTTAAGGAGGGTTTATGGTCAATTAATACATTTATGACAAATGTTTAATTAGTCCTTATGAAACGGATGGTATAGTCAATTAGAGTATTAATTGACATTTAAGGCCTTTTATTAAAGGTATTGATTGTTTTCGTCCGTTACTTTTACCAAACTTTATGGTTGTTTTTAATCCTCAGGTTTGTAACGTTTCACATTTAGTTCTAGGCTTTTTCTGAAGCCTATTTAAAGGCTCTTTTGTTTAGAGTAGAGAGATATGCAAAGTGAGGCATATGCACAATACAACCCGAGGGTGTGCGATAGATCTAAAGAGTAGATCTAGGAAATTCTCAATTGAAACGGGGTTTCGGCATTGAGTGAATTAATCAAGAGGGTTGTTCTTGATTAATTGGTAAGAATAAAAACACGGGGAGAGTGTTCTTGATTCTTGTATAGCTTGAAAGGATAGCAATAAAGATTCAAGTTTGATAAATTCTTCTTTGATTTGTTATTATTCTGTATAGTGCTTGTATTCTTAGTTTTGAAGATTTTATTTTAGATCTCAAAACTGGGGTAATCGCGGATATTTCCCAACAGTATGTCTTTTATGTATTTTATAACATAGAAGCATGTTAGGATTAATACGGTAAAGCTTGGTAAAATTCTACTAAGGGGATAGCAAGTTTGGATACTGTTTTACCCAGATCGGTCGATCGGTTTGTTAAAACAATCGACTGGTTGCGTGAACAATCACTCGGTTTGGAAATTTTAATAGGTTGGTCATGGAAATAGTCGATTGGTTTGATAAACCAGTTGACTTGTTCCTATGAGCAGCTGATCGATTTACCAAACCCATTGACTGGTTGTATTGTAACCAAAGTGGCCAAGTCTTTGCTTACACCTATCAACTGATTCAGTCAAACCGATCGATTGATCTCCCATGAAAAGTCGACTGGTAGAACTAATCAGTCAATTGATCCATTGGTTTTATTCTATGTTTAGGTATGGTACGACCAGACCAGTCGCCTGGTCCCAGGAACCGATCGACGGGTCCCCCTAATTTTTGCCATGTTTGTTTGTTATCTAATGTTCTTTCGTTGGAACTTTTATATTAATGGTTCTATATAAATATAATATTTTGATCGTGATTTCAACCATGTTTAACCTGCATTTAATATGGATCAAAATGATAACATTGTGGTGCCTTGTTTGGTTGAGTTTGATGTTCCCTTAAAACACCCAATTTGATGGCTTTTATGCCTAGGTTAGTGTTTGATGTCAACGCTTAAAATGCCCAATTGATTTGATATTTGGAATGTAATAATAGATTCTTAAAGGTCTACCCTAGTCTTTTGTGCCCCTAGTCTAGGAGACTAAGTGTGGATGATGTTAAAGATCTCTGAGAAAAGCCCCTTGGCACTAGCACTAGTGTGGTGGGTGAGGCAGGCCTAAAATTGAACATAAGCACCCTCACCTAGGAGACTAAGTATGGTGGATGTTGAAGATCCTGAAAAAAACCCCTTAGCACTAGAGTGATGCGGTGTGAGAATTGTAGTCTTACGTTCGTCCCATTCTTGAAATATAAACAGCTGTTTGATTCCATGGTAATGTACTTCGGGTGAGGTAGACCCAAAATTTATGTCCCCTCAACTAGGAGACTAAATTTGGTGGATGAGGAAGATCCCTAAAAAAAGCCCATTGGCACTAGCGCGATGTGGTGGTGGGAGAGGCAGTCCTATGCTAGTCTTGTCCTAGAATATTGACATTATGTGTTCTATTTTTATATGGCTCGTTATGGAGACTCATGTATGTATAGAAATGTGTATTCTAAGGCCTTGCCGTGATATATATATATATATATGTTATCCATGCTCTTATGTACGATCTTTCTAAGTCTGTTGCATACCAAGTTATCATATGAACTCAATGTGCAGCATAAGCCCTTACTATGTTTTAGCCTTTAGGTAGTTTGTTTTACCAGTACTTCACCACATTGATACTACATTTGTGTGGACACTATGATAATCCGGCTTCTGCTCCCGTTAGCAAAGGACGATTTGCACAGACATAATTCTCAGCTAGAGTTCGTTGAAGATGATGTCGTGGGCTAGTAGCTAGCCATTGCTTGAGGTTCGAGAGTTACTTTCCTGTCTAGTTAAGAGTAAGGCTAACCACTTAAATGTTTTTGCCCACTGCGCTGGAATGTTTTTTGTTCTTCTCAGTTATTTAAACTCTTGGCTTTGATTCCTACATTTGGATCTTGTATATTGTCTTCTCTATATATATTATTATTCTCATTGTTGTTATTAGTATTATTGTTTTAATAATAGAGCATGCATTCTTCGTTCTTTGATCTGTTTTATCTTGCATCAAACATGGATTAAGTGATGATCACACCTCTCTAATAGTTAATGTGGCGGTAATATCTCCCAATTTTATTTTTATAACGCTTTTGCATTGTCTTATGAAATTTTCTAGTTCTAAAAATTGGGGGTGTTACATCCATACTCTTAGGGGTTTAGATACCCCCTTCCCCACATGAAACAACATGCCACCAAATATTTGGAGGGGCCTTTGACACACATGAGGGATTTTTGCTTAAGGGTCCATACAAAGTAAATAACTAAACTAAGAATTCATGCCCTGATATATGGCTACATGAAAGCTGTTCCACTTAAGATATATAAACAACAAATTACGTGCAGACAAAAAATGAATATTCTCAATATTTTCTCGATGTCTTGATTATTTATAAGTAAAAGGCGATAACAAGATTTGAAGTCTGTTTTCTAATAGCACAAGAGCCATTTAATGCTAAAATAGGTTAGAAACGAGACTAAGTATGTGTTTGGTAGGATATAAACTAGCTTAATCAATCAATAACTTAAATTTTGTTAATATTTCTGTTGGTAGCTCCTAGCTTATCATAAATTTTTCCCGTTTTCACCTATAATATTTGTTAGCTTAATCTCCTATTGACATAATTAGGCCTTTTCATTTTCATCCAATAGTTTTCATCTAGTTCAACCATTAGTATTATAAAACAGTTATACCACAACCAGCTGGCTTATCAACTTCTACGTATCATGTATGAGCTTTCTATTAATAGCTACATCGTCAGATATAAGCTAGCTTATTCACTAGTCATGCCAAACATAGCCTAAGACTCAGCATGCTTTCAGGTGCCGCAAAGTGACAGCAAGCCACATTAAGTAGGATATACCATGGGTTAGCGGCTGGTTATACAGGAACATACTCTCTTTACCATAAAGTACATTGCCAAAGCAACAGATGTCCCTCACAAAGCCAAAGAGGCCCTTCTGCAACTTGACAGACATAAGTTAATGATTGATAAGATACATTATTTTAAATTTTGTAAGGCATGGAATCAAATAGTATTGATAAGATACATAAGTTAATTTAATCAATACTTGAAAGGCTTGAAAGGAGCTTACGTACTAATCAGTCTAATGCCAAAATTTAATCAATACTTGAAAGGCTTGTAAGGAGTACCTATCGACTAAATATAAAATCTTACAATGATTAAATTCTAATTTCTAATAATCACAATGTCGATTAAATTCTATTTTTTAAAATTTGAAATTGTCATTTGTAAACCTAATGTTTTGTGTATATACATAATAACACACATAATACATGGAGTTCCAAATAAAAAACATATAAATTAGTATATTTGCATATGTTGAGATGTCTTAGATACGTGGATTTATAATATCAATCATGCTACGAATAACCCAACACAAGGCTCAAATCCATTACCTAGTGTTTAGGGTTTTGGGTTTTATTTAAAAGTCTCATTTTTGAATTAGTTTATTTGTCATACATTAAATACTACAATTTGAATATTACGATTCCATTTCACTCAGCTTTCCTCTCCAACATAATATTTTCTCTTCAATCTTTCACCTTACATTTCACTTTTCAGAGCGGCTTTCAAATCAATCGAGACTTTTCTTTTCACTTGGGATTCGTAGACTGCAGACTAAAGAGAGTAGTGACCTGTGACTTGCGTGAATCGCTTCTATTCCATCATCTTCCCTTTGTTTCGTTTATCATTAGACTTCTCATCACTCACCATGCTTGCATTCCTTGACACCAGCATTCATGAGTTTCCAACAACTTGTTGGTTGGTCATAAATTGTGGGTTATTTGCTAGAATTTCCCTTCCACTTCATCATCAGTCATTATCATCACACACCACTTCTACAACCATTGTTATTGGCACTGCTCAACTTCCTCTGACATGCTGATTGGTCGCCGGCTGATCATTTGTTACAACTGAGTAAGAAACTTCTAATTAGAACTTATATAGTTAGATAATATAATAGAAGTTAATGCATATATTTTTGTGTTCTTGATTAAATTTAGGTTCTACTTATCTTCTTCTTTGAGGTCCTTTAACATTATCGATTGCTAGGGATATGTGGACCTCAAAAGGTGATGTTTGTACCAACAAGCTTAATGACATGACTAAATATTTTTATTTTTCTCAATAATGTTTTATATAATAATGTTATTTTTTGAGGTTGAATTTTTTTGCTTCAGGTTGGTTTGATCATAGGAAAAGGTGGAGAAAACCTTAAAAAGTCTTTAGACAAATACATGTAGCAAACTTCATCGATGTGTTTGGTGCTTGACATTGAAAGCTAAGAAATATAGATGCCCATAGACAATATTATCTTTCAATCCAAATGTAGTTGGTTCCACAACATCTTCCTAAAGGTGACCAATCTAAAGAACACACAATGCAGGTGAATGGTGATAAGAAGCAGATTGACAAGGCTAGGGAGCTCATAAAGGAAGTTATGAACCACATACTGAAAATCTCCTATCAAATTTTAGGCAGTAAGTATCTCTTCCAATATCATGTTTCACATGCCTTTCAAATTACCATGGCCTACCTAAGAGTAAATGGCAAGCATCCATAACATCACACAAAACTTGATCATGGTAGGTCTTTCCAATAGAAAAGGAATAAGAACTTGCTTGGTTACCTCTACCATATTAACAATTGCAACTTGTATGGCCGGTTATGTGTGGAGGTTGGAGGATTGATCTTTTGAACCAAGGTGCAAAAAGCCACATTAGCACAACTTTCTCCATCAATAGTGAAAGAAGAAACGTTACCTAGTATTGTGCACTTGGTTTGGAAAATGCTCTCCCTCCGTGATCCATCCTCCACGGCCTCCTTTGCATGCAACACCCTCCTAACCATCAACATCTCTCCAACATCAGGTGGAATCTCTTCCTCGTCCTCACTAGCTGAAGGTAGCGGCTCTTCTTCTCCCTCTTGAATATCATCATTAACCTCAACAAGTGTCATAACTTTTGTTTGGACACTCGTTTTGGTAGTGCACAAATCCTTGGCACTTGAAGCATCTGATATTTCTAGTTCTAGCAGGTTTGGATGTGCCCTCTTTACCCTTCCCCTTCACATCAAATTTGAGGGGTGTCGGTGGAGGTTTAGAAGGTGTAGGAGCGTCTTTAGAAGTACTAGAAATGGTTTTGTTGAAGGTGTACCAAGGTGTTTTCTTTTCCTTCTTATGCTTCTCTAACTTGATGGCTAGCTGAATTAGCTCATCCAAGGTGTAGTATCTTTGCATCTCCACCTTCCTAGCAATATCTTGTCTAAGGCCTCCTACAAACCTAGACATAGTATGTTCTTAACTCTCTTCAGGCCCTAGCCTTAACAACAGCTTCTCAAACTCCCTAATGTATTCTTACACACTCATTTGACCTTATCTTAAGGAAGACATTTTATTGTAAAGGTCTTGAGTGTATGAAGAAGGTAAAAACCATTCCCTCATAAGCTTTTTCATTTTAGCCCAAGACTTAACCTTTCGTTTCCCCTTTATTCTTCTTTGATTGGTAAGATTTTTCCACTTAAAAGCCTTTTGTATCCCTTAGCTTCAACAAGCCTAGTACACCTCAATTCCCATTCAAGGAACTCTTCCGGATTATGATTAACTTCTAACTCAAGGATTTCAGCCCTTACATCTCTGAAATTATCTCTTTTTGCATGCCTTATTCTTCTAGGTTCTTGAGAAGACTCACTACAAAAGGAATCAAACTCACTGGACCCATTCTCTACATGCACAACATTCATTTCTTCTTGGGGCAGGTTGTTTCTCCGTCACAGGTGTGGGGAATTTGCAGTAGGTAGCAGCCTTTCCAGCAGTGCTCTAATTTCCCTTATTTCTCCTTGAACATTCCACACGGACTGCTCTAACCTCCTTTTTTCTTTCTGTAAAGTTTCAATAGCTCAATCCCTCCTCATATAGACATTTTCTTCAAAACTTAAGCCCCTTGGGTTTGGTGGATCATCCATAGTGGTTTAAAGATTAAAGGAAATCAGAACTTTAATGGGGAAGGAAAAGGGCAGAGTTTGGTAAAAATAGGGGTGGGCTAAAAAAATTTCATGTGTTGGGTTTTAGATAAGGTAAAAGAAAAGGGAAGTTTAAGACCCAATTTCAACAACCTCAAGCTCTTATACCAATTTGAAGCATATAAGAAACAATTGGGTCAAACTAAAGGATTGTGGTGGATTTAGGGGATTACCACTGAAAGAAAAATCAGAGAAAGAGATGAGGAAAAGGGAATTTATTTGATCTATGAGCACCTCTCAAGATCAAATACTTACTATCACCATTCAAGGTTTAAACACTTGGAATAAAGAAGAGTAAGATTTTTTGGAAGATAAGGAAGACTCTAAACCTAAGTTTTGTGGGTGTTTCTAAGCTTTTTCAAAGAAAAAAATGGATAATCAGACCTGTCTCCCATTCAAATATGAGCCTAACACTTATAAGCGGATGTTAGATTTCATTTAGTTACATTACAACTCATCAAAATAAGAAAGGACTGATTTGGTTAATCAATCAAACTAGTTTAGTTGTCAAAGAGACTAACCTTTACTAGTTTAATTCTAACCAAAGTCAACCAGGTTTGTTGGTTTATTTTTCAGGCCTGAATGTCAGCCCATACTTTCCACCCCTCTGATTTTGGGGTGTTCTACAAGTAAAAAGCTAAAGTCAAGCTAGACGCTAAAACATCGTTAAAAAATAAAAAGCAAAAGTAACTTTTCTGCCTGTAGACCTTTAAGTACAATTACGGCCATTTGCTTAACTTTTCTGCCATAATCAGTAGCAGCTGATTGACCTCCTTTTCTGTTCCATCAGTCCTCCATTTTTGTGCCCCAAAAATTACAAGAAGCTAGCCAGCCCCCCTACTGTTGCTGGAGCCAGAAGCTGAGCCATGCTGACCCAAAAGAGCCATTTTTAAGCCACCTGAAATAAGTCAAAAGGTGATGGCTTAAATATGGCATTTGCATGGCTAAGTGGCTCATAATTTAATTCATTAATTTTTTCCGAATTAGAAGGGGTTTTTGGGTCATTTGTTTTGGTAAAATTAATTAGCAAATTATGTCCATATATGCTAGATGCTCCTGCATCAATCATCTATATGTCTTTAATTTAAGATTATATTAGGTTTGAGCTAGGGTAGGTTCGGTTTGGGCTTGGGTCATTTCAGAGTTCGGGTTGGTTCGGGTTAAAGCTTGGATTGATTCAGGTTCATGTTAGAGTCAGGTCTATCAAGTTTGGGTAGTGTTCAATTAGGGTCACTCCAATTCGGATCAATTTGGATACGGGTCATCATTGGATTAAGCTAATTTCAGGTCAGTTTAGGTTTGGGTCGGGTTGTTTCGGATTTTGGGTCAATATCATTTTTATTATCAAGTCAAATTCAGGTATGCGGGCCATTCAACTAGCGTCAATTTTGTCGGTCTAATTACGTCTCACGTAGAAACAACATTTTGCACCAATACTCCTGAACTGAACCTAATGTGGACAGGGGCATTATTCAAACTACTTCCAAGTCCGTTGACCAGAATAAGCCATGATTCATGATGATAGTAGTATGTTCATATGGATACTCAAAAACCTCACGCACCACAAAATTTAGACATTAAAAGGGCATCTTATGGTTTATCCCCTCATACATAATGACCCCATCAAAGCAAAGTTAAAAGTGAATTTCTTAATGGTCCCTGGTTGGCTTTGATACCTTCTGCATTCAAATAGCCTCAAAACCGTTCAGATGCTTAGAAAGTCATTTCAGTCTTTGGTGTCCTACGAGTCTTTGTACACAAACATAAGCAAATGCACAATAAATTTCACAGAATCATAACTGTGATTTCTAAATCTCAGGTATTATCATGCAGAAAGGTCTTAAAATAATGATAAATTTACTGTTCCAACACTTCACTAAAGCATGCAGTAGATTAAGCAAAAGATAAACTAATTAATTGATTGACAAGAGGGGTGAGAGAAAAAATACACCTGATACAGCTGTGCAAGACCAAACTGCTGGACATCCTGAACTAAGATGGTATTTGCATTTTGAATGTCCAACCCACTCTCCACAATATTCGTACATATAAGTATTCTTATCTCTCCTTGGGAAAATTTTTCCATTGTTTCTTCAAGTTGTTTGGAATATTGCTGTGACATGGAAAAAAGTGGCAATAAGCAATGGATCATATTCAGACAAAATATTCAATAGGGATACATATCCAAAAACAAATAAAATTTATTTTGACGGAAAGATTTAGGCAATGAACACCTGAGCCAAAAATATAAACAATTCAAGTCATCAAGTCTCACTAACACAATTGTAAATATGGCCATCGCATAATCTCAAGTGTTTGCAAGACAAAACTGCTGGACACCAGAGCACAAAAAATAGAATTCTGATCCAAAAACCAGTGTGGTACTGTAATAAAATCCCACTATATGATAGGTTCCAAGTGTACTCCATACATGAAGCACCTGACCATTAAATGGAACTAACATTAATTGTTGAAGAAGAATTCAAGAATTTCTGAAGGTTATCGCACCATTGATCAACAGAGCAAAACAATCAGAAAGTGCAAGTTAGAAAGGTTATGATTAGAGGCCAGAAGCAACTAACTTGTCTGAAATAAATAAGGCTATTGTTGACGCATCCTAATGTTTGATCCTATACATTCTATTTAGAAAGAATATCTTATATTCTTGTCCACAATCTCGGACAGGAAATAAAACTCAAGCACAGTAACATGAATGCAAACAAGCCAAACAGGTGAGGGATACCTTTCCATGAGCCACAGCTATCTCAATGTCAGCGAAAGACTGTTGTAAAAAATCCATGATTTCTTCGAGCCCTGTAGTTTACGATATACTGAGAATGGCGATATCAATGCTCATATGCAAACTAAAAACACCAGCATAATGGGGAGCAGAAGATATGCGGAGTAAGGCCTGCTACCATCCCAACAAGTCATATGAACCTAAAATTGACTCACTTCTGTAATCAGACTGATTACAGTTGCAAGCATGGTGATGTCAGCTGTAGGCATAAAGAAGAACTAAATGCAAATTTATTTTAAAACATATCTTCTAGTTCTGATAGGTAATACCGCTTCTAGCTCTTCTTCTTTAAAATGCAGAAGTTCCTTGCCTAAGAATTTCACAAATAAGCAAATGACCAGATTACCTTTGATGCGCGGAAGAACGTAGAACACTTGGCCACCACGGTCCAGTTCAAATTTGATTGCAGATATTACTTTTTCTTTACTATAAGCTGAAAGGTGAGTCTTGATAGGAACTCTCTCTGGAGGAGGTGTTGATATCAAGCTGAAGTGAGAAACTATTTAGTAGTTAGATACTGTACAAAAGCATTTAATTAGTGAGAGATTCCCAATAAAGATATTCCTTCAAGCCAGAAAAACAAGTGAATCAAAGCTTAATTCTCAACTTAGATTGAGGGAATGGATTAGACAACTCATCTCATCAGAATTTTTTTCCCTGACAATGAACTAGCAAATCAGAAGTATGAAATGCATTTCCACAAATAGAAACTCATATCAATCGCATGCACAAGATCCAAACTAACTCTCAGCAGTAGAGTTGAACTGAAAACTGATGCAATTTAATCATTCTAATGGCACCACATATTCATGACCATCAAACTTTACCATATATGCCCAAAAAGGGATATAGAATAGATGAGAGAATGGTAAATTATTTATTTTCCAGTGATAAATAACTGAGAACAAGATATCTCCCAGTATCTGTTTTTGAGTACATTTTGGATGCAAAGGTTACAACATCCTCTCTACATCTCTCTTCTCACTCCCCCACTTGATATATATATATATATATAAATTCACGTCTATCAAGGTTTAGCACAGACATTGAGATCAGAAAGGAAACAGAGAATGATTCTCCTGATTTATTTATTTTCACATATATATTTTTAGTGGATGTAAAATAGACAGAATCATTCTCACTAATTCTTACCTAGTGTTCCTCAGGCCTACCTTAAGAGAGAATACACAGTAAACGATTGGAAGAGGGCATTCGTATCGTGGGATGTAGTATTTAACTAGTAAAAAGAGAATCCATTGATTTATCAAGTTAATTTAACTAGGCAATCTGTTTCTATATTTGCTGCATTTGATGTACATATTTGACTTTGTATACCTCTTCCTCAAGGACGCAATTTTCACTTTGGTTCAACATTCCTTTTTGTGTGAAAACTAAGTGTCCTGATCACGAGAGTAAATTTTCTTTGACTACATATGGCTATCCCATCCCAAAGCCTAAAGCGTTAGCAACAAAATGAAGCTAGCCACACTTAAATATACAATTTTTTTTTTCACTAACATTCTATGGAAATTCATACCTAGCATCACGAAAACCTGTCAGAGCTAGATAGAGTGTGCGAGGTATAGGTGTTGCCGAGAGTGTGAGGACATCAACTGAAGTTTTGAATGAAGCAATCTTCTCTTTTTGTTTGACCCCAAACCTCTGTAATGTAAGATTAAGAGCAGTTATATTAAACCAAATATTATTGATAATATAAAATTATAAATGATTACTAGATAACTCCAAAAGTCGAAGATCAACAAATAGCTCAATATTCCTTCAGATGTCAAGTTGCCGTGTACTACTTTATATTTCAGCAAGAAATTTGATTTGACCAGAATACATCGATAATATCTGTATTACTTTCATATGCACAAAATATAAATCAGTTGCTCAAGAAAAGCATCACCATGAGCATAAAAGAATCTCCTCAGAAGTTAGATTCTTGTAATAAATATGCAACTGACAAATTTCCATGCACAGCCAAGAAACATAACAAACTCAATATTGTCCTCTCTAAACACGATAACAACTGTCAAATGTCGATTTTTAAATATATGGGATATAAGGAGCCTGCCAATAACATACAGGGACTCTTAGCCTAGGGCCATATATCCATCTGTTCTTATGATTACATGTATTTGACGTCAACTATCTTGCGGACAAATTTAATAAGCTCAATAAATGACAACCAAGATGCAAAGTTAAATAAGCATAATTTTTCAGGAACAAGCTCAAACAAAAACAGAAATGTCTGGAACGTAAGCATGGCTGAAGAGTCTATGCTATGGAACCAACAAATTCAGCAAAGATCTTGGTTGAAAAGAATATGCAAATATTGGATCAGGTATGGTTCAATGAACAATCTTAGGCTCGTCATGAATGAGTTATGGTTTGTCTCTCAAACTTTCCAACATAAATGAGATATTCTATCTCAAAGAAAGGTACGCTCAGAATGTGGTTTCACTGTGTCATGGGAAACTCTAGGTACACGTTAACCTATTAGTGAAACAAGTATCCCTTGTGGCAAGAAGGGGAAAAAAATATGCAGAGACAAAGCTTTCCATTTGTGCCAACGCAAATGACGGGAAATACAGTTTGTCTTTCCACCAAGCTGTGGCAACATGCACTCTTCTTTTCAACGCATGAGCTAGTGAATTGAAGGGAGATGAAAACCAAAGTCCACGAACTCAAGTCAACATTGTGGGATCACAGGATAAACACTACCACCAGTCCATCATTACATGAATCAAGCTAAAGGGGATAATAAGCCATCGGTCAGCAAAACAGATTAATCATTGATTTCAGCCAATGTGACCGTTACCTTTTTACAAATTTTCACAATTATCCCTTCTTATTTACTATAATTTCCCATTTTATTTATAAAAAAATTAGAGTAAATATCCAAAAATTCATTTCATCTTTGGTTCAAGAACTTATTTATTAAACAGAGCCTAAATCACCAACCACCTGGTTTAGCCACCAACTAAGCATACATTCATTTAGAAAATCAACTAAAAACACTTAACAAATTTAGATCATAAATATTAACAGAGCCAAAATGGCATCTACTAGAGAATGCTAGGACACTTGCCATTACAAGGAAATTTTTGGAGAAAAATTATAAACCAGGCTCTGAAAAAAATAGAGTCAACACCAGCCCCACGTAGTCTTTGATAGCTCAAGCAAGGCCAAATTAAAACTAAATGCAAATCTGTCTGGTACATTATGCATCAGCCAATATTTACTTATTTCGGTCATTTTTTATACTAACATTGGTGTGACATATACAATACTGTGACAGTGTGACTCCACAATTACAATCACGATAGCGATGCAACACTTTGATGCATATGCTAAAACAAATTGGGTCAAACTTGGGTGATGGTTACCAATGGACTGATAACCAAAATTTAAAGAAACGAAGAGAGATGAAGAATTAAGCTTAATTATGATTATTAGTAACTCCTTGAATCATATACTAACAAGAACCATCAAAGATCAATACTTGGGATAAATCTTTACAAACTTTTGAACTTTCAAACTCATGCACTAGAGCTGATAGGAGCGGTTCCCTCGGTAGAGAGAAACCGAGGCAATCAAGTTCTTAATTGTTTTCATTCAAGTGTGTGAACCTAACACTTATAAGAAAGTGTTAGGTCTCATTTAGTTACGATACAACTCAACAAAAATAAAAAGAGTGACTTCATTAGCTAATCAAACTAGTTAGTTGTCAAAGAAACTAACTTTTAACTAGTTTAATTCTAACCAAAAAGTAAATCAGGTCTGATGGATTTTCCTAACCAGATTTCGACTCCTGCTGCCCTCCCCATACTCTACACCTGACTTGGGGGCATTTTACAAGTAAACAGGCTAAGCTAAGACTAAAAACATCGTTAAAAAGCAAAAGGTAGTTTTAATGGTACAGGCTAAAACAGCATTAAAAAGTAAAAAAGAAGAAAATAGCTTTTTGATGCAGGCCATAAAGTACCATTATGGCCTGATTTGAGCTTGCTTTTCTTCCAAAAAGGCTTGCCTTCCTCTGTACTTGTAGCTGCTACTGCCACCTTGGATTTTTGGGCCATCAAACATGCCAAGGTCTGCCAAAAAAGGTTGTTACTGGAGGCTGCTGTCAGTGGGGGCCGATTGTCAAATACCCCTGGCTAGGGAATGAGCCATTTAGGCCACATAACGAGCCACTTTAGGGGGTGCAAAAAGACAGTGGATGGCGCATGTTTTGCATGGCTGTCATGGCTTCAGTGCTATGTTAATTTAATTAGTCCAAGTGAGGAGGGTTTTATGTCCTCCAAACTTAGAAAAATTAATAACTGAATTATTATCAATGGATGCTCTTACACCACCTTCCCTCTTCTCTAACGCGTCCACCCTTTTCTCCAAGGTAGATAAATCTTTTGAGTTATCAATCTCTCCAATTCACAAGGACTTCTTACAAAGCCAGGTAAGTTCCCATGTAGATGGCTCAATGGCTTCGGCCCTCAGGTGGAACACCTACCCTCTCGTCAACCATAAGTTGAGTAACTTGAACGTCAGTGCTCTAGGTGTACTTCCTTTTAGTTGAATCCCTCACATAATGGGGCTTCTAATACTACTTCATCACATGCTCGGATATTTTAGTCTAAACACTCTTGGAGTGGCCAACATCTCACATGCAATATTGTTGAACACCACGTTGAATATGCACAATACTTTAAAATTATAGCACAATTAAGAAGTCAGAAAGAAACACCAAACAGTACCTTTGACATAATATCAGACTAAACAATATGGGAGTGCCCAAATTTACATGCTTTAGAAAGAAGTGAACCGTCACAAGGTGCTCAAATCGAATGCTGAAGCAAGATACTAATTAAAGAGCTCACCTAAGTCACTGGGCTAACTAGACATCAGAACTACTTATTTTACAATGAGAAATGCTAATGAGATGTTGTTAAGTAAAATAAACCTAGGTTGGATAATATAAAATTATCAGCGATCTATTTCCTTCAACCTCAATTTTCTGCATAGATGGGGACATGTGTCTCAGTAAGTCTCTCAATCTCCCGCAGCCCCCCCATGGCGACTACTCTTAGGTAGAGGCTTTTGCTCAATCAAAACTCCCCTCCATCTCTCTCTCTCTCTTTAATCGGCTCATCTTCTTCTCCTATTCTTGATTTTTAGATTTTCTGGTTTGTGGTTGTAGAATAAAATGGAGTGAAGGGGCATAGGAAAAAACTTGCCAAAAATCATGCATTGGGAAAAGCCCTGGTCGGTGCTCTCCCCAGCCCCCAACAATGTGCTAAGGTTTCAGCTAATGACTCATTTTCATTAGATCTCAAGGATTTATCTTCTGATAGCTCATCAGATTTAAGAGAAAACTCCCCAGATCTGGAGAAGAAACAAGGGCATGCGATGCACCCTCTGCCTGCGTGGGAGTCCTCCATCAAGCCAATTCAAGTCTCTCTCCTGGAAAGGCAAAGGTTGACGAATGCAGAGAGGAAGGAATGTCACAAAAATTTGTACACCACTTTTACTGAGGAATGTCACAAAAACTTTAATGGGAGATTAGATCTGAATATGGGCGAGAATCTAGAAGTAGATCTAGATGGATTCCACTTGCAGAGATCTAGGGTTCTTAAGCCTCACCAAGTCAAACGTTCACAGGATCCGTATCCTTCGATGCCGGATCTCCTATGTGATTCAGATAGTGCTATCAATGTGGAAGGGGTTAATTCAATCCATAAAGCTATCCACCCTGAGGATTTTGTTTGATTCAGGCAAAATCAGATCTAGGCGCAGACAGTACATGTGACCTAGAAACCTTTCGCAAATCTTTTTTCAGATGTGCCCACTAAGAAATGTGAGTTTTTCCCTCCAAAGGGGGACTTGGTCTTTGCCCCTAAGAAACACATCCAGTCTGTAGATTCTACTTGGGAAGCTTACCTCTTAGACAGGTTTGTGGGGATCAAAGCTGATCGTTATCTGATGGGGATTGCAAAGCATGTAATTCACCATTCATTCAAATATATCCTGCATAGCTCTGATTGGGTGGTCATGAAGTTCGAAGATGATATGGAGAGGAACAAGGCTCCATCTAGAGGGTCTTATATTACAGTAAGGCATTTGTGGTGAAAGAAATTCCTCGACTCTTCCCCTTTGGGGAGGATGAAATTACTGAAATTCCGATTTGGGTCTGATTGGTAAATTTGCCACTCGAAATGAGGAATTACAATGCCATTAGTGCAATTGCTTCGTTTATTGGTAAGCCCATTTTTGTCGAAGATTTTACTTTTGAAAAATCAAAAATTGAATACGGTCGAGTGCTGGTTGATATTGATATCCTCATAGAGCTCCCCTCGTTCATTAGAGTTAGAAGTGAGGATGAGGACTACGTGTAATATGTTGAATATGAAGACCTACCACGAGTCTACATTGATTGTGGGATTCTTGGTCCTGATTCTGCAACATGTAGTAAACACCAGGGTCAAAAGAAACGCGAGATTATTAATCATATCTCTATGCCTCGCCCTCCCCAGGATGGTGGTAAGAAAAGCAGCAGATAGGGGAGAGACCCTTTTGAGGTGAATGGTCGGAGCTAGCAGCCGGTCTTGGATTCCTAGGAGCCAGTTAAGAAGTCGGTTACCTAGGCAAATTCTAATGACAAACCTACTATAGTCCCAGCTCAACAGAGTTTGGATATTGATTATGTTCCAGATTCGCAATCGGGCCTGCAAAAGTTTACAAGGAATAAACGGTTGTCATCAAATCTTGATTTAACCCTCCCTCTCAGTGCATTATCGTTTGTTCCCAAGAGGTTTGGTAGGAAGCCTATTATCATAGGCCAACCGGGGCCCGGTGATCTACAACAGGAGGAAGAGGGGGCTTGGCATCCGGTGGTTACGAAGGCTAGTAGGAAAAAGAAAGTTGTTATAGTCAAGAAATAGTTGAAGATGAATGCAAGCTCAAGGAGGGCGCCCAAGTTGGCAGAACCTCCATGAAGATCCTTCTCTGAAACCTTAGGGGAGCGGGATCTCCTCTAAAACAAAAGGCCCAGCAACAGCTTAGTAATGAGCACTCTTGTTCTGTAGTGGGTATATTAGAATCTAAATTAGATTTTTGAAAGGTAGAGCTCCTGAAGAGTAATTACTTCAAGGGCTGGCTCCATCACGATAACTTTCTTCACCACCTTAATGGATGAATTTTTTTACTCTGGAACCCCCTTGTGGTGCATTTTAGGTTGTTGGAGGTAAACCTGCAAGCTCTTACTGGTAGTGTGGACAATTTACAATCGAGTAATCAGCTCACTTTAACAGTGGTGTATGACCTCTATTGTTTGCTTGACCGTAAACCTTTGTGGAAGTAATTAATATCCCTGGCCAATCGGTTGCAGGGTCCCTAAATGGTGGGTGGGGATTTTAATTACCCCCTTAATGCTTGTGACAAGATGGGGCCCAGACTTGTTAAGGATTATGATACAGTTGATTTCAAGGAATGTTACCTTGTCTCACAACTCTGTGATATTCCGTTCCTGGGGTTTTTCTTCACATTTACTACAAGGAACGTGAAATGTAAACTGGATTAGGTCCTCTTAAATGCTAGCGGTTTTGCTGCATATATGAACTTTAATGTATCTTTTCTACCACCTGGGAGCTCATCGGACCATTCTCCGTGTTTAGTCTTGGTGGGACATTCTCGCCCAAGGAAAAAACCTTTCTAGTTTTGTAATATGTGGTACAACCACCTAGGTTTTCTTCCGTTGGTTTGTGAAGCTTGGCAGTTCTCTATTTGCAATACAAGTCAATACATCCTTTGTAATATATTGTTGAGCCTTAAATGGAAATTAAAGAGATTGAATCAGCACGACTTTGCACATATCATTTCCAAAGCAGAACAAGCAGAAGATCAACTTAAAAGCTACTCAAGAAAAAATGCTGACTGACTAGGATCAAATTGGGATTGATACCATTGGGGATCTCAAGAAAGAAATCACTTTCCCTTAGGCAAGCAGCAACGAGCTTTGTTGCCACAGAAAAATAAAAAAAATGCTAAATCCAAAACAGTGAGAGTGATGAAAAGCGACGAAAATTGGACCACTTCTGATTTTCTAACCAAAGCACAGAAGTGGCGGCCCTACCAAGTTGCATGGCGTAACAACTTAACGAAAAGGTTCTCCTTCATCTTATGTCTAGCACTGAAGCAAAGATTGAATACTCGAGACAAGTTGACCGTTGTTGATCGGCCCACAAATTGCCATTTTTGTCAAACGGGAGTCGAAACTCATAACCATCTATTTTTTGGTTGCCAATGCCTGTCTAGCAACAAATTCGTACATGGCTTGGCATTAATAGGGGATTGACTAATCTCTTTAGTGCAGTTTGGGCAGCCCTAAGAATGAGATATGGGCGACACAAAATTAGCAAAATCTGATCCCTAGCACTGGAGCAATGGTATATTATGTTTGGAAAATGCATAATGCAGTAGCTTTTGATGCCAGCATTTTTAACCCTGGGGGCCTTGTTGTACAAGTCCAAAAACATGTGTATGGTGCGATATATTTTGCAGGGACCAATGAACAATTTTAATACTGTTGGTAGAATTAGTATTTCGATGGCTGATTAATGGAGCTACCAACATGTGGTAGGCCTATTAACCCCACTATTTTTGACTCCCCAGGGTATGCCCTGTGTACATGTACAGTTTTTCAGTTATATTTACCACATTTTACTGAGGGGACATAATTCAACCAAGTTAAGCAGCACAAAACAGAAAATGATCAATCACTTGAAATGGTTAAAAGAATAAGATGCCAACCTGTTCTTCATCAACCACAAGGAGGCCTAGATTATTATAAACAACACGGCTGCCAAGAAGTGAATGGGTCCCCACTATAATGTCCAGTTCTCCATTTTTTATCTGGCGTAAATGATGTTCTTTTTCTGTTTTGCTCTGAAAGAAAAACGTATCATTATATAAATGACAAATTAACCACATAAAAACACAATGTAGAATTGAGAAAATTTGAACATAACAACATTGAACAAGAAGAGGTCACTAAAATATCTATTGCTCAACATCTATCAAAAAATAATGACACCACCAGGTTTTGAAAAATGTCAACAAGAAAGCCTTTATTTGGGAAAAGTTGTCGCTATTGGCTATTTGTTGTAGTAGTTTGTTGTTTTACTATGTTTAGAATGTAAATTTACTAAAATTAGTATATTTGTTAAAAAAAATGTGGTTGAAAAGCTGCAGTTTGGTACCAAAATGCTTTCCCAAACACGACCAAAGTAGGTTGTACAGCTAATAAGCTACTGGCTGCCCTCAGCAACAAAAACAATAACTAGCATCCATGAACTGCTATCACATTCCCATTTCTTTTCAAAAGACATTGACAAGGCAGGATAAAATCAGGAACCCTCCAGACAAATAACATAGTGAATGATAGGACTTATCTTGAAATATAACACTACAAGACATTTCAGGAAAAACAAAAACGTAATATAATATCAGCAAAGATGCTGTGTAAGTAGTAATGGGGACAGATATTTGTCCTCTTTGCTAAAGAAAAACAATTTAAGAGGCATAAGACATGTAGTAGAAAAGGAATGAAAGAGCAATTGGTTTCATGATTTGAACCCAATATCAGGCATCTAAATAACAATAGACATGAACTTTGAATATGCACCTTTCCTATATTATTCTTTTCTTTACTTTTCTTTTCTCGTTATGATCAGCCCCTACGCTGACAGTTGTACTCAAGCTGTAGCATTAAAGCATGTCCAGATTCAAGTTTGGAGCATTAAATAGATTGTGTTAAATTGAACTGAGGCCCAGCAAGTAGCCAGCACAAAACTAGACATACCTGAAACCTGCTCAGTAGCCCAACCTTGATATCAGAATACTTGGAGAAGCGCTCCACAATGACTTCAAAATGTTGTTTAGCTAACACAATAGTAGGTGCAAGAATCATAGCTTGTTTTCCTGCTGAAACAACGCAAAAGACGGCACGCAAGGCAACTTCAGTCTTGCCAAACCCTACGTCTCCACATATCAATCTATCCATTGGAGTATGCCTTTCAGTCAAATCCTTCTCAACATCAACAAAAGCCTGTGTGCAAAATGAAATTGCAGTTAAGGGTAAAAATATTTCACCAACAGAAGAGTACCATGCTTCAAGATATCTCCAGTCCTATACGTACTTCAGAAATTATACCCTACAGATGATATATCTGATTGAACAAAGGCATTAGTCCTTTTCCAAAGAACTTTGAGTTTAGGACTTCTAACATTTTCGAAAATAGGTCAAATAAAGGTGCGGTCTTTCCTGCCCAAGCCCACGAAGAAGAAGACATGGAATTGAAAGGGGGAAAATGAGCTGTACACTCCATAAAGTATCTTTTCTCAAATTTGTACTTCCTATACTCTAGCATCAGTCTTTAACTTTAATTCCTTTCATGACCAATTCATTAGCTGCTCACCTTAAAAACAATAGGATGAGGTCCCTGTAACATTTCATGGACACATTATTTGAAATATTAAAACTTGAAAAGGATTGAACTCAACTTGGAAAACGGGAAACAAAAATCAAAAATTTTGAACCTTAAAAAACGAAATTATGTGCAATGTCATGTCAGCATTTTTAAAGAAGAAGAAATTATGTGGATGTGAAGATATTTACAATGAAATTTTTGTTAATGTAGACCAATCTCGTGGAAACAAGAAGACATGAAGAGGGCTAAAGCATTTTCATTACAGGGAATGTAAGTTGAGGGCCATCTGCTAGTCATATACTTCTAGAACTGTAAATGAAAAAACATATGAAACAGCAGAGGTAAACTCATTCGTACTCAGCAGAAGCAAGACCAATTCATCCAAATAGCAAACGATCGAGAGCGAATGATCTAATTTATGTTGGAGCTACAGTGGTGAAAAGAAGGAAGACAGGGCATTTGAAGAAGGGCGGGCAAGTACAGATCTGTCAGCTTCCCAAAGGTGAAGGATGTTCCACTGAACATATAAAGAATGTTGTAAGAGATTTGTAAGGACAACCTTATGAGTGAAACGTATGATTATCTCATATGCATACATAACCACCCTCCAAAGGTTTCCTGGAGTTTCTAGGCGCATGGTGCATTTCAGTATATAATCAAAAGCTTGTCACCGCGGAAAGTTCAGTCCATAAAGCAAGTACGTACAAGTTTTGAAGCATTCAATGGAGTGGTTGCATCAACAGCACATGCAGAACTGAAAAGATGACCTATTCAACTCTCAGATATGAATAACAAAAGCTAATAGCAAGAGAGGGTGGACTGAAGAGCCGGTATGATTTCATTTAACTTCCAAATCGAAAACAAATCCAAGTGACATCAATGTATGTAAACCTAGACTCTGTGACATTTAAATATGAAGATTAAACACATAGGAATGACGTAATTCAGGCATCTATCCGCGCCATTTTATAACCACTTCAAGTAATCTGTCCCTGATACGTATTAAAAAAAAGTGACCTGCACAATGCACTTTCTGGCTGAAGTCATTTGTTGAGCACGACAATTGACCGACAGGGAAAGAAAACTAGGGGGGGGGGGAAGGAAAAATGAATTCAAAAGTTCACTCACTGGCCAAGGAACACATGAAACATGTAATCAATGATAAGTATTGAAAACTTTTCGGCTCATGGGGCCTCTTTCTTGTAAGACTTAATAAACTACACCCTTTTCTCCCAGTACATAATAATGTGTTGATGAAGCATATAATGCATCCCTTATGGTACGGCAGTTGAGTGTGATGATGAGGTACCCTCCAGGAGTCTGGAGACTGAATTGAAGCAAGTACAATAATATCGAGGGCTACCAGAAGCTGATAACTAGCATGCAAGACTGTCTCATACTCATACTGTACTAATTTACCAGTGCTAATGATCCCTGCTTTAGAATGGATTGAATGCAAAAAAGAACGGGACCAGAGGGCAATAGTATGAGCTAAGCCACTATGCATACTGGGTTAGCTAGGGATCACATATAGGTTTGTTATAATACTTGGCTGATGGACAGTTATAGTCTATTCTAATACCAGGATTACTGAAAAAGACATAAGCCTCTAACCTCATGATGACCTAAGCTAAGAAATGAACACAGAGAAGCCCTGTTATCTCATTTTCATAAAAGATAGATGGTCATACAAACAAAATCTTTATCAAGAAACATTGTGCTACATGCACAAAGAGGCTAATTAGTAAGTGCTACTTCTACTTTTATGAAATTACCTGTTTTTGATCCGGTGTGGGTTCATAAGGAAACTGTGCAGCAAATTCTTCCATAGCTGGACTTTTTGGATATGGAGGCCTCTGCTGTTTAAGCCTATGTAGATACAATTCCATCAAGTCTACTACCATTTTCTGAACAGCTATCTTACCTTTCATTCTTCTCCTCTCCCATGCACTTTTGTCACTTAACTTACTCAGTGTCCGTGGCCTTTTAGTTTCATTAGGACTGAAATAATAATGAACATTTCTATTTAAATAACTATATACTTTAAAAATAAAATAAAATAAAAGGCATCATCTATGGCATATGTAAAGGTGTCAGGAAATTAGTTCACTTAGACAATATAAAAAGCAAAGAACTATAAGATATGAAAGTATTGAAGAAGACAGAAAGAAAACAAATTTGACATGACCACAGGAAGAGAAATCAATGAGTCTTCATGGTTCTGCAAATGCAAGAGCATTTAGTACTCATATAAACCCCTCAAACATAGAGCACAGAACCCTCATGCTCACTCAATAGTAGTGTCTCCTTAGAGATATGTCAGAATTCTTCAAACAAGGGGCAGCTGGATATGTGTAGACAAGATCACTTAATCTTAAAGCTTTCTTAACAACTATATATGACAACTCGACCAGACAAGCATTGTCCACTAAATTACCAACTCAATATATCTCCAATCACAACATAGCTTTAGCATGATGAAGCAAAGTATGAATATCCTTCAAAACCCATAGGGCAGTCAACTCCCAAAAAAACCGGTCAAGCCCCAAAAATGCTTTAACTTGGCAATGATATACCCTCAAACAACAGTTCAAACAAAGTGGAGACTAATATCTATATGAATCTTAGATAAGTGATCACTTCTTTGATTATCACATACAGATGAAATTCAAAACTCATTTGACCCTCTCTATGGTTGCCTTGTACGCTACTTCTATGGTACCTATTGCAACTGTATTTTCCAAACAATTTCAGATCACTCAACCATCACCAATAGAATATATATAGATATATATATATCATTAGTGATATCCTCCCATCAAAATCACATGCAAAATCACAATCAATATAACCAATAACATTTATCTCCATACTTCAATGATTGTATCTTTATGTTAATACATATCAGTTTGAGTACCTATGTAATGATGTGATTATACATAGACTAGCATGTCATAGTGTCTTTACATATCTAGAGATATATCATCTAGTATTTAATAGTATACGCATGTTATTGTTTATTATTTTAAATTAGCTAAATCCATGTTACACTATCCTTGTAATGAATTGTGATAATGCCTCTGATTAAATACTCAAATTCATCCTACAATGCATTCACAATGTTCTGACCATATACTAAAAACAAATACAAAATTAGGCTAAATTAGGCTAAAAAATACACTATTGATGATCATTTACAATACTAACATGATCTATCAAAGGTACTAATTTTGCAGATTAACAGCTAACTTAGAGAAAGATACAGAATTTTAGTTCAGAATTATACATTATTTTCTAGTATTTACAGAAAGATACAGAATTGACATCTGACTTTATAGAACTGTACCTTAGTTTCTAATTTGTATGGCTAGTATCTACCTGCATAGATATTATATCTTTTTTGCAGAGGAACTCCTTATGAATATAGAATATTACATTTGCTAGAGAAATGTACAGATTTGTAGTTCAGATATTTCTGTGCACAAAGAGATTGGTAAGCGGGAAAATGATTTCTAGGAAAGATTAATGAATATGCATTGATTTGGGGGGGGGGGGTTAAAATTAGAGAAAATGGGATATAGAGAGCAAAAATAACATTAAGTTTGTTGTTGATGTAGAGCCAAACTATCAACCTAGGTTTTCACACAAAACCTCAAGGAGATTTCTAAATAATACCAAAATCCAATCAAATCACAATAAAATAGAATCAGCAAGATTTCTAAATAATACTCCTATATCTTTTGGTCTTACAAGTCTTACGAAATGAGGTGTATCTATGTGGACCCAGACCTCCTTTTTGATAATTTGGGTTAAGGCTACAAGCCCTACAATGAGAAGGCACATAAATTGCAACATTCTCCCCCACCAGAAAAAATTTCAACCTCAAACTTTCGACCAACCAAAAAACAATGGCCAGAATCTTCATCTCCTATATACTCATAAGGATCCACAACGTACACTTCTTCTCCCGGTCTATCAAATTGCAAACTAGACTCGAGTAAAATCCATCAGGAGGCTAAAATAAACCTACATGCACAGGTGCATTGAGTTCTACACAGTTCTATGCAGGTGATTAGTCCAGTCACAGTTGAATCAATTAATCTTAGAAGTGCTGGCCTTGGAAACAAACTTCGGTGGACTATTGCCAAAAACACTTTGACCCTTTAGTGCATACTGAATATCATTGCGAAGACCACCACTAATATCAGATGATCTGCTAGTTTGGTTCTCTTTAAATGCACAGGGGGATGCTAGCTTCTAAAATAGACTATAAGCATTAAAATTGTGAGTGCCCAGTGATAGCTTGCACAATCGAGAACATATTTCTTGCTCATCGTTTGCATAGTGAATTTGTCAAACATGAGCTAATGCAAATAACTCTACTCAATAACTAAATCAAGGAGATGAAATCTACATTGATAGCATAGGTCGTTTCACTACACACTTGCAAAATATGTAAAGCAAGTAGCAACCATTAGGACTTACTCTCCCCTCGAAAAGCAACTATATTCTCTACCATATTAAACCATTTGAATAACTTATCTAGGTCTTCTTCCCCATCATACTTAAGAAGAGTAGCTTTTACACCATAGTTAGCAAGAAACTGTGTCTGCTAAAGAGGTTGAATTGGAGCACTTTGAATACGAATAATTGCAGGGACAGCAGCAGTAGTAATAGAATTCATGCTATTCAAGATCAGCAAGGCATTGTACAAGAATCGAAGGAGGAAACTTTACAAGTATTTTCAGCATTCTATAAGCAACTCTAGGGGGCTGCTAGTGACATCATTGGATCCTTTTCTACTTAAGTGATCAATAACGGCCCCAAATTGTTTGTTGAGGTGGATCAATCCCTATTGGTACCGATTACTAAAAACGAGGTAAGGCATGCCTTAGTTACCACGGAAAATGAGAAAGCACCTAGTCTGGATGGCTTCAATGCTTTTATCTTCAAGTCTACATGGCACATCATTGGGGATTTTGTTTGGCAGGCTATCAAAGAACTTTTTGGGATAGGTCACCTTCCTCAGGCCATCAATGCTACTTCTCTTAACTTAGTACCCAAGGTACCCATCAATAGCGTGTTGCAACACTATCTACAAACTCACCGCCAGGGTTATTACACACCATATACAATCGATGCAGGCTAAAATTGTTAAAGGGAGACACATTGGTAACAATAATATGATGGCATCAAAGCTAGTCCATGGGTATAACAGTAAATACTTATCACTTAGGTGTATGATCAAGCTAGATATGAAGAAAGCTTATAACTCGGTCAGTTGAGAGTTCCTCAAAAGGATGTTGCTTGCACTGCAACTCACTTGATTTGGCTTATAATGGCTTGTGTCCTCTGTGAGCTAATTCTTAATGGTGTTTTACATCCCCCCTTTAGAGCTTGCAAAGGCTTGAGATAAGGTGACCTTATATCACCTTATCTATTTGTTATCAATTTTCATTATGGAGTATTTCAACAAGATTATTGTGTAATCTATATGAGAATTCATCTTTTCACCCTCACCCTAAATGTAAGAAAGTGAATTTGATCTCTATATTACTTGTAGATGATTTGCTACTTTTCTGCCAAGAGGACTGTAGCTCGATTCTTGCACTCCTTGATGCCTTCTCTATGTTCTCTTGTTTATTGGGACTGCAACTAAATTCTAAGAGCATCATCTACTATGGGGGTAGTGTGGATGATGAGATCGAGTACACTCTTTTTCAACTTTTACATATTCCAAAGGAGAACCTTCCTATCAGGTATCTTAGGCTGCCTTTAATGGGAAGAACATTGAAGATTAAGGAATACCAAGACCAGCTAGATAAATTTATGGCTCACCTTACATCCTCATTTCATGAGCTAGGTCAGATGTCTACAATGAATCAAATCAGTTTTGTTTGTCATTCAATCTTAATAAAGCTTGATGTATAAGAGGATTATACATGTTATCAATGCGGCTTACAGGTCTTTCCTTTGGTCTAGATCCCACATTGTGACCAAGAAAAGTTTGGTCGCATGGCACCATGTATGTGGGTATAAATAAGAGGGAGGTTTGGGGTTGTTTGATCTTGAATGGTGGAATACTAAAGCACTTGGTATAATACTTTGGAACCTCAAGCTAAAGAAAGATGTGTTATGGGTAAAATGGGTCCATGCTTACTCCCTCAAAAGAAGGATTCATGGCCAATACTCATTGCTACAAGTGTGTCCTAGTGCCTCAAGAGAATGTTGTAGTTGAGAACCATCTTCATGCCTGTATTTGTAGCCAGTGTGGAACGGCCCTTATGTGCTAATGAACGTTAAAACAAAGGTAAGATTTATGAGTTGCTAATACCAAAAGGGAAGATTGTTGACTAGTGGAAAATGGTTTGGAATCCAATATCCATACCACGACATAAGTTGCACTTATGGCTCACTATCCAAGTAGATTATATACAAAGCATACAATTAAATATCAATCCCGATACACAATTTTAGTCGATATTTATTGGATTTTAGGTCAATCGATATGCAAAATTAATAATACATGACAGTTTTTTAATATCACATATAAATGGGGGATAGATCGATTATCGGATGATATTTGCCAACATTATACCGATATTTGCTAATATTTGTTGTGAAAGACAATAAAAAAAATACTCTACAACATATAAAATACCATTCGCAACACCCTAATACCGCAACAACAATCGCAATTTCATTGCTTGATACGAAGGACAAAATGCAAAAGATGGGGATGGAGATGGAGGTAAGTAAGAAGTGTACTTTATGTAAAATGGCTGCAAAATCAATTGATCATCTTTTTCTTTTTTTTCTTTTTTTTTTTCAAGTGTTTCTTTGCAAGTCAGGTTTGGCACTCTTTAATACAGGGGTTTGGATGTACACTTCAAACAAATACATTCCATGATGTGATGAAATGGGTGGAGAGAGGAGGATAAGGACCACACAGTACTGCAAATGTACAATCTTTGGCAAGAAAGGAATCAACATATCTTTTATGCTAAGGAAAGAACCCCACGCCAGCTTATTATGCTTATTGTCAAGGAAACGGCCACAATGATTGATAGTGTCCATTATTGTAAAACCTATGATGCCTTAGTTGCCATGTTAACACCCTAAGATAGAGCTCTTTGTTTTTCTTCAGACTCTCGAAAATTGTACTCACCACAATGAATTTTAGTAGTAATAAAGCCTTTACATTATGGACCAAAGAAAAAAAAAATAGGACCAAGTTCTTTAGGACCCTTTGTTTAGCTTGATCGCATCTTAACATCATTCTTACGTTAATAGTCTCTTCATGAACCTCTCCAGCTTCAAATAACTAATCAATCTTCAACTACAAAACATGAAATTCTTCATTTCTAAATATATCAATAACAATAATAAATAACAACTAAAATAAAGATTATAATCCCTCTTTCCAATAAAGATGGTCCTCGATTCCAATCACATAGATTAAGAAATATTATGTAATGTGCAAAATGAAATATGTACATTATTTTCCAATTATATCCTTAGTATAATTGTTTTAGTTAGTTACCTAATTATAATTAAATGATGTATTAAATGAGGATATATTATAATACTAATACATTTATCTCAATATTTACCATGCAATAGAACTATAATTTGGGGCAAACAAAAACATTATATATATATATATATATATTACTCTTATCTTTTTCTTTTTAAGTTTCAAATGATTGGATCTAAACAAATATGAGAACTGATTAGCTTATGTTAGGCATCGACAGCCTTCCATTAAATTTCCGATGTTAGCTCTATGAGTTTGACGAGATCAAAATGAACCAAGAAAGAAAGGACAACTTTGCAAATGAAGATGGCTTGGATTTTGATGGTGTTAGCTTCGAATAACGATGGCGCAGGTGTTAGTCGGAGTCTGTAGAGGACCGTCAATGCTTGAATATGTGCTAGGGTGACACACTCACCTAGGTGTATACAATTAAATATCAATATCGATACGCAATACCAGGTGATATTTATCGGATTTTGGGTTAGCCGATATACAAAATTAGCGATGCGCAATGGTTTTAGAATTTCACATGTTTATTGGCGATATATCAATTACCAACCGATATTTACCAATATTTTACTGATATTTGCTAATATTTATTATTGGAAAAATAAAAATAAAAAATCATACTGTGACAACTGTGACACATAAAACATCGTTTGCGACACCGTGACCACGGTTTTATTACTTGCCTAGGTGTTGTGATGATGCCTTCAATCAAGGCTAATGATGGCCCAAATGACGTTAGTAGGCGATTGAGTGGTGATGTAGTGTTGATCGCTATGTTGAGGTTCCAGCGGGATTATTTATTTTTACGAAAAAGTGTGTTTGGAAAAGACAAAATTGGTGGCTAGAGATCAAATTTGGATTCCAATACCAAACTAATGTAGGACTAAACTAATAGCCTAGCTTTTCACACAAAATCTCAAACTCGACTGTTATTCAATTCAACTCTACTTTGATGGTACAAGTTAGAGCCATATGTAGCCCAAATTATTACCAAATCATTACATAACAAAATCTAAATTAAACAATACCAAAATCAAATCCCATTAAAATTAGAATGAAATAAGATCCTAAATAAAACTCCTAAATCTGGTCATATTGGTCCTACGAAATGAGGTGCATCCATGTGGACCTGAACCTCCCTTTCTATAGTTTGGGTTATGATTATGAGCCCCATGGTGAGGTAGCTAGGGTCAAGCCAAGCTGAGCCACCCCTAGCATGAAATCAACTCATTTAAGTATTTTAGGCCTCAACCTTGGCTTGTTTACTAAATGAGTATCTCATATAAGGCTCATGAGAGGCTCTGTTCAACTCATTCAAAATAAATAAGCTAACTTGACTCATTTAGATTTGAACTCTACTCGGCTCGTTTAACTATTCAGCTTGTTTAAGACAAAATGTATAATATTTTATGATATAAAAAGATATTAGCAAGCCTATAAACGAGTCCACTTGCGAACCTATATAAATGAGTTGAGCTTGAGCTAGCTCGTGGACAAAAGAACCAAGAGCTCAGCTTGTTAAGGCTCAAGTATAGCTCATTCAACTAAATAAATAAGCCAAACCAAACTTTCATCAAGCTGAGTTGGCTTGTAGTCTACAGCCCTAGAGGTAGCACAAAAACAACACTAGTTGTGGTAAAGGATGTTATGGTCAGCGATATAAAATATAGAGAGAATAAAATTAAGATATATAACACCACATACCTTTGTATTTTCATAAAGTTCACTCATACACCATGTCCCCTAATTTGTTACAATCATATACTCCATTAATACTCGATGATTTTTTGTTAAAGTTGACTAAATATGTTGAAAAAATAACTTATTACCATGTCTCCCTTGAGTTCTCTATCTTCTTCACTCTCTTCCCCCTTCTCATCTTCAACCCCATGTTTAGCCTCACCAAACCTTCTTCATTCTCACTAAATTTTCTTCATCTTCAACAACCAATAAAAAAGGATTATGATTACGTTTTCGATAAATTTTACTTACAAAATCCATCTCCATCTCTCATTTTTCTTCCTATTTGTACATGTTTGCCTCCTCTATCTGTTTGCAATATCTTTAATTTCAAAATCATCCCTCCCTCTCCATTTTTTAGATCTATAATTTTTTTACTCTTCTATCTCTATTCTCAAAATATATACTCTCTCCTCCAATTTTCAAATCTTTACATTTTTTTCTTCCTCACTCTCCTCCTTAGTAGTAGTTTTCTTCTATTTTTATAATGTACAAATCTAAAATTCAAAGAATCAAAATCATGATTAGGTATCAAAGGAAAGAATAAATGATCCAATGAAGATCACCGGCCCATAATCGAGATGAATTGATAGTGATGGGACAAATTATACAATGATGTACAAATCTCTTTCTTCAATTACACCTCTTTGTTTGTAGGAGGTTTTTAGGGGAGGAAGGTCCTTGCGGCAATTGAATGCTTGATTGATTTAGGTTTCATTATTGAAGCATTTTCATGGTGATTAGATATATTTATATTATCTTTTTTTTATGAAAGCCTCCATCGTGAAAGCTGGCTACTAGCATATACATGATGGTATCTCAATTTCCCTTTTTATGTTTAGCTCTCTTATTATCTTTTCACAAAGATGAATTAATGAGTGAAAAGTAATTGATAAATGTTGGACAAGTAAGCTAGAAGTTTGGAATTCAAGTGTTCACTTCTTTGAATTTGGGCTATAGTTGGGTACTCTTCATGGTGCATTGTGATAGGCTAAATGAATTAAAAGTTAAAGTATGAGGATGAAGATGAATGTAAGTCGAATATGAGGGCATCTTCAAGAGTTTAGGGCAAATATTTAATTAACTTCTTTCCCACATGAGCAATATAGATGGCAAAGTTAACAGAAGGGCATCTAGTACTAAAAGGGTTAAACACACGGTACATAAGTGTAACAAATTAAGGGTATATAAGTGAATATCATAAAAGCATAGGTATATGGTGCAATATCCCTAAATCAATTTGTTATGGTAAAAATAGAATAACGAGAAAGATAATTGAATTGAACTAATTCGTACCAAAAGAATAAGGCTTAACCTTGTTAGCAAAAGATTAATTAAAATGAACCTTATTTGTAACTTACTATATTATTTTTATATATCTAAAAAAGCTTATAGTATACTGTGATAGAAATTAAGGATACGTCTTAACTTGTCAAAAGCTAATAGTCACTTCAATTAAAATGAAGTAATAGTCTAATAGTAAGTTTGTTGCTAGACATTGTATGAAAGATTCCAATGGAGCAATGCTTAATTCACTACTTTATACCTAACCTCTCTAATGCAAGGCATACCTTACACCTAGCATCTTCATCAGTACCTTGTTACTTGGTGAAACCCCATTGGAACCCATGATTTTCTTTCTTTTAGCAGCTTCACAAGCTTTAAAAGTCTCATTCTTCATAGAGGACTTGAACTCTTCATTTGTAGTAATGAATATTTTAAAGAATCCATTGATTGCTTCTATGTCACTAGATGGATCAATGTTGTCTCTTGTAACTAACAGAGCACAAGTCAATTTTTTGTAAAGCTCATGTAGTTGTTCATTTACTTCATTTAGTATAAGAATGAGGACACTCTACTCAAGGAGCAAAGTAAAAGTACGTTAAATCATATACTGAACAGCTCTACATTTAGCTTATATTATGAAGAACAACCAGCATTTTTTCTTGAAAAGAGTATGGCAAATTCATCAAAGTAAGCAAACTCTCTAGCAAACCACTAGCCTTAGCTCGCTCGCTCTCTCTCTCAAGTTGGAAAAGAAATGAAATCCAATGCCCTAATGGATAAATAAAGCATTATAGTTAGTTTGAAACAATTGTTCGGGACAAAATTTGCCCAAGAAATGCAAGGATCCCGATGCAGAAAGGCTGAACTTTTGTACACATTAAACCTTAATACAGATTGAACTAGTACACAAACCAAAACTACAACCAGGAATAGACCAATAATATCAAGAATTAAGCAATCCTACTTAACTCTAATCTTGTTAGTCCTTAATGCTAATGGCTCCTCTCTCTACACTCCCCAATTTATGTTTATAACTTTTTTCTAATGAATATATTGTATTATTCTACGGCGCTAACAAATAAAACTAGAACTCACAAATAAAGGCAGCGTAAAAGAACGAGATTGAATGGGACTAGAGCGCATCGTCCGTGAGGGAGTGCTGAGCAACACTCCCACTATGCCGGGCGACACAGCTGTAATGCATAACATCGCCCACTTGTGTCTTTGCCTCTTCCGAGGCTTCTCGTTCTTGGTCCAGGTTATGTTCCGCGACAACCTGCCCGCAGTGTTCCGTACGACGACATAATTTTCGATTGCGCGTTCCTCTCATCTGAACTCATGTCTTATTGCACCCAACAAGAACTACTTGAAACATGTGTACTTCTCCATATACAATTCTTTCCTAACAAGATCGAAAAAAACATGAATGAGAAAGAAGAAAGAAAACTTACAGACTATAACGATAAAGCATACGAGAAGCCTGCTTAACAGGAAGCCTAGCCATGCCATCAGCGTACTCAATAAACACGTACTCAATAGGCTCAGTGGAATCCCGTGGAACATCAAACTTAATCCCCACAAATCTTCCGATTCCAACCTTCTTATGCACCACATAATCCCCAGTTTTAAGTGTATAAGGATCCACCTTGTAACTAAACTTAACGCCTCCCTCTTTACCTTCCCTGTCAGCTCCTTTCAGTTTCTGCAAGCCCTTTTGCTGCTGCACCTTCACAAGCTGTATATACTTTTCGGCCTCCTCCGACTCCATCACGGGTCTTGCAGCATCACGCTTCCCATGGTCTCGTCTAATCCTCTCGTGGAGCACAGAAATTGGGTCATTCTCTATATTTATGGCACTGTCTTTATGCTGAGCTAATATCGGATTGCTGGGTACCGTGAGGCCTTCTGTGTAAACAGCATTGATGATTGAAAATTTGGGTTTGATGTTGAGATGACACGGGCAATTTACATTGAAGAGCGTCAAATTTTGAGGGCAAGACCGCAGTTTGAACAATAAATGTGAGCTTCCGAGGAAACAGGCATTGCATGAAACCATTGGAGAAATTCAATAGGCGGCCTTAAGAATATCCTCCTCTCGATTAAAGAGGGAGGACAATCGCAACGAGGCAAGATAAAGAGACCTATTACGTCGTATATCAGGTGTCTGATGGGTTGAACAAGAGGCAAAAAGGTTGGGGAAGCTTGGGAGGGGTTAAAGCGGGAGCTGGAGAAATGAGCCGAAGCTGATAATACTGGATATGTGGAGGAAGTCAGAATACGTATCCTCCGTCGTTTGATTAGACATTCGACCATCAGCATTAAAGGGGTACTTCGCCTGTCATAATGTAACTTTTGGATCGCTTAATTTGAACTTTTCACTAGGGCTGTGCAAAAAAACCGGGATCCGAAAAACCGATCCGGTATCCGAAAAAACCGATCCGAAATTTTGGATATCCGATCCGGTTTTTGAAAAGCGGAGCGGATATCCGATCCGGTCAAATATAAGTTTGACCGGAGCGGATATCCGATCCGATTTTTTAGTGGATAATCCGATCCGTAAAAAATATCCGGTTTTAAGAATACGTGAGTTATATTTAGGCATAATTTAATTTATAATCTGATTTTTTTCTTTCAATCTTCAAGTTTGGATCATTTTTTTACTATAGTACATGAGTCCAAATATAATTTACTAAACTAAAGTATAAAATAAACATCCATACTCTACAAATAGTCAAATAGGTCACGACTTACGCACACGCAAGCACCCAAACCAGAAAAAAAAAACTCCTAAATTTTTTTAACCTCTTAACTTAGGTCGTTCCACAGTTCTAGAGTGGCATTGTTCACAAATCTTGATCGCTAATTTTTTTTTGATATGATTAATCATGTATTTTATCTTTTTGTATGCAAGCTAAATATTTAAACAAGTGTTTATGCTGAAAATTTTTTTTAGTTATAGATTATATATGTAAATTTAATAATCGAATATTTTTTTTTCAATAATCCGATATATCCGATATCCGACCGGATATCCGATCCGATATTTCGGATATCCGATGTTTCGGATATCCGGTGTTTCGGATACGGATTCGGATATGGGATATCGAATATCCGGTCGGATCGGATATCCGAAAAAAATATCCGATCGGATACGGATATCCGACATTGCACACCCCTACTTTTCACCGAAACAACTTCATTTGAAAATAATTTATGTTTTTAGAAAATAATTTAGAATAAATTAAATAAATAATTATCGTAAATTATTTTTATTTTAAGTAACTCTAAATAATAAGTAAATCTAATAATAATTAATAATGTTATAGAACATTTTATTCTTACAAATTATTTGAATACCTGGTAACATGAATAAAACCACAGTAATGTTTAATAACTTATTTAAAATAAGATAAATTTATATATAATAATAAATTTAGTTATAATTTATTAATAACTATATTTTTTAAAGTGACATGTGGATATTTATCACGAGAAAGTACTAAATATAAATAAGTTTATGGCAATATTATTGATAATATGAGTGACAAACTCTATACAAATTTAAATAGATAATTGGAAAATAAAAATTAATTATTTGTTTGTACAAATACAAAAATATAAACAAAATACTTTTATGATCATAGATTTTAATTGTCTATAGATCCAATGTCTTCACGATACACATATAAACATTTATGTATGTATGTACATAAATTTTATTTGAATATAAGAAAATATTTTTACAAATAGACATATATTGAAGCTTCTAACTCTCAAAGTCCTCCAACATATTCACGACACTCAGGTACTTGCCCAAAAGTGATAGTATCTAATATGGAGTACAAACCATAGATTGATTTATTTAGCATACCAGTGATTAATACAAACATAATTTATTTACGGAACAAGTTATAATTTTATCATTTCTATTTTACCCCTTTTGTGTGTTTCCGTAAAAGTGTTGCTCAATTCACTCACTCTAATCCTTTGGTTAAGGCATTTAAATTGAAAAAAAAAAAGTTAAAGTATGATATCCCTCTCTTGAACTTGAGTAAATCAACTGCATCAGTAGCACCATTGAGGTGGCGATGATGTTATCACCAAAGAAATTTATGAATCTCTCAGTTAATTGGTTTAGTCCCCCCGCCTCCCAATTTCTCTTCTTTTACGATCAGTCGAAGAGACTATAGTAAACCAGAGAAAACTAAGGACGGCATATTTCACAATTCAATTGAAGCTTTGTATATAAACTAAAAAAAGAAGGATTAGGCCATGTCCAAGCCATCGGTCGTGTGCTTGAGCTTGCTATGCAAGCCACCACACGTGCATAAATCTAAAATTGATTTTAATTTTTAAATCTAACATTCCCAAATCTAAATCCTACAATATATTTTAATCCGCAGAGGAATTGGATGATTAATATGAATATGTTAAAGAAAGTAGTGAGGAGGAAGAAGGAAGGGTCACAAATAGGGAGAAGTGGTAACATGGAAAAAGATTTCTAATTTTTTTTATTTTATACATCAAATGTGTTGTCTCAAATAGTAGATATTATTTGATTTTAGAGCCTATTATGTTAGCCTTAGTTGAGAAATTAGGTCAAACTAGCACAATTGACCCTTATAAAATGCTTACTTGCTTAATCATTAATTAAAAGATGAATCAATGGTCATTATTCAAATCTTATTGAAATCACACATATAGCACATAAAGAGGGGTCATCCATTATGAAGAGAACATACCATATTATAATACTCTATGCTTAGTCTAATCCCGCATTATTAGCCCCCTAATTTGATTCTAATATCGAAAAATCTTATTTTAACATAAATCTAATTTTTTTTATTTTAAAACTTTAACCGAATCCTAATCTTTGACCTCGATAAACTATATTTTTTAAAACGATCTCAAATTTGCTAAAATTTTCACTAATCATAACTATCTTTAGCTAATCCAAAACCACCTAAACTAATTCCCAAATCTTTTTCTCTTTTACCCCTTTCTTTCTCCTTTTCTTTTCTTTCTTTCCCTTCTCTCATCTACTTAGCCGCAATGTTTAAATTTTGCTACAACTTGCATCCCTCTACACTTGCACCATCACCCTTCATCTTTCTGGAGTCATCCATCATCCATCAACCTTTCTTCTTCTTCTTCTCCTCTTATCCCTTCAGATCTGTACCATCACCTCACCCTGCCACTCTTCTTCTTCTTATCCTTATGTAATACACACTCACAACCATACTCGTCACTTGCCTACACCAATTGCCATTTTTCCCAAAACTCAACCACCATTTTCCTACACCGCCCCTCATACCCGACTTGCACTATTTCACGCTCACCTCCCCCTACTTTTCCTGTTTACACTACCCACACACACATGTATGTATATATACACCACAGTCTCCCTTATTCCTCTTTGTTTGGTCTCCACTCCGCCATTTTTGTATCCCAAAATACTACCCAAGCTCCCCCTCTTCCTTCTCCTTTCTTCCTTCTCTTTTCTTCTCCTTCTTCCTCATGTTCGTGCACTATTTTTTCCTACGCACCACTAATTCCACCACAGTGCACCACTACTCGCCTCCCAAAGCTAATGAGCTAACCATCCAATGAAATGCCCAAAATATTCTAATTTTATTATTTATTATTAAATAAGATTTTATTATAAAAATTAATCAAATAATTTATTTTTATTAAAATAAAAAAGGAAATTAACTAGGGAAAATTAATAAGAAATTTATAGGTATTTTAATTAGAGGAAATTTGAGTATTTTAACTAACTAAGGATTTTATTTTAAAATTTAATTAAATAAATTATTTTATTTAAAATAAGAGGGAGAATATAGTTTCAAATTAATGGAAGTTTTATAAATATTTTAATTTATTAAATTTAGGGTGCTTTGCTAATTAAAATGGAATTTAGGGAAAATCTTTTAAAAATCATAATTTAGCCTAAAAAAAGGATTTCAATATTATTTTATTTAAATATTATTATTTTTAAATATCCCAAATATTTTAATTAATTTAAATACCCAACCTAACTATTTTTCTCTTTTCCTTTTTCCTTTTTCCTTTTCTTTCTTCCTTTTTTTCCTTTATTTTTCTTTCTTCTCCTTTTCTTTTTTTTTCTCCTCCCCGAACTGGGCCAGCTCGCGGCCCAGTTCTCCTTTCCCCTTCTTCTTTCTTCGGCACGGCCCAGCCCACGCGGCCATCACCCTTCTTCCGCCCCTCGATGTGCTATGTTTTATCCATTTTCTCACCGAACCTCTGCATTTCATTTAAACGCCAGTTTTAATGAGCGTCGAACCGTCTGGTCTGCTCTCCTTTTCTTTCTTTCTTTTTCTGCGCCGAACCACCGGTTCTCCCCCCCCCCCCATCTTCTTCTTCCTTCTTCCCCAGCCACGTTCGACCTGCAACCTCCGCCGCCACCTCCAAAAATCTCATTGCCGGTTACACCCGTTTTCCTCCCCCTCTCTTCCACGTCGACTTGTAGACCACACCTGCCTTCCCATTCCCCTCTCCTCGCACGTTTCCCTTTTTTCCCAGCCAACTACCTACCACGTTCTCTTTGAATTTCGTCGGCAACCATCGCCGTCGACGAGCCCAACTGACCTACCGATCCTCCCATTCTCCCCCTTTGACCTAACCCACCATTTTCCTCCTATAAATACCCCCTACCTAGTCTACAATCAAGCTTTTCCCCGAAACCCAACTATTCCCGACCTTTACACCTCCGCCCCTTCAGACACATATTCCGCCGCCTCCAGCCAACAAAGCCACCCTTTTTGGCCACCTGTGTACTCCCTGCACTACCCTCTAGCTAACCAAACCATCCATCTCCCTCGATTCTTCCTGCACGACCCACCCCGGTTGTGCGAAGTCTCCTTCCCAACCAACCTATTTTCTACCTTTGCCAACCTTTGCGCCACCCTTAGCCACCTCTTCTACCGCTTCTTTCACCTTCCAAACTTTAGTGCACACCCTCCTCTATCTCCCCCTACCTTTATTTTCCTCTTCCTCCCTCTCCTCCTCTCTTTCTCTCCTTTTCCTCCATTCGGCCACCACCACCGCCGTCGTGAGCCGCTACCTTTGGTTGCGCCGCCACCTCCATTCTATTCCTCTCCACCTAGGAAACCCTAAACACCCCATCTCCCACCTCCATTCTGCCTCTCCTTTTCCCAGCATTTAACTTTCCCTCTTTCTTCTCCTTTTCCGGCCATCGTCGTCGTCGTTGTGCACCACCGCTGGTGCCACCTATCCCCGCCAGCCTAAGGTTGAATCATAGACCCTCTCAACCCTTTTCCCTATTTTTACAAGCCTTAAATTATTTTATTTCAATTATTCTAATATAAATCCTATTATTATTATAATTATTTCCGTTTTTAATATGTCTTATTATTGTTATTAGTATTAATGTTTTTATTATTATTCTATTGAGGGCCAAAGCCCTATTGTATTTTTAATTCGACTTTATTATTGTTCTTCTTATTATTTCTATTATTACTATTATTAATATTAATATGTTATTACTATTATAATTATAATTATTTTATTTTTACTATTTCAAATTACTATTATTATTATTTCATTATTAATGTCACAACTACTTTACTATTAGTTTTGATATTATTATTATTATTATTATTATTATTTCATTATTATTATTATTTCATTATTATTATTATTACTAAATTTGGTTATTTAATTTACTAATATTATTATTAGTATTATTTTGGTAAAGGGGTTGAAGCCCTTATTTCACTTTGTTTTTTAGTAATGCCTTTTTATTATCATTATTACTATTTTTATTATTCTTGTTAATATTAATATTGATATTATTTTTGGTATTTTTGTTATTATTATTTTATCAAAAGCCTAGTCTTATATTAAGTTAGTGTTTACTAGTATTTTTAATAAGAGGGAGTCTAATTTTAGCTTTTCCCTCATAATAGGTGAGACCAGTCAAAGTCCTAAGGAGGCGTAGAAGCATGCTCCAAGACCGGTGTCGTTTTAGGTAAGGGGTGCTAAGGCCTTTTGTGTGCTTATATGCATTATGTGCTTTGCATGCTATGTATCCTATGTTTATCATTATTAATTATGTCGTATATGGTATGATGTGGAGTTGAAGTATGTTTTCGTATATTTACATAGCATGTGTATTATGTATATGTAGTGATTTATTTGTGACGCTTAAGACATGCATGTGAGGATGTTGATGTGGTTTGTGTGGGAGAAAGGATGAAAAGGAGGATGGGGAAAGAAGTTGACCAAAGGATGTGAGTTGACCTAAGTATTTTAATGATCTATGAGTGGAGGAATAAAATAAAAAATTTAGGGTTTCGTGTGGAAAAGTCTAATTTATGGTTTTATATAGAAGAATCTAATTTATGGTGTTGTATAGGAGAATATAATTTATGGCTTTGTATGGGATAATCTAATTTATGGTTTTATATAGGAGAATTTAATTTGTGGTTGTATATGGGAAAATATAATTTAAGGTTTTGTATGGAAGAATCTAATTTATGGTTTTGTGTGGGAGAATATAATTTATGGTTTTATATGGGAGACTCTAATTTATGGTTTTATATGGGAGAATCTAATTTATGGTTTTGTGTGGAATAATATAATTTATAATATTATATGGAAGAATCTAATTTATGGTTTTGTATGGGAGGATTTAATGTAGGATTTGGTATGGATGAATCCTTGGTTTTATATGGTTGAATTTAGGGCTTGGTAAGGATGAATCTTTGGTTGTTTATAGATTGAATTTAAGGTTCTGTATGGATGAATCTAGGGTTTTAATTATATGGAAGAATCTAGGGTTGTATGGTTGAATTTACGGTTTCACGTGGGATTTTAGGGTTTGCATGAAAAAGTTCGAAGGTTTGCATGGGGAGGTTAATGTCTGTATGGGTATGAAATTTACGTGTGAAAAGTTGATTTATGATGTAAGGAAGGTAATGTAAGTGTTGTTTGGGTGTTTGAACACTTGAGATGAAAAATAGTACGTAGGACATTATAAGGGTATGGAGGAGATTGGATTAGAGTTGGGAGTGATTAACTAGGGTTGGAGTGGATAATTGTGGTTTGTTGTGATTAACTAAAGTTTGGAATGGTTAATTATGGTTGTTGTGGTTAAATAGGGTTTGGAGTGGTAAACTATGGTTTGTTGAGGTTAATTAGGGATTGTTGTGGCTGCTTAGGGTTTTGTGTTATCATGTGTATTTGGTGATTAAAGTGTAATTATGATTGTGAAATTTATGATATGTGATGTGTGAAGTGTAAATGGAATGATTCATGCATGTCCAGGATGAAAGCTTCTGAATAAGATACTTAAAACATTAATCACGTAAAGTGGAAGATGTTGAGTCGGGCCCAGACCCGTCCACCGGCGAATAATAGAGGTTAGGGCATGATGCCCGATGTGTTTCCGGTCCACTGGTTATAATAGTGGTCAGGCTTTGTACCTATGTGTTTCCGGTCCACCAGCTATAATAATGGGGGATCCCATGCTCAACAAAACTAAACATATTTGTGCCAAGACATGGGAAATACACTAAGTACTTACAGATGAACACCATGCGAGAAGGGGCCAGACTGGTCCACCGGTGAATAATAGTGGTCAGGAGCTTTATGCCCTGTGCGTTTCCGGTCAACCGGCTATAATAGTGGTTAGGACATGATGCCCTATATGCTTCCGGTCCACCGGCTATAATAGTGGGGTTCTCGTACTCGCATGGACTTGATAAAAAGCATGGTGTGAAATGAGTTCTGATCAGATATTAATTTAAAAATTAATCCGGACTATAATTGGGCCTTTATACTTTTACCTGAATGGTCATATGCATTATGTTATCATGTTGGTCTTATGCTTTATTATTATTTTGCATTCTTTATGTGCTATTATGTATTGGTCTTAGTGCTCGGTTACCTTACTCGGTACGTAGCGTACTGATCACTCTTTTCATGGGTGATACTCATTCCCACGAGTAGTATGCCCTTCTGACTTTGTGCAGGTGAGCGAGACATCAGTCAGGGCTGTGTGTGGAGCTTGTTTTGGCTCAAAGTTTGACAGAGTTGTGGCCATATTTCAGTCCTTATGTGATTCTATTTCCTTTTATTATTTTTTTGTATTGGATTTATCCTCTTTGATTTATTACCTTGTATTGAGTATTTATCCTCTTTGATTTGCACTTTGATTTCTATTTTATTATGGTTCATAAAAGTGTATGCGTACTCTGATTTTTAACGTATGATCTTTTGAGTTCTTTTATGAACTGTTGGTTGAGTTCAATATAAATCTTTTCTTAGCCTTAGCACTTGGTACTAAAACGGTCGGAAACCGATTTGGTACTAAGTGTGGCGGTAATATCCCCAGAATTCACGGGTTTTAATTTGATTACTTCCCTTTTTTAAAAAAATTAGTGAATTTTGGGGTGTTACACCCAAGGTCACCTTAACCTTCTCCAACACCATCATCACCGACCACCACTTCCTTTTCTTTCTTCTTCTCCTCACCAGCTGCATTTTTAAGGAACACGCGGCCTCAAGCACTGTTGTGAAAGACTAATATTTCGTATTGTATGCATGTGCAACTCAACACAACATGTTTGTGTACCCTTGCACGCCCATGCATGACCCAAACATGAGCCTATGCGCATGTTTGACTTGTGACCTATTTGCCCGTGATCGATCACGACCGTGAGACCATGCAGTCACCCCATTTCGGACGTGCACCCCTATTTTTACCCCTAAACCTGTCCAAATAGCACCAAATTTTTACCATTACTCCACCATATATTCTATTACACATCCACTCATCTCAAGCTTCCATTTGACCATGGTTATTTCCATTTTTACCTTATTTACCTTAAATTCACCTTTAGTTAAACTCTTCGAGCCTAAGCATGGATTTTATTGTTTTTTTTTTGTAGGTGGTATTCCTGTAATCTAGGAGGAAGTCTAAGATTTATGTGCTTAGAGCCTGGTGTCCTAATTAGTAAGAATACTATTCAATGTTTAGGGTTTTTGTGTTATTTGCTATTATGGTTATGTGTGTTTTTTATGATATCGCTATTATATGTTTTAATATATGTTAATCATGATATTTTGTGATGATATTGTGATAGTATGGATATTATATTATGGAAAGAAAATAAGAATGGGCAAAAGGTATCATTATGATTTGTTGTGATAATGATATATTTGTGGGAATATATTTTGTGACATGAAATATGGGCTAACTAAACTATGATAAATGGAGATAAGCATATTTTATGAGGCATGATGATTATTAGTGGACTTAAAAAAAATAATGTGTGTGGAAGGTACAATAATTTATAAAATAAAGGTTATTGTTTATCCTTAAGGGTATTTTTATTATTATGGGATAATAGGAAAAAAAATGGTATTTTATGTGTTAGGTGGATTAAAAAATATGATAACGATATTATGAGAAATTCTTTAAAGTATTATTATTTGTTTTAGGGTCTTTCAACAAATTAATGGTTAATATATTATAACGTTAATATCATTATTCCGTGTGTAAAATCTAGAGGTTATTCAGATTCTGAATACATTGTTAATTATTGGCCTTATGAAGCCATTTATTGAAATTGGTAATCATGTGAATTTTATGGGAGGTATTGTGGCTAATATTTAGAATTAATATTTTTGGAGATTTCTATGAGTAATACTTGGGGATAAGATTATTAATGTATATATATGACATAGGAACTAGACCGTGCATTATGGGTACGATAATAATGATGATATTCGAGAGTGACGTATTGTAAATGATGGATGAATAATCAATATAGGAAAATGAATGCAAAGGGGTGTGTAATTAGGGTTTGAAGAGGATTGAGGACCTTGACATGCTTGATGTGCTTATCCATTTTAATGTGTTCGATGTTTGTGAAACAATCTTGAATAAGATATTAATCACCTAAGGTGAAAGAACACGTGAGTAGGGCCAAGGTGAATATGTTTTAGCTCCTACATGTTGTGCTTAGTTACTATAGATTAAGCAATAATTGCATGATTATGGTGTTTAGGTAAATTGTATTCCAATCATGTGTGATAATGCTAGTGTTATTAACATTAAAAAAAATCAGGTGCAACACTTAAGGACAAAATATATAGATATAAGGCATCATTTCTTAAAAGATAATGTTGAAAAGAGATTAATTGGAATGTATTTTTGTGATAGTAAAATAAATTTTTTTTTATCTTGACTAAGCCTTTGATTTGAGATAAATGAGAGAAACTCATTTGGAACAAGGAATATCAAGATTCACTAAGGAGGTTGTGTTCTTTTGAAACCTAATGAGTGTCTAGAAAAGGTATGGCCTATAGTGGTTATGCATCTTTATGATTTAAGTCAGTATTAAGCCTCACAACAACATAAGATGCGGATGTGAAAAATATGCTTATGTGACATGTTCATCGTGCATAATATTATCCTTATGAAAAACGATATCCATATTCGAAGAAGCTAAACAAGAAACTGAGTAGAGTATTCACAAAACTAGTTACAGTTTAATTTTTCATACTCTTTTTAATGTTATTGTTCACCTATAAACGCACATTACTGTTATGTCATTTGTGTGTTCACAATAGTTTAGCCATAATTGTTCGATAATGTCATTATGCTTATTATATAGTTACATTTGTTCATTAGCTATATATATGATCTTCTAGTTTCCCTCCATGCATCAATTCATTCTTGTAATCACATTCTCGTACTTTCTCTACATACAGACTCTCTTAGCCTACCCATGTCAATCTCTCATAAGAATCTTCTTTCTACAATTCTCTACCAAATGGCTCCCAAAACCTAAAAGAACCCCTATAGTTAAACCAATGAACCAAAATTTCAAGATAGTTTAGGAAAGAATCAAAGAAGCACACAAAAATTGTTATTACAACATATTGTAATTCCTTAAGATTACAAGTAACTACTATAGAAGCAACTATGAAAAGGAAGGACGATGACATAATTCAGGTTAAAGAAAAAGCTCTTTGAAGTAGAGTAAGGTGGAGTTAAGTGTGACATTAGAAATGAGGGACAAATGGAGAATATGAAAGAAAATAAATTAAAATACAAAAAGGAGAAATGATAAGAGAGGGAGTGGACAAAAGAAATAAGTAGGAAAAAGGAGTAGGAAGTGGAGCAGGTTGATAGTGAGAAGGTTGAAGTAAAGAAGATTAGGCATCGGGGGGAAATTTGGTTGAATAGAAGTCAACTATGAAGTCTAGAAAAAAGTGACCGTTGAAAAAAGACGGCTTAGTATCTAAGGGGACCTAAAACAAAAGGAAGTGGTAGAGGCCGGGAACAAACAATAGAGGTTGAAGAAACTATGAAAAAGATGGTTTCTAATCTAGCTAAGAGAAATTGGAGGATAAAAGCTAAGAATAAAGGATCCTTAGAGGAGGATGAGAAAAGGGATGATGTTATAAAGAGGATTCCCAATTTGGTGGTGAAGAAAATTAGGAAGGAACCAACTCTACTAAAGTGTTAGAGGAAAAAGGTGAAAGTAGTGAATCGGACAATTAGTTTGAGTCTAAAGAATCAGAGGTGGATGAACCTACCCAAAAGAGTGAAGATATAAGCGTATTTGAAGGCGAGAAGGAAATTTTAGAGGATCTTACAAGGGCTGAATACTCCAGGAAATAATGTGTGATAGTAATGAAAGAACTAAATAAAGGGGTAGAGTGACCTAAGAAGGATGAATTATTAAATGAGGAAGCATACATTGAGATGGTAGAAAGGGATATGTTTGGGAGATTATTTGGAAGAATACAATCATTTGCTAAGATATTTTTGGTTTAAAATAAAATTATCCTATTTTATACACTTGATTACACTACTTGAAAGATTAGAAACCCTAGTGGTGTTTTTAAAAAATTTCGCTATCATATTTTTGCCATTTCTTACAATTTTTGCTCCATTTAGACATTCAAACCACTTTTTACCTTTGATCTTTTTTGAGACTCTTTGCTAATGTTGACTTTTTAATTTTCAAAATTTTTTATTCAAAATTTTTTAAGTCTCCTAAGATATTTCAAATTATAAAATCGATTCATTAGTAAAAAAATACTTCTTATCATATCAATGTGTCTTAAATATGTTTTGAATCCTCAAAACAATTCTTTCATATATCAAAAATTTATGAAACTTCATGGACTACTGTGTTTTAACATTTTTTATCTTTTAATACCTTGAAAACTCTGCAAACTAATTTTATAATTTTTGGACCAAAATAGATATTTTCAAATACATATATGTCATCAAATTCTATTTCTCTTCTTCCACCTTACTTTAACCCTTATCAATTTAATTTCTACCACTAATTTGAGACCAGAGTGGATGTCCACCAATCATCTTCTCCCCTTTTAGAGTAAAATGTTGACCATAATCTTTGACATTTTACCGTTTTACCATCGTAAATATTAACTTAATATGTATAGAATTTTTATGAATAATAATTCTCGATAATAAAATAAGTTTTAGTTTTTATTTTTAAGTTTCACATTATAAACAAAATTCTTTTCTAGCTATAAATATTAATTTTATGAATAGTATAAATTTTTTAATTTGGTATACAACCTTATTTTATAATGACTAAGCCTATTTTATTTTAGTTTTTTATTCATTTAGCTTTTTTTAGATTTTTTTGGCTTAAAAAGGCTTTTTTTGATAAAATGATATTTATTTAATTTTCTCTAAGATTTTTGCATTAGCCTTAAACATTTATGTGTATTATGTGATATGTGTGTTCTATGAGTTTTCTTTGTGAAATACGCTTTGTGTTGTCATTATAAAAACAAGGTCTTCAGGACCTTCATTTTCCATTTTTTGTAAAATGCTAGGGGTTGTTAAACGTATAATATCAAGGTGCATTTTCTGCTGTATATGATCTTTTGAGTTCTAGAAGGAGTATACATACTTAAGGATTAATATACCTTTTGTGAGGCTAAGTTAGCCAAAGTTTATTGATAATGGACTAGATGTTCTAACTTGCGATGACATTAACGATTCTAGCCTCGATGGATGTCATAGTCTTCATACAAAAACCCCTAGCATTAGTATCCTAATTTGAAGTGGAGTGAGTTGCTCAACTAATTATTATTGTACCCTTGACTTTGTTCACTATAGTAGCATAGTTTTCCACATATGTTTGGTTTTATGCCTTAATGATATATTTATGCCATGAGCTTTGTTCATTGGTGGTATGAGTTCGTGTTCATATACCAATGGTTCACATGATTTTTCCTGAATTAACTGTAGAAGTTCTCATATGATATAATGATCTATGTTTTAGTGTTATTATCTTAAGACATTTATAAAATCCTATATCATATTCTATGTTGGAACAACATGTTAGAGATTCCTCAAGGTTTCTTCCCTTATAATATGAATTTTATGTGATATAGTACCATGCCCTTATCATAATAGAATACTAGATTGCCTTTATGTTATGAGTTCATGATTTTTATAGTAAGATTCCTTTATACTATGCATAAGGTGCAAGTATATAATGATTATGTGTGATAATTAGTTATTGCTTACTACTCACGTACTAATACTACCACTTGTGGTCCCTATCCATTCAATAAATAGGTATTATGTTTGTTTCATATAATGAAGCCCTAGTTGATTATGGCTGTGACAACCAGCTCTTTGGTGATTGTCAATGTGTGTTTGATGGGGAGTGATGAAGCCTGTGGCTAGGCCAACCGGTGAGTTTTTTTTTTCAAGTTTGGGACCTTTTTATCTTTTTTGGTTGTTCAAAACTTTTTATTGATATGAAATATATTTTATGGTTTTTACTATTTGATGTAACCCTATCACTACTCGTATGTAGATATATGCATAAACTGGTTAAGTGGTTATACTATTTTATTTCATTATCTAACCTTAGACTGGCACCTGACTTTAACTAGGTGATGATCACACCTTTTTGTGTTTGATGTGCAATTTCACCCTCAACTTTGATTTTGCTTCCACACTACTCTTTATAAATGAAAATATTTAGTAATGAAAATTGAGGGTGTTCTAAGTAGTTATCAACGATTTTTTTGTTTTGAACATGCAAATTGAATTACAAAAATGATTTTTGAAACTTAAGCATTTATTCTAGTTCAGCTATTCAGAGAGTGTGTGGAGATGGTAGCGTGTTTGCCTTTTAACTTGTGCTCATGTTGTTTGATTATATGGATTCTCTATAGTTAGCAGCATAGCTCTCCTTTAGGATTTTTTATGGTGGATAATAAACAAATTGAGTAGTTCATGGTGGTAATAGGAGAATAAATCGAATGCCAAATATAACTAGACAAGGTTGCTCAACATATACCACCGCCACCTCTAGTTCCTATATCGATACCTGAGGACTAGTTGCATAGGGTTGGTCACCAGCACCCACCTATCTTCGTGAGCCAAGCAAACCTAGATATCCTAGAGTGTTAGATCCATAATATTGAGAAAACATTTGTCACATGTATCTGTCCTAATGACAAAGGGTTAACATAGCAATATTCTACCTTCGTGGCCTAGTTGACCCTTAGTGGAGGGGACAACAGATGAGAGGAGATTTTCCTATAGCTTGGGGCACTTTCTTAACCTTGATGTGTGCCCATTTCTACCCTACACACGTAAGATTAGCAAAGTATGATGAGCTCCAATCCTTACATCAAGGTTTGATGATAGTGGAGGACTATTACATGAGGGTCGTGGCTCTAGTTTGGTTTGCACTGGAGGTAGACACAAATGAGGAGGTAAAGGTTCGTTGTTTTGGTTTAAGATTGGGGATTTGATATCCTTGGTAAGGTATCCTACTCTTATCTTGGAATTGATGTATGAGTGAGCTTTAGAGGTAACTGAGGTTATTCATACTCAGGATGGTCTAGTTATAGGGAAAAGAAGGCTCAAGAGGGGGCAATGCATAGGTGGTGCTAAGAGATTTCAAGATTGGGTAGGTAGCAAATAGGGGTTTTACCCTTACTTGGAGGGTAGTTTACTCAGTGTCGCTCGGAGATATACTAAGACTGTAAACGTTGCAAGTCCAATCATATGTGGGTTGAATTTTAAGGAGTCAGTGTCAAGTGTTGACATTGTGGCAAGAAGTTTCAAAGGTAATTTGAGTGCATAGTTACCTTAAGTGGGAAAGCTTCACAAAACCAGAATTAGTCGCTAGTTTTTGTGCCATAGCCACAATAGTTGTGTAAAACTCCTACCTCAACATCCAATGTGCCTAGTCATACATCTCAATAGAGGGCTTAGAAGCCCCATGTTTTTTAGCCTAGTCAGGGATCAAGAAGTGTTGGAGGAGCCCCATTAAGTAGTTGTTTGAATGCCATCAATTAATCTAAGGTTCATGTGCTCACTAGTGTATTAATGTCTATACTCTTTTATTCAGGTGTATCACAATCTTTTGTATTTAGTAAAACTATTTTATTACCTTCTACAATCATATCTACTTCTATGTTGTTGCTTTTGGGAGATTTTATTACATGTTCTAATTTATATAGTGATGTGGCCATAATAATAAGTAGGGTTAAGTTATCCATAAACTTAATAGAGTTAGAGATGGAGTTCTATGTGATTTTGGGTATTTAGGTTTCCTATTTAAAATACAAACTAGTGCCCTCAACAAAGATAGGTTCTGGATACCTTAATAAGGAAAGGTTTTTTGCTAAAAATAAAAATGGATGTTTAAGAATGTGTATTAAATATTAAGGTATTAACCAAGTCACGCTAAATAATTATTACCTTTTGTCGTGTATTGATGATTTGTTCAATTAGCTCAAAGCATTTTCAAAGATTAACCTTTGTTTTGGATATCATCAGCTAAGGATATGGGCGTCATGGATTTATAGTCATGATATTTGGATTTACTAATGCTTTAGCAGTATTCATGGTTCTCATGAGATGATTTTTTCAACAATACTTATATTAGTTTGTGGTTGTATTTATTGATGACATTTTGATCTTCTCTAATAATTATGAGAAGCATGGAAAGCATTTGAGGTTAACCTTAGAACTACTGAGGGTTTGTCAGTTGTATGCTAAGCTTTCAAAGTGCAAATTTTGATTGGACCAATTGACATTTTTGGAACATGTGATTTCAATGGAGTGAGTCTCCGTATATCATATAGAGATCCAAGCAATGTCAAAATGGTTGACAGCAACTCATGTCAAGGAAGTATGTAGTTTACTAAGGATATTCGGATATTATCATCAATTTGTATAGAATTTTTCCAAGGATGCAAGACCATTAAAAAAATTATTGAAGAAGACCATGTGATTATAGTTGGATGATACTTGCAATGGGGACTCTAAGGAGTTGAATAAAAGGTTAACTTCTACTCCTTTTCTTACTTTACCATCAAGGATGGAAGATTTTGAAGATTACTGTGATGCCTCAAAGCATGGTTTTGGGTGTGTATTGATGGAGCGGGAAAGTAATATCATATGATTCATGCTAGTTGAAGCCTCGTGAAGAAAACTACTCAGTGCATGACTTAGAACTAGCAGTAATAGCTTTTACTTTGAATATTTGGTAACACTGCCTTTATGGTTTGCATTGTAAGTTCATTATGGACCACAAAAGTCTCAAGAACATCTTCATGTAATGGGAGTTGAACATGATACAACAAAGGTGGCTTGAGTTAGTCAAGGATTATGAATAAGAGTTAACATACCTTGAGTGTAAAGCTAACATGGTAGCCGACGCATTCGGTATAAAGACACCAAATTTTTTAAATGTGATGGTGGTAGCAAATAGAAATCTTCAAGATCTACAGAAGATGAAGATTGAGTTGGTTTAGTATAAAGGACTTAAGGCAAGGTTTTTCACTTTAACAATCACACCAACGATCTTCAAAAAGATTTGAGCAAGTCAGTTAGGGGATGTTAAGTTGGAGAGGATAAAAAAATCTATATCTAAGGGTAGAGCTAAAGGGTTTTAGATTTTTTAAGGTGGAAGAATTAGGTTATAAGCGAGATGATGTGTTCCTAGAAGCTATGGTGATCTTAAAAAGAAGATTTTGGAAGAAGTTCACTATACACCATACTCCATTTACCTCAAAAGAGAAAATCTGCATAAGGATTTGAAATAGATTTACTGGTGGCCAAGGATGAAGAGAGAAGGTACATATTTTATTGCTAAGTGTCTCACCTATTAGAAGGTGAAGATTGAGCATAAGAGACCAACTAGACTAGTGCGACTACTAGAGGTTCCTAAATGGAAATGGGCTAGCATTTTAATAGTTTTCATTTAAGGATTACTGAAGACTCACAAGGGTTTAGATTCTATTTGAGTTATGGTTGATTGGTTAACCAAGTCTATAATGTTCATTCAGATGAAGATGACTTAGAATATGTAATAATTAACTGATACATATATGATTTATGTGGTAAGATTTCATGGAACGCCTCGGAGCATTATGTCAAATTGGGACTCAAGGTCTATTTCACATTTTTTTTGTAGAAGTTACAAGAGGCTTTTAGGACACAACTTAAAATGAGTACACTATTTCAACCTACTACAAATGGGTAGACTGAGCAGACTATTCGAACTCTGGAAAATATGTCGCAGGCTTGTGTTATGGATTTCCCATACAATTTGAAGGATCAACTAAGACTGATTGAATTTTCCAACAATAAAAGATATCAAGTGAGCATAGGCATGACACCTTTTGAAACTTTGCATTCCCTTATGCCAGAGTGAAATTAGTGATACAGTTGTGTTAGAACTAGAAATGGCGGAGGAAATTACCAAGTAAGTAAGATTGATCTAGGATCAGATGAAAGTTGTTCAAGATAGACAAAAAAGATACACATACCTACAAAGAAGGAACGATGAATATAAAATGGGAGACAAGGTTTTGCTACAAGTTTCCTCCACTTGAGGTATTTAACATTTTAATCAACAATGTAAACTCAATATAAGGTATATTCATCCATATGAGGTTTTAGAACGAGTTGAAGAAGTGGTGTATCATCTTGCAATACCAGTGGAATTGTCACATATGCATAACATTTTCCATATCTCATAATTGAGGAAGTAAGTAGTAGAACTATCGCACATCATTAGACTTGACACACTTGAACTCAATAAATCATTAACATATGAAGCATGAACCATTTGGATTCTTCACACTAAGACTTGTTGAACTCATTCAAAGGTTATCTCGATGATTAAGGTTATGTGGACACATCATGGAGTAGAAGAGGGTACTTGGGAAATGAAGAAGGAGATGTGATCAACCTACCTAGAGTTGATCAATTAGGAGAATTGTTAGAATTCATCACTTTGGGAGGGGTAGTAATTCTACTATAGTAGAGAGATCTCATGTTTATCCCTTTCCTATTATTTCTATTCTATCTAATCTGACTTTGAGGGGGAATTCTCTTTTTAAGGAGGTAGTGATGTAATGCCTCACCTTCTAAAACCTTGATGTGATAGGATAATATTAGTTTGAAAATATTTTTTATATTTTATAAATTTTATTCATATCTTGAAAAATTAGAATCCCTAGAGGTGTTTTTGAAAAAACTTGTTATCACTTTATTGCCCTTTATTACGGTTTTAACTCTAGTGAGACTTTCATGCTACTTTTGACTTCTATCTTTTTGGGGACTCTTTATAAATGTGGATTTTTGAATTCCTCATAAATTCTGAGTCATTTAGGCTCTTTCAAATTACCAAACTATGTCATTGGTAAAAAGACATTATTTATCATATTGATGTGTCTCAAATGTCTTTTTAAGCTCCAAAACAACCCTTTCAAATATCTAAATTTTATGAATCTTTAGGGATTACTATATAATGAAAAAAATGCTGAACAAATTGGTTATTGCTAAGAGTTGATGATGGAATAAAGGATTAGCTCCAACAAAAGAGAAAATATAAGAGAGGATGAGATTGGAAAAAGGATTTCATATCCAAGTAACTCTTGAAATCAAATACTTACAATCACCACTTAAGATATCAACTCTTAAAATAAAGATTGTAAAATTTTTAAAGATAAAACAAACCATGCACTAAGTTTGTTTAAGAAAGGCACTCAACACATGGTCTGCAGAGTACTCAAGGACTCCCTTCTTTCATTTATCTTTACAGCCATATAAGAGTGTTAGAAGTTGAAAAAAATTACAACCAACCTTTAGGTAACCATAAGGGTTCAACTTAACCTAACTCTACTCTAATGCATGCTAACTATGGTAGAACTCAAGCAATCAACATGGGAGTTGATGTTTTGAGCCTCCCAAAACCCTTTTCCCATGCAATAACTCTTACATTAGGTTGACAAGCTAATAATTAGGACTTGGAAAAGCATAAATTACAAGAAAAATGAAAACTATTACATTACACATGCTTATGATTAACTAAATGGAAAAATAACCCTTCACTAAGACTCCCTTTAACCGGCTGCTATGGCTACTCTTTAGGTCATTAAACCCCCTTATTTAATGCTAAATAAGGTATTGGAAATCACTAAAATTAACTCCAAAGTCTGTTGTAAAAAGGGAAGTGGTTGCATGCTTTAGTATCAAAAAAATGGATGCTCTATGGGGTTGCTGGCTGGCTGGTTTGGCCGAGAATTGCATTGCTTTTCAAGCCATATTTTTTTATCCATGTTCAAGACATATTGAAGTTAAGAAAAGGTGGTGATTTTATGGCTTTTAAATTTTGTTGCATGGCTCCTTATCATCTAGCTCATATTTTATTCTAAGTAAGAAGAGTTTTATGATTCTCCTAACTTAGAAAAATTTATGAATAGATTATTGTTATCACATGAGAGGGATGCTCTTGCATCATCCTTCCCCTCTTCAGAAGGACCTCCCTCATCTTCATAAGACTCTTCGTGTAAGTAAGGAAGCAAATATCACATGTTAAATGTGGTTGATACGTCCTTTAGTTCTAGTGGAAGCTCGAGCCTATATGCATTGTTTTCAACTTGCTCAAGTACTTCGAATGGTCCATCACTCCATGGCATTAGTTTGTTCTTCATCCTAGAAGGAAATCTCTCCTTTATAAGGTGAATCCAAAATAGATCTTCCATCTTGAATATTTGTTCTTTTCAATGCTTATTGGCTTTCTTTTTATTTATCTCATTAACTTTCTCAATTCTAGACCTCACTTGCTCATGTAATTTCTTAAATTCATTGGTCTTGTCGATTACTTCAAAACTGACTTGTGCTTCAATGGGGATAGGAATGAGATTAATGGGGGTTGTGGGATTCACTCCATACACCACTTCAAAAGGGGAACAACTAGTGGCATAAGAAGGGGACCATTTGTAAGCAAACTCTATGTGACTAAGTTTGATGTCCCAATCTCTCAAGGATTTGTGAACCAAACTCCTCAAAAGTATAGTGATGGTGTGGTTAGTGACTTCTATTTGACCATTTGTTTTTGGGTGATAGGTAGTGCTAAAAAGAAGTTTAGCACTAACCAACCTCTACAATATCTTATAGAAGTAGCTAAGAAACATGGTATCCTGATAAGAGGAAATTGATTTAGGAATACCATGTAACCTAAGTATCTCCTTGAAGTATAGATAGGCTATGTAAGAGGCATCATTCGTCTTATGACAAGGGACAAAATGTGCCATCTTGGAAAACCAATCTACCACCACCATAATGGAATCATTTTACCTTTATGTATTAGGCAATGCCACTATGACGTTCATACTTACATGATCCTAAGGACAATATGGGATAGGCAAAGGAGTATAGAGTTCTTGGTGGAAGTAACTCTTGGACTTTTAGCAAGTAGAGCACCTTGCCACAATTGATAGCACATCCCCCTACCATTATAGGCTAATAAAAATGATCCTAAAGTACATCACAAGTTTTGTTAATGCTAAAATATCCCGCTGGTCCTCCTCCCTGCACCTCTTGAATCGACAAATATCTAATAGAACTCTTGGGAATACACAACTTGTTAACCTCGAAAAGGAAACCATCTTGAATCAGGTAGGGACTTCGAGCCTTGCCTTGATCTTCAAAGAATCTTGCAAAGTCTTCATCATCCTTGTAGAGATCCTTCTAGCACGCAAATCCTAGGACTCTTGCTTCAAGTAATGATAACATACAATACCTCTTAGAGAGGGCATATTCTACAATATTAGTTTTACCACTCTTATGCATTGCAACAAATAAGAAGGATTGTAAAAACTCTACCCACCTAGCATGCCTGGGGTTGAGCTTATGTTGCTTATTTATATATTTTAGGGACTCATGATTAGTATGCAATACAAATTGTGATGGCATAAGATAATTAGACTAATGATATAAAGCCCTAACAATAACATAAAATTCTTTATCATAAGTAGAACCCCTCTAATGCCTACTTCACCTACATCACACTCGATTACGAATACTTTGTCAAAGATGGGCAATCATAGTACTAGGGCTTCACTTAATTTACCCTTGATGACTTCAAAGGCTTCTTGTGCTTATTTGGCCCATTTGAATTCACCCTTTTTTAGACAAGCTGTGATGGGTGCTAGAAGTGTACTAAATCCTTAGATGAACTGCCTATAGAAGAAGGCAAGTCCATGAAATGATCTAACATCAATAATGGATATAGGTGTAGGCCATATTCTTATTTCCTCCACCTTTGACTCATCCATGGAAATACCTTCTTTGGATACAACAAAACCTAAAAAGGTGAATTTAGCACAAAGAAGTCACACTTTTCTATTTTACCGTACAACTTGCTTCTCCTAAGAGCTAAAAATACAAGCTTTAAATGCCTTACATGATCATCACTACTAGAGGAGTGTACAAGAATATCATCAAAGTACACAACTATAAATTCAGAAATGAAGGGTCTTAGAACTTCATCCATGAGCTTCATGAAGGTTTTTGGTACATTTGATAATCCGAATGGCATGGCCATCCACTCATATAGGCCTCCCTTGGTCTTGAAAGTGGTCTTCTATTCGTCTTCTTCCTTCATCCTAGTTTGATAGTAACAACTCCTCAAGTCATTTTTGGAGAAAGCACTCGCCCCATGTAAACAATCCAACATGCCATCAAGTCTAGATATGAGATAACTATACTTGATAGTAATATTGTTGATAGTTCTACTATCAACACAAATCCTCATTGAGCCATCCTTTTTTTGGTACCAAAAGGGTCAGTACCACACATAGGCTAAGTGATTCCCTAATATAACCCTTTTGTAATAATTATTCAATTTGTCGGTGTAATTCTATGGTCTCTTTAGGGTTACACATATAGGCCAGTTATTTAGGGAGAGTAGCACCAGGGAGAAAGTCAATTTGGTGCTCTATGCCTCTTATGAGATGTAACTCATGAGGTAGTTCATTTGGAAAGATGTCCCCAAACTCACCTAGTAAGGTTTTGACCCTTGGGTCAAGTGGACTACCATTCTCATTGTCTTCAAGCATAAACAAAAAATACACAGTTTTCCCCTTCCCTATGACCTTGTCTAACCCCTTTCTATCTATAAACATAGCCTTTTTTGCAATTTGGATTCTCCCTAATAGTCAAGATCGAATGCTAAGGGGTGTGAGTACAATATTTTTGTTGGCATAATTCAAGCTATAAGTGTTCTTCCTCCCATCAAGCTTGATATACCTATCATATTGTCAAGGCCTACCTAACAACAAATGACATGCATCCATAGGAAATACATAACAAACAACTTTATCTTGATAAGTCTTTCCTATGGAAAATGGAACAACTTATTTAGTGACCCCAATCATTGAGCCATCATTTAGCCATTGAAGCTTATATGACTTAGCATGTATAGTAGTGGGCAAATTAAGCTTCTTTACAAGAGTTCAAGAAGCCACATTTGCACAGCTACCCCTATCAACAATAAAGGAACATATTTTACCAAGTATTGTGCACTTAGTATGAAATATGTTTTCCCTTTGTGACTCCTCATCCAAGACTTCTTTTGCATGCAACACCCTCCTCACCATCAAAGCCTCTCCAACATCCGATGGGGCTTTCTCAAACTTGGCCCCCTCCTTCATGGTTAAATTCTCTCCTAGGCACTCCTCTAGGTCAAGCAAAGTCATCACCCTTTTTTTAGGACATTCATTTTGATAATGCCTAATCCCTTGAAACTTAAAGCACCACACTACTTTGTTCCTACTTGCCTCACCTATTTTGAGCCAAATTTTGAACCCCTCTTTTCTTTATTATGCCTCTCCACGTCAATGGCTAGATGAAACAATTCATCTAGGGTGTAATATTTGTAATGCTCCACTTTCCGAGCAATGTCACTTCTTAAACCTCCTAAGAATCATGACATTATGTGCTCCTCTACCTCCTCCAAACCAAGCATCATAATGAGCTTTTCAAGCTCCCTAATATAATCTTCTACGCTCATAGACCCTTATCTCAAATAATACATTTTATTGTAAAGGTCTTAGGTGCAAGAAGGTGAAAAAAACCTCTCCCTCATCAAAATTTTCTTTTTGTCCATCTCTTCACCTTGGACATTCCTTTTCTCTCCCTGTTGTGTAGCAAGTTTTCCCACCACAAGGAAGCATGCCCTTTTAGCTTAAGGACTGCTACCTCAAAATACTTCTTATCATCATAAGATTTGGCTTCAAACATTCCACTACACCTTAACTCCCAATCTAAAAAACTTATGGATTATGTGACCCATCTAACTCTAAAATCTCCATTTTGATATCTTAAGAAGACTCCCTTCTAACATGTATTCTCCTCCCTTGGAATCCAGGACATTCACAAGAAGAATAGATAAAATTACTAGCTTCATCCTCTAGATTCGGTTCCTCCCTTTCTATATGAGGTGAGGAACTCTTCGTGAGTGAGGAATGCTAGCATTTGATGCAAGTGATTCCAAAATTCCTAGCACTCTCCTCATGTATTCTTGCAGGAAATCTATAGCCCCATATCTTGTCAAGTTGTGTGCTTCTTCAAGACTCAAATATCTAGGAGCTTGTTGATTTTCTATGGTGGTTTGGAAAGGAAGAAGTGAAATAAGTGTGCAAATGGGGGTGATGGTCAAATGGTGGGATCTTTTGGTGGTGTTTCGTTCGAATGAGGGTACGGGAGGGTAAGTAAGGTTTGAATGGGGTAGGTGGGGGATGTTGGTTCAAATGGTGGTAGGGCTAGATGAAAGGTGCCCAAAAATATGGAAAGAAAATTTGCGATGCTCGATGCTTGGGTGCTTGTAGTTGGTTTTTGGTGAAAAAATGGGGGCGGGGCTATTTGATGGTGGTTTAAGTGGTGGTAGGGTGGTCGAAAGATGGTGGTGTGGTAGGGTTGAAAATAAGGCTAGGAAATGGTGGTAAAGTGTGTAGAAAAAATGAGAGAAAAAAGACCCAACTTTATCAACCATAAACTTTGATACCAATTTGATGCATTAAATGCTAAACAAATTGGGTCTTGCTAAAAGTTGATGATGGAGCAAGGGATTAGCTCCAACAAAATAGAAAATAGAAGAGAGGATGAGATGGGAAAATGATTTAATACTCAAGTAACTCTTGAAATCAAATACTTTCAATCACCACTTAAGGTATCAACTCTTAAGATAAAGATTGTAAGATTTTTGAAGATATAACAAACCATGCACTAAGTTTGTTGGAGAAAGGCACTCAACACTTGGTCTACAAACTACTCAAAGGCTCCCTTCTTTCATGCATCTTTACACCCATAATAGGAGTGTAAGAAGTTGAGAAAATTACAACCAACCCTTAGGTAACCATAAGGGTTCAACTTAACCAAATTGTGCTCTAATGCATGCTAACTATGGTAGAACTCAAACAATCAGCATGGGAGTTGATGTTTCGAGCCTCCCACAACCCTCTTCCAATGCAATAGTTGTTGCATTAGGTTTACAAGCTAATAATTAGGAATTAGGAAACATAAATTACAAAAAAAAATAAAAAAAATAAAAAAAATAAACTAGTGCATTACTCATGCTTATGATTAGCTAAATAGAAAAATAACCCTCCCTCAAGACTCCATTTGGACGGTTGCTATAGCTGCTCTTTAGGCCATTAAATCTCCTTAATTAATGCTAATTAAGGTCTTGGAAATAATCAAACGTAACTCTAAAATCTTCTGCAAAAAGGGAAGTGGTTGCATGCTTTAGTCTCAAAATAAAAAATGGATGCTTCATGGGGTTGCTTGGTGGCTAGTTTAGCAAAGAAGTTTTTAGCCATATTCAAGCCGTAATGAAGCCAAGAAAAGGTGGTGAGTTGATGGCTTTTAATTGTTGTTTCATGGCATAATTCCCTATAATCTAGCTCAAATTTTAGTCTAAGTAAAGAGAGTTTTTAATTCTCCTAACTTAGAAAAAATAATGAATAGATTATTGTTATCACATGAGGGAGATGCTCCTACATTACTATATTTTAGTGTTCTTGAGTTTTTCATGAATTAAAATTTTTGTACAGCTTCTTTTGTAATTTTTGGATCAAAATAAATACTTTTGGAAGCATCTATGTTGTCATTTCAATTTTTCTTCTTCCACTTTACCTAAACATTTATCAATTTGATCTCCACTACTCATCTTCACCCCTTCTTGGTTGTTCCCCTAGTCTTCATTTCCTTTATATTTTTGCACCAAAATATCTTATAAATCTTAAGAATTAAGTTTCCACCAAATTACTCTTCTACCCTTTCTTCCTTCTACAAGTATCGTCGCTTGTGTTTGGAGCTACTTATTGAAAATAATTATCTATAATTATTATTTATTTTAGAAGCCTTTAAGTTAAAAAAAAATTGAAAATAAGTAAATGTCATAGATAACTAGTTGCTCCAAACAAGCAAATACTTTTTTTCTTCCTTTATTTCCCTCATCCTCTCCACCGAAACCTACCTCTTTCCTCCCCTCAATTTCGTGCACCACCACCATAATCATCCTCCACCATTTTTAGCTTCCAAGCTTTATTCTTTTTGGTTCTTTCTTGCTCTTCAATTCTCCTTCATTTCTAGTACTTTTCTTATGAGTTTTATTCTAAGTTTTTATGGGTTATTTTAGGTTTTTGGAAGACTTAAGTTGGGCTTGATTCTTCATCTTTCTTGTTCTTTAAGTCTGGATTCAAGGTGAGAACTATAGTTTTACTACATATAAGTATAATTTGTGTGATGGTGTTGCTTAGAGATTTCAGTCATGTTAGGTATTTGTGATCCCTCATGTGTTCTGTTAAATTGTTGTAAAGTATATTTGATATATAACTTCTTGTTGTTTGATGATTCAAAGCATGATTTATTTTTGGATAAAGTTTAAGTTGATTTAGGGAGTTTTTGATTCCATGTGTTTTTTTTTTCAAATTGATTATATTATGTTATAGATCAGTTAATTTAAATAAATTTTTACATTTTAACTTGTTAAATATCAAATTCTTTTGATATATTTTAATAACAATAAAGTTTAGGAGCTTTAGGTATTATTTGAGAATTTAGAAAAATTTTGACGTTTTAACTTGTTAAATTGCAAATTCTTTTGATATATTTTTAACAAAAATAAAGTTTAGGAGCTTTAGGTATTATTTGAGTATTTTGATATTTTAGAATTGAATTTAGAATATGATCATAATGATCCTAGACCTATTTTAATATATATTATATTTAATAAAATTAATCAAGTTTTGAATTTCTTAATTTTAATGATAGTTTTTAAGGCTTTAATATATTCTTCGATTCTTTTCATATTCCTCACATTGTTAGCTATATTCTTCAATGGGCTCGACCTCAGAAATAATGTGCACACTTAACATTAACTCGAAAGGAAGATGTTGAATACAGCAACATATTGCCGTGCAATTTAACATAGGCAAAGTGGGAATAGCATCACGAAAAGAAAATTGCAGATAGGCACAAGTCTCAGCTAGTAAGGGTTTACTTGACGTCTGGGAGGATGCCATCTTCTACACTCGAATCAGCTTCAGCAATGATGAACTAAACTTTTGGATTTCGGTGACCCAAGGACTTCAAATGATCTGCAAAAGTTACTGGCTGGTTCTTGTAATTATCTTCTCCGTCTTCTACTTCCGCTGTCAAGTACTTGTCCCATTTTGACGGCACCCCATTTTTCCTACCTGCTGTTGGCGGGCTCTTGTTTGGCAGGAGCAACTGCTGCTGTTCATGTTGCCACTCGACATTGCTCATAGTCCCGCTCCCTTGGAAACTGTAGCACTTATTTCTCTTTGGAAATTGAGGCTTGGCATAATTGCTGGACGTCCCTCGCAGGCTGTTGCTATTTCCAAATCCAGCACAAGAGTAATTCCTCGGATTTGGCTTCTTGAACAACTCATCGGGAAATTCCGTAACGATCCTTGTTTCAATCCCTTCATTTTCTCCAGATTCTCCATAATTAGGTTTAAGCTTCAGATGATCAGCATCCTCATTTTCGACATATTCGCTCCAGTCAGTTCGCTTCTTCTTTCTCTGCTGCTGATTATCATCTTCGCCAACAGAAATTTGATTCTCGATTATGAATTGAGACTCCACCTGATTGACCGATCCTTCTTCGTCCAATTTGCGAGACATGTTAAAAGACTGGACGAATTTACGAACTTCTTTGGCCACGTATGCTTGCGCGTAAACCTTTCGTACCGATTGCTTTTGGTTGCATACAACGCACGTCCATTTGTTGCTGGTTTTTTTCTGTTGCTTCACTTGCATTGTTAAGCAACCACAGCATTGAACCGCTATAAACATAGTCGTCATTGTTAAACTGTAACTGTCTGTCACTGATTTTTACTGATTTATCAGAATATATAGCCTCGGGAAGACAGGATCAAGTCACGAAGGCTTCCATGACAAGAAAATATCACATAAAAATTCCGAATAGGGATTGAGGGAAGGGAATGGAGAGAGAAGGTAGAAAATAGTATGTGGGTGGGTATGAGACGGTAGTCGGTGGCTGAAGCGTGCGGCGGCGGAGTCCATAACCCAGAAATTATCATAAAGTGTTATTAGCTAATTATTTTATGTTGGTTTTAATTTTTTTAATAATTATTTTTAAAATAATTAAATAGAATATGATTAAAATATTATTAAAAAGTTTTGGTAGACTTCTAAAATAAAAAGCTGACTACAACAACTGACATTTGTCCATTATATTCTTATAAATACTAATTTAATATGCATAGTAATTCTCGATAAATAATAATTTTTGATAATAAAATAATTTTTTTACTTTTATTTTTAAGATTTTTGGTATAAAATATTTTTTTTGTGCAGATATAAATAGTATTTTTGTAAATAGTTTAAGTTTTTAAGTTGGCATACAACCTTATTATATGATAACTAAGACTATTTTATTTGAGTTGTTTGTCTGTTTGGCTTTTCGAATTTTTCGACTTAAAAGCAGAATATTTAGATGAAATGAAAATATTTTGACTTTTTGAAGGGGTGTTGTATTAGCCTTAAACGCTTATGTAAATTATGTGATATATGTGCTCTTTGAGTTTTATTTGTGTAATACACTTCGTATTAGAATTATAAAAACATGGTCCTATGGACTCTCATTTTGATTTTTTGTAAAAATCTAGAGGTTCTAGTTGGATAGTAGTTTGGTGTTTTTTCTACCTTATATAATCCTTCAAACTCTATAGAGGATATGTATACTTAAGGATTATAATACATTTGGTGAGACTACCTTGGTCAAAGTCTATTGGTAGTAGATTGGACGTCTGACCTGTGGTGACATTTATGGTTCTAGGCTAGGTACACATTGGAGTCCTTGTACAAAACCCCCCGACATTAGTATGTCATTTGTAGTGGAATGAGTTGCTCAGTTGATTATTATTATATCCTTAAATTTATTCATTGTAGTAGGATATTTGTCCATTTATTGCTTTAATGCTATATTTATGTCATGAATTCTATTCATTAATGGTAAGATTGAATGTCTAAACTTGTGCATAGGAGTTAGTATTCATATACTAGTGGTTCATATGATTTTTCTTACATTATGTTAAGATGTTCTCATGAGATCTAATGATATGTGTTTCAATGATATTATCTTAAGACTTTTGTGAAAGCGTGTATCAAATTCTATGTTGGAACTGCATATTAGAGATGCCTTAAGGTTTCTTTCCTTGGAATATGAACTTCATGTTGATATAGCACCATGTCCTTATCATGATAGAATACCAAGTTTTCCTTGTGTTATGTGTTCATGATTGTTCTGGCATGATTCTTTTATGTTATACATAGGGTGCTAGTATGTTATGTTTATGTGTGATAATTAGTTATTACTCAATATTCGTGTATTGATGCTAACACTTGTGGTCCATGTCCATTCAATAGACAGGTATTATGTTTGTGCGGGATAATGAAGCCCTAGCTGATGATGGCTATAATAACTTATAACACCCCAATATTTACAACTAAAAATTTTCATTTTTTACATATGCATAATACCAAAATAATTGGGTGCTAATGCTATAGTTAACGTAAGTCTAGTTTTGAAATGCCCCAAAAATTCTAATTTTGTTACTTATTATTAAATAAGATTTGATTATGAAAATTAATTAAATAAGTCTTTTTTATTTAAATAAAAGGAAATTAATTAGGGCAAATTAATAAGAAATTTTATAAATATTTTAATTAGATGAAATTTGGGCATTTTAACCAATTAAATATTTGAATTTGGGAATTTATTTAACTATATTATTTTATTTAAATTAAGAAAGAGAAAATAGTGTCAAATTAATATTAATTTTATAAATAATTTAATTGAAGAAAATTAGAGTGATTTGCTAATTGAAATATAATTTATGAAAAATCTTTTAAAAATCCTAATTTAGCCTAAAAAGGGATTTAAATATTATTTTATTTAAATCATATTATTTTTAAATATCCCAAATATTTTAATTAATTTAGTTAACCCAACCTTCCTATTTTTCTCTTCTCCTTTTTCCTTTTTTTCTTCATTTTTCTTTCTTTTCCTTCTTCTTCTTTTCTTTTTCTTTTTCTTTCCCATAACTGGGCCAGCCCAGCGGCCCAGTCCCCTTTTCTTCTTTCTTTTCCTTCGGCGCGACCCGACTCGTGCGATTGTCCTCAGTCCCCCCTCGCCGCGCCGCGTTTTGACTCCTTCTTCCACTCAAACAGCGCGTTTCATTAAATGCCTTACAAACCGGCCAAATTGGCCCGATTCCCCCTTTCTTTTTCTTTTCCTTCTTTCTCCCCCGACCGTCGGCTCACCTCCTTCCTTCTTCCTCCTTTCCTCGCCATTGTCGAACCTGCAACTTCCCTCCCTCGAAAATGGCGACACCGGCCACACGTGTCGTGACTGGCCTTTGTCCCGCCCATTCTCTTCCCCTCGACGCACACTCCAATTTGAACTGCCCCACTACCCTTTTCTTCTCCACGTTTGCCCCCATTTTCCCCTGCGAAGGTCGGGCACGATTTGAAATCGTGCTGACCGATCAACACCATAACCGCCCCATTTCTCACTAGCTTTGACCTCCTAGTAATCTCCAGAACGCGAGCCAACCCTCTACCATTATAAATACCCCTCACATGGTCTGAAATCGAGTTTTCTTTTCCCCGAAACCCTAAGTGTAAGTCTGTGCACCACAACCACTTTAAACGCATTTTCCTCCGCCGTTAGCCAACCTCACCACCGTCTCTGCCTCCCAAACTCTTCTCTGCAACACCCTCTAGCTTACTAAACTATCCCCATCCTTCTATTCTCCTCGCATGGGCCACCATAGCTGTGCCAAGTCCCCTGCTCCTCTCGCCATAATTTTTACCCCGAAACCTTAAACCACCGCCCACCACCACATCTACCGCTTATACCACCCTCTAAACCACTCAAAAACTTTTACTAATTCTCCTCCACCGACCCATAAACTTCTTTTCTTTTTCTCCTTCCCCCTTCCCTCTTTTTCTTCATTTTTGCCCTTTTAGATCACTTTTTCGGCCACCTCCGGGCACCATCGCCGGTGCCACCCATCTTCGCCAACTCAAAGTGAAACCCTAGACCTTCTTAACCCTTTCCTTCGATTTATTGAAAATTATTCTACTTATATCCTAATTTTTAATGATATTTTGATTTTAATTATTATTATAATAATTATTATATTTTTTTATCAACTATAACCTAATTGCTAAATTTTGTTGACAAGTTTGGGAGTATTCTTGAGTTAGATAAATTATTATTCTCGAATTTTAGTTATTTAATGGAATTATTACATGTTTACTATTAATAATAATAATATTATTATTATTAGTGTAATTATTTATTTAATATTGTAATTATTTCAGGAGGGGTAGAAACCTAAAATTTTAATCAGGTCTCACAATTACTTTTTATTACTATTATTAATATTTTAACATTATTACTAATTATATTATTAGTATTATCTTTATTAACTTTTATATTATAAGTATATATATAGTATTAATATCATTATTACCATTATCGAATTGTATTATTATTAAATGGGGTGGTTTCGAAAGCCACCTTGTAATTTTAAGATTTATATTATTATTAATATTAATATTTTACTAATAAGAATATTATTAATAATATTTTACTTTTATTATTATTATTATTATTATTACCATTACTAATACTATTTTGGTGAAGGGTAGAAACCCTTATATCACCACTCATTTCGAATGAAAATAGTAATTTATTTGTATTTTTAAGTAATATTTTGTATAGTTAATTATTGTATAATATTGTTTTAATTAAAGACTAATTCTTAGAATAAGTTAGGGAATAATAAAATTTTAGGAGGGAGCCTAATTCTAGTATATTTTTATATAATAGGTGAACCAAGTCAAATCTCTCAAGTGGAATAGGAGTGTGCACCAAGACCAGTGACATTTTAGGTAAGGGTATTACTAAGGCCATTTGTGTGTTTATATGCATTATGTGCTTCATATGCCATGTATTCTATGTTTATCATTATTAATTATTTCATATGTGTTATAAAGTGGAGTTAAGTATGTTGGTATGAATAAATTGTGGCATGAGAATTATGTGTATATTTACGTTATTATTATTGTATGATGTGGCCTTATGACATGCATGTTAGGGTTGTAAAATAATGATGGAGAGTGTAACAATGTGGTGTTAGGGTTTTGCATGAAATGGCATGGTGTTAGGATTTGCATGAAATGGCATGATGTTAGGGTTTGCATGGAAGCATGTCTATGTGGAGCTAGGGTTTGCATGGAAGCATGTCTACGTAGAGCTTGGGTTTGCACATGAATTAGGGTTTGCATGGGAGTGTGGTATATGTGGAGCTAGGGTTTGCATATGAATTAGGGTTTGCATGGAAGTGTGGTCTACGTAAAGCTAGGGTTTGCATGGAAGCATGTCTACGTGGAGTTAGGGTTTGCATGGGAGCTAGGGTTTGCATGGAAGTGTAGTTTACGTGGAGTTAGGGTTTGCATGGGAGCTAGGATTTGCATGGAAGTGTGGTTTACGTGGAGTTAGGGTTTGCATGGGAGCTAGGGTTGCATGGAGTTAGTCATGCATGTCTGGACAAATGTTTATGAATAAAATATTTAAGACATTAATTACTTAAAGTGGAAGATATTGAGACGGGACCAGCCGATCCACCAGTTAGGAATAGTGGTTAGGGTTTTACCCTATATGTGGTCGATCCACCGGTTATAATAGTGGTTAGGATATGAGGTCTTATATGTGACTGGCCCACCGGTTATAATAGTGGGGGATCCCGAGCTCAATAAAGCCAAACCAGAGTTGTCAATGCTATTGAAAGATACTAATTACTTACAGTGGAACACCGTGCTAGTAGGAACCAAGCCGATCCACCGGTCAAAAATAGTAGTTAGGGTTGTACCCTATATGTGACCGATCCACCGATAATAATAGTGGTTAGGGCATGATGATGTATGTGTGATTGGCCCACCGGTTATAATAGTGGGGTGTTCATGTACTCGCATGGATTGATAAAAAGGCATAATGTGAATCGACTTCCGATAAAAGGATGATTAAATAATTAATCTAGACCTTTTTGGGCCTTATGTGTGGATTTGTTGATTATAAGTTATGGATTTCACTTTATGCTTCTATATATCGTATGTGTGGGTTTGTAATTGTATGTGATCATTATCCTGCATGATTTAATGTGTTATATGTCAGCCTTAGTACTCGGTTACCTTACTCAGTATGTAGCGTACTGATCACCCGTTTCATGGGTGCTGCTCATTCCCACGAGCAGAAGACCCGTTTGATCTGTTGTAGGTAGGAGACACCTACTTTGATGCTATCGATGTCTATGGGACATCAGGAGGGGCGGAGTGATAGCTGGACTGGATCAATTTCTAGAGTGGTGTTGCCGTTTTCCTTTTTAATTTATGACTCGTGTTATTTTTATTATGTTTGAGTTGCAAAAATAATTTTATTAATGTTGTTTAGTTATTATTTGGAAAAACAATAGTTGGTATTTCAAATTATGTAATACTTGCGCATACTCTTATTCTCGTTTTTATAAATTTGGATTTGTATGGTATTATTAATAGTATTTTATTAGCCTTAGCACTTGGTACCGGAACGGTAGGAGTGAACCGGTCTAGTACTAAGTGTGGCGATAACATCCTCAGAAATTTACGGTTTAAATTTATAAGTATTGTGTTTTCAAAAAAAATGTGTAAATTTTGGGGGTGTTACAAGCTTACAATGCCATCCTTACATCACTCACAAGAAAAAACAATTAAAATATAAACATGGTTATTAGAAAATTAAAGAAACTCCATAATATGAATAGAGTTGGATATTAACTCCAAATACATTATCCAAAAAAATACAGATAAAGGGATAACATGGATCTAATAGTACAAAAAGGTATCTAGGTTTTCAAATAATTGATTTTTTTTAATGTGAAATAGACTGATAAAATCATATAAGAGATCGTTTAAATATCAAAATTTTGAAAACAAAACACATTAATTAAGATCAAAACTTTGATACCAACTTTTAACACCCCCAAATTTACTATTAAAAAGTTTCTTTTTTAGTAGAAGCATAATACCGAAATAATTGGGGTGTTACCGCCATAATTAACATAATTCTAACTTACCATACTATTCTTACGTCCCTCACAAGGAAAATCAATTAAAATGTAAACTAGATCATTAGAAAACAATAGAAATTTCATAATATGAATAGAGTTGGAGATTAACTCTGAGTACAATATCCAAAAAAATACAAATAAAGGAATATAATAGATCTAAGAGTCCAAAAATATATCCAGGTAAACTATCATTTGGATAACATGATTTTACATCCAAAAACTATAATTCAAAAAATTACTCCACCCTATACAAAGCATCATATGCTACAAATTTATCCAACGGGTCCTCATCAACCTGCACATAGGCATTTGGGTCATCTACTTGTAGGAATGAATATCACCCATGAATAGAATGGTTTGTCTGCTACATACTAAGTAAGGTGACAATATAATTGAGTAAGGGATGTAGACAAATACATACATTTATAGTGGATAGTAAGCATAGATGCAAGATAAATAAAATAATATAGGGTAATTAATGATCCAGACCTCATTATTAGAAGTAACATAATCCATTATTTTATTTATGTTGAATTCAAGGATGCCACTATTCTAAAACCGGTGGAATGGCCTAAAGAACCTCTTAGAGACAATACACCTAAGATATTATTATGTCTGGTGGAATAGACCTAGCACCTATCAGGGAACAAAGCACCTAAGCCACTATTCTTAAACTAGTGGAACGTTCTGGAGCACCTCTCAAAGACAACACACCTGAGCCATTATTATCTTCCAATGGAACAGACCCAACACCTCAGTCCAAACTCATGTAATCATCCACTTTAAATCATTAGTGTCTTATCCATTAGATACTTAACTTAAAACATATTATCATTCACATTGATTTTAGTGTCTTGCTATTCTTAATTCGATGGAATGAATTGATGCACCTCTTAGGAAAAAACACACCTAAGCCACTATTATCGTTCGGTAAAATAAACCTATAAAATACCTTGGCCCAACTGACATGATCTTTCATTTTAAATAATTAACATCTTAGTAATGATTAATTTAATAGATAAAAAACATAATTAAAGCAAATAAAGCACAATCAAATAGATAACAAAGCCATTCTCAAGAGTTAAGATCCATATACTTTCTAAGAAACCCTAATTTCACTTTTTAGATGTAAAATCTCTTTTATTTCCCCTTTATCCACCAAATACAGTATCTCTTCCGCAAATATTATTATTATTATTATTAAAATACACAAAGTTCAAAGGCTAACTCTAATGTCTTACACATGCAACAACAACCCTACATCAAAAGTTACTATTTATGAGTCTTATAAAACCCTACTTTCACAACTATGTCATATATTTTTCTATAAGGCTCGTATGGATAACAAATTCAATATAAATTCCTAAAACACCAATATTAACAATATATCCAAGATTTGTGGTCTAACTCTAACATTTCACATATGCGATAATAATATCCCCCTTTTAGGGTTACTATTCTCAAATTTAGCCATTTTCTCATTTCATTGGAATTATGTCTCCAAACATTTCATATTATCTCCTTAGTATACTTTAAATCATAGAGCACATCGAAATACTAAATTTTTCATATTAAAACCATAATGACTGAAATGCCTTTAAAGATAACTTAATACCCTTATTTCACGAAAACCTTATATGTTCGATATACTTATTTCCAAATCCCCCCATTTATCACTATACATGTTACATGAAATCATTTCCCTACTTATCTTACTTTATTAATCCCATATTATAAGCACATATCATATTGATCCTCTTAAGGCTCTCCACATAGTAATTATCATAATGATATTACATGATTCTCAACTTACTCATTTTCATCACATGTATCATATTCTCATATCGTTGCATTAAAAATAGGCATTTATCAACATAATAATAATAATATGATAATACATATAGTCAAGCATAATACTTAGCATATAAATCTTAGACTATGACTAGTATCCTTATAGATTAAGGCTTCAATATCTAGCATGTATCCTATTCCGCCTTATCTGGAACCTCCAAAATATTACCAAAGAAACCATAATAAGATACAATTAGGATTAAATTACATATTTAGTGAAATGATAAAGTACTGGAAGGGTGAAAGAATGGAGGAAAAATCAAACCAACCAAGGTGGGTGCTTCGGTGGAGAAATGCGCAACAAAGGGAGGGGATTGGTGGCATTTACTAAAGAGATGGGTGGAGAAATGCCATCTTTTGTCGTTTCTAAGGCGTGTGTGCTAGTAGGGGAGGCCAAAGGATGGTGGTGTGATACTATGGAAATGGACGAATGGAGGTGGTGAGTTGCAGTGGTCTTTGCTAAAGGTGGGAGTGATGTGGCAATTTTTTCCAAATGGGTAGGGAATGGTGGTTTTGTCAATTCAATAGGGGTGTTATGGTGATTTTGGCTGGTGGTATGGGTGAGGGAATGGTGAAAGTTATCGGTGCTTAGAGGCGGTGTTTGGTAGGGGCTACCAATAGAGGTGTTGGTAGGTTCATTTGGCAACATCGAGGAAGAGAGTAAGGATGCATTAGTGTTATTAAATTCGACAAAAAAAAGGATGTAGAAGGTATTTTGGGGTATTTAATGTGAAGTGTGGAGGGTGTGTGTGTACATGCACGAGAGGAAGACGAGGCAAAAAAAAATCAGTCCTAACCCACGAATGTAGGAGGTGGTTGTGGGAGTTTATGGGGGTAGGGTGTAGGTCATGGTAGGGGGAGATGGTAAAGGAAAATACAATGGTTCACACAAGGTGGAAGAAGTGGAAAAAGAAAGCTAACAAAGGAAAATAATAGGAGAAGGAGAAAAGGAAAGAAAATGTTGTGGGTTTAAAATTAGGTTTAGGTTAAAATATTTTAGGTTAGGAAATTAGAATAAATTAGTTATCGGCCATTGGGGTTAGGTTTAGGTTAAGAAAAATATTAATAAATTGTAATAAGTATTAGGGTTAGGGAATCAGGGTAAGGTAGAAATATTAATTTTTTAAGATTATAATTAGGTTATGATATTAATTACTTGATATTACGTTTAGCTAAAATTAAGGGTATTACACAACTAGCTCTCTAGCGATGGTCATTGAGTGCTTGATGGGGATTGATGACGCATGTGGCTAGGGCAACTGGCGAGAGTTTTTTCTAATGTTTGGGAGCTTGTTGGTTTTTTCAGTTGTTCAAACATATTTATTACTGTGAAATATATTTTTATGTTTTTCATTGTTTAACGTAACCTTATCATTAATGGTTTGTCTATATATGCTTAATATGGTAAAGAGGTTGTGATGTCTTGTTTTATCACTTTAACCTTAGACCAAAACCTAACATTGACTAGGTAATGATTACACATTTTTTATGTTTGATGTAGTAGTTTCGCCCTTGACTTTGATTTTGCTTCTACACTACTCTTTAAAAAAAATTATGAAAATTAACGGTGTTACAGAGATATATCACCCTAACCAAAATCTTTCCGATGGATTAGATATCCTGTAATGCCTTTAAATTTTATAAAGTGATTTGTAAACGAGATTGGGAAGTCATGTTTAACTACTTGAATGTCTGCTATCCTAAAGAGGTTACCCAGATTTACTCTACGCTTACATGGATCAAAGGGGTGCTTGAATATGAAGTGAATGGAACCCCTATCAAGTTCATGATGAAGGACTTGGGAGTAATCTTGGGTGTGTTGAGTGAGGGATTTTACAACTTATTGAAGAGGAAGTGGCCATCCATAGGAGGAATTGATCCATTATTGATAACTAGGAAGTTCTCATTCAATGAAATTGAGAAGTTATCAAAGAAACTAAATGTTGAGGAACTTAGTCTTCTAGATAAAATTCTACATGTTATTGTCTACCACAAGATACTTCTTAGAGGCCCATGATGGAATGAGGCCAACTTTATGGGTCTAAGTCTCACGTATCTGATGTTAAAAGGGAATTTTGTTAATATTCTGGGGTTTATTATTGATAATATGTGGAAATTTATTGATCATGAAAGCCACATATTATGGGTTGTGCCTTAAAAAGTTTTTAATCGTTTTAAGGTTGAGCTTATAGGTGGAGCTAAGAGTCCAGGGGTAGAAAATCATTGTAACACAAACTATTATAAGAAAGATGGGTTTGGAGCTAGTCAATGGAATTTTGGAAAGGATGGAGGATGCTAATAAGGCTAAGAAGATGATGAATGTTAGAGTTGTGAATGAACCTAATTAGTCAAAAGGAACTGACACTATCAAGTTGTATCAAGGTATTGGTGACATTGGGAGTAGTGATGCTTAAATCAAAACTTTATTGTCCAGTATATTTATGAACCAGGATGACATTGTGAAGTAGCTAGTACATTGTCAAGCCACAATTGCCAACTTGCTGGAACTCTCTGGCACTCGACATACACATCTAATAAAGAATTTTAGTGGCTTATCATCATCTAAGCATTAGTTCCTTCCATATCCTATCCTAATTTTTTTTAAATCATCTGTTAGTATTTGAAGTATTGTTTTTTCTATTCTAAATCCAATATATAATATCATGACTTCTTTCTCTATGTTAGTTTTTGTGTTTAACAATCTCATTATAAGGAGAGGCCATTATAACACCTAACATTATGCATTGTTTGAACTTCAGCTAACTATTGCATAGTTTCATGTCTATTAATTTAAGGCTTGATTGCTTATGATGATTTATGGTTCTTAGGTCATATTAATATCTTGATAACTTCTTAAATGATGATAAAAGGGAGAAGTGGGATGGTTGGAACTAAACTAATATGAAGTCGAACCGTTTTAATATGGAGGATCTCTATAAATGCAAGAATTTCCCCAAGAATAGCTATGTTAACTTCTAAGTATTATATGTTTGTCTGGAATTAGTGCTTTATTGAGTTTCAATTAAAAAAAATATGACTGCAGGTGGATATATGCTTTAAGAAAGAAATTTCATTGATATTAGATGGTGTAATATATTTTGTGATATCATGGAGTGCTTTTACATGAGTTGTATCAATGAATCTTCTAGTGATATGTTGAAAGAACCTAAGTAATAGCTTATTCTACATGTTCATACTTTGAAAAACATTATTTGTACTGATGAAGAGTATTATGGAATTTTACCTTGTGAAAAAATCCATTATATAATTATTAATTATCTTTATATCTTGTCTCTACTCCTATAGCATGTTCAATATGTTATTGGTGATATACTTTAAGTGTTGGGTGTTATCAATTGTTGAAATAAATTCATAATAATAAGTATTTTATCTTATAATAAGCCGAGGATTATAAAAATGAAAGTCCAATGACTTAAGAAACTAAGACAATGCAGTGGTTATGTGTTATTTGTTAGTTGAGGTACTTATAAGACCTTAATACTTAAAATGGAAGAAAACATGAGTTAGGACCAAGTAATTTGGAACTAATAAGATTATTTGATGGCCTTAATAGAACCAAATGAACCTAGTATACTCTTCTAATTGATCAACGGGCTCATGGGGGTATACATACTTAAGGAATAGAGTCTTACAAGTGGCCCGAGCATGTTTTACCTTATATGTGAGAGTATTAGTGAGGTCTTCTACCTTTCCTCCATCCATAAGGGAAAAAAGACACTATTGTTACTATCAGTTCATTTCCCTCAATGTGTTTATGATGTGGTTTAGTTAATCACCTAATTATAGATATTTAATATGAATGCATCTTAGGTAGTTCTCAATCATGAGTAGTATGCTTGTGAATTTTCTCTTAAGGTGATCTTATGTTTTTCATGCCTTACCTTAATGGTAGATATTTGTTATCTTACTCAATATGAAAGTATTACCCATATTTTTCCATGGGTGTTATTCAATCCCACAAGTAATTAACCTTGTTGATGATGTGTAAGTATTTGATGACCATCTTGGAGACTTTACAAACTTTGATGCTCTATATGTGAAAGAGTAACTTATTATTAAGTTATGGAAATAAAGACTAGGATATTCGATAGTTAGTTTTTTTTCTGATGCTTTATGGACTCTTAGTTCTATGGGTTTATATATATATATATATATATATATATATTGACAAGAATTGTACTCAAACTTTATCTCCAAACCATATCTCTATTTTATAGAATACCTCTTGACCACTCTTTATCTTATTAAATTGTTATAATGTTTTACATTATACTTGATATAAGAATGGTAACATAAACTAGACTGGTATTATATATGGTAAAAAAAAATTAAAAATTAGTAGAAATTTTTTTGGGTATTACAAATTAGTATTAGAGTTTTGGTTTTAATTACAGTGTTTAATTTTCAAATTTTAGTTCTCGATGATCCCTTATTTGATTTAATTAGTCTATTTATTATTTCATAAAACTTCATTCTTCAAAAACTTGAAGTATCTTGTGAGTAGTCAAGAATGGATAGCTTAGGTAGATTTTGAATATGCTTATGTTTTTTATGTGTCAGTAAGATAAAATTGTTTGTGTTGACATGTTTTATCTTGTATATAGCCTGACATGGCTCTAAATGGGCATGTAGGTTTTTCAGTGGAGAAATGTGAGGACCTTCATTGATTTCACTGGGCATCAACCACCACCACTTTAGCCACTACGACCAATATTGCTTTAGCCTCCACTACCACCTCCATATCACCCAAAGAAGGTTATCAGATATGATTGGCTTCAGAGGGTATCTAGTTATCATCTATTGACATAAGCTGGAGAGGATCACCTAGCCATCCTATAGGGTTGGATACATGACTTTGATAGAATTTTTGAGACGGTCGATTACCTTAGAGGCTAAGATGGTAAGCATAGTTGTGTATCCTCTTTGGAGATCAGTAGACACTTGATAGGTGTGTATTAACCCAAATTTTTATCTAATTTTAACCTCAACTAATTAATATTTTCACCTAATCAAAATTCTAATTTTTGGATTAGTTAATTTTCCTAAGTATAATATTGTTTTATTTTCAATTCTAGGTGATATTATGGTAGTATTAGAGGATTCTTAAGTCGTACATGCTTAGAAACAAGATCCGCTTCGGTTAGAATACATGTTATAGTTAGAGTTTTTCTATGAAAATATGTGTAATTATATGTTATATCATGTTTGGAAATGTTATGCGGATAATGTTGTTATATTAATGATATATATGTTTTCTTGTGTGATGTAAAAGTGAGAAAATTGTGGGAACATGCGTTTTATGCAAATAGTGGGTTGGCATAAATCGGAGTATACAATATATATATATATATATATATATACATAATTGCCATCATTCACATTGGGACTTATAAGATTGTTGTGGAAATGTGGGTATTTTAGTTGTCTTTAGGAACTTTTTGTCAATATGGGTTAAAAATAAAATTTTGGGTATTTTAATTTATATTTTGTTCAAAATAGTTTAAGTATATTACATGAAATGTTTGGAGTAAATATGATTGGTCTAAGTCAAATAAATGAGAAAAGAGCATAATTATTATCATATGTGTGACATATTAGAGTTTGAATTTGATTTATGAATATGTTGATAATATTGGAATATTAGGAATGCATATTAAATTTGGCAATTATATGAGTTGGAGGGGAAGAGTTATGATTTGATTGTGAAATTAGGGTTTTCAAGGGGAATATCAATCGTAACCCTAACAATGGGATATTATTGCATGTATAAGATGTGAGATTTTAACCTTACTTTTTAGCTATGTTTTCAGTAATAATATTTTGAGGATGGGTATTAAATTTGGTGTTAAAATGAGCATCGGGATAGATGTTATGCTTAACTTATAAAATTAGGGTTTCTCAGGGGAATATGGCTTGTCCTTGGAAAAAATATGTTGGATCATATGCCTTGCATACCTATATGTGTATTTCATGATGTATTTGAACTAAATAACCTTGAATAATATATTAATCATTTATAATTAAAGATCATATGAGTCAGGACTATTTGTACTTATCCATAAAACTGGACGAGAATAGTGGCTAGGAGTTGTATGCCCTAGGGTTGTATGTTCTTGATACTATTCTATCAATTGAGAATAGTGGGGTCCCAGAACTCAAATTTAAATAAATCATCTGAATGATTGTAATCATTGATGATACATTAATCACTTTAACTAAAATACCATGTGAGTCAGGTTCGGTTATACTTGTCCGTTCCACCAGATGGGAATTGTGGCTAGGAGATTTATGTCCTGGGGTTGTATATTATTGATAATATTCCACTAGTTGATAATAGTTGGGTTCTTGAAATTAAATTTAGATAATTCATTTGAATGATCGTAATTATTGATCATATATTAATTACTTAAAGTGAAATACCAAGTGGGTTAGGACTGATAGTGCTTGTTCATTCCATCAAACAATAATAGTGGTCAGAAACTTTATGCAATAGGGTCGTATGTCATTGATACTATTCCAATAGTGGCTAGGAGCTTTATGCCTTAGGGTTGTATATTATGATACCGTTTCATTAGTTGAGAATAGTGGGATCTCTGAACTCAACATGAATAAGATTATGGATATTGATCATGCCATTATTATTGTAAGACAAGGAATCAATAAATAAGTTGTTACCCTCATATGTTAATTGATATGTATGTTTTCCCTTATTATTTTACCCTATGACTTTGTGTGACCTTTTTGTGACTGTGTTGTTACTTTACTCGGTACGTAGCATACTGATCATCCTTCTTATGGGCGCTGCTCATTCCCATAAGCAAATAGCCTAGTTGAGTTTGTGCAGGTTATTGAGGACCCATTGGATGACTTTTTTACTTATGGCACCTTGATTGGGGAGGAGTGATCCTACTTTATACATGGGGTTTGGGATTAAAGAGTTATATTATTCGGTTCTTTATTTTTGCCCAGACAACTTTTGGGACTCTTTATCTAAAGTATTCCGTTATGTATTTTAAATATTGTATTCAAAGATAACCTTCAAACTCTTATCTCTGTCATGAATTTATCTCTTTTTCTATTTTATTATTTTCAAATGTTTAACTATTTTACCTTTTATTCAATGTAAGAATAGCATGGTAAACTAGACTTATATCGAGTGCGACGGTAATACCCAATAATGCTTGTCTTACATTTTTACTTAAAATGATTTTTTTCAGCTGTAAATTTTGAGATGTTACAAGTTGGGTTGTTTTGCTTAGGCATAATTGTCGATATCCTAAGAGAATTTCAAGATGACACTCCACATGTGATTTAACCTCAAAAGCTTTAAGAGGGATAGGCTTAAGGAGTTTATGTAGTTGACTTAAGGGAGTATGATGGTATGGAAGTGCTACATGCATTTCATATAGTTATTTTTGTTTTCCTTGGGCATAGAAACAAATGAGGCTATAATAATCTTCCAATTTGAGCAGGGGATTTATTTCAACATATAAAGAATGATGGATGTTGTGGTCTTCTATGATCTGGCTATGTTATATGAGTGAGAATCTGTCGCCTCCACCATGGCTCAAGATTATACTTCCATTCTAGGCAAGAGGAGCTCCAAAACATAGGGGTTTAAGGGGAATAATTAGAATCGCGGTGGTGGATCTTCTAGTTTTCAGCCCAGAGGTCAACTAGAAGGTCATTTCAAACATCAAAGGCAATAGAGTTGTTTTTATGTCATAGTTGTGGGTTGGGTCATCTAGGGAAGAATTTTCAAGGTAGGCTAGTTTAGTTTTCGGTTTATGTGTCGATGAGGGACAAGGGCTTTGAGTGTCTACAATAATATAGGGGACAATATCAGTTATGTACTACAACAATAGGCCTATCAGTAGTAGAGGGGCATTAGAGGGTACCTATCCCATTTGGTGTTCAACCTAAGGAGTTTGAAGGGAGGCTATAAGGGTCTCTCACATTCCCTCAACTTGGAGGAGGACATGCTTATAGTATTATAAGGTATCATGGAGAAAAATAGGGAGGTTAGTCAAGTGGGCGCTTGAATGTTATTAATAAAGTAAAGGGTGATTGACAGCTAGATGTAGTCATGAGTATATTACTTATCCTTTCATTACCATCACATGTATTATTTGATTCATGAGCTTTACTTTCATTTGTGTCTAATGTTTTTGTTATTATATCTGCACTATCTCCATCTACTAGCATATCTATATCTATTGCTTTATCTTATAGGAATAGGTTGGATTGTAATAGACTCTACTAGAAAGTGGCTTAGAGATAGGTAGGGCAGACTTCCCTTTAAGTTTGGTTAAGCTAGACCTTAAGGATTTTAACATAATCATAGGGATTAATATGTTAGGAAGATACTAAGTGGTGATATATTGTGAGCAAGAGGGAGTAGTGTTATAGAGACCTAAATTTACTTGGGTCTCCTATAGAAGATGCAAGCCTAGGCCTACGATGAATATCATATCTGCTTAGATGATTTGTTTGTTGCTGTAGAAAGGTTACTTGATGTACCTATAAAGCCTTTAAAAGTTGAATTTCGATGTGTCACTCTTGGAGGATCTTCAGCTCACTCGAGAGTTTCCTAATATTTTTTCTAGAGGATATATCAAGGATAATGTCAACGTATGATGTGGACTTTACCATTGAGTTAGTATTTGAATTAGAGCATGTGTTGAGAGCATCTTACCAGGTTCTGATAGAATTATGGGATTTAAAGTCATAGCTGGCGGAGCTAATGGCTCATAGGTATATTTACCTAAGTGTGTCTTCATAAAGAGCACCGATTATCTTCATTAAGATGAAAGGTGGGAGTCTTTATCTATGCATTGATTATTGAGGTCTTAAATAGTTGATGATGAAGAACTCATATCCACTCTTTCGAGGATTGACAACTTATTTGATCAGCTTTGGGGTCGCAGTTGTTCTTGAAGATTGAGTTTAGATCAAGATATAACCAACTATAAGAAGACATCATGAAGATAACCTTTAAGATGAAGTATGGTCACTATGATTTCATGATGCCATTTGGCCTCACCAATGCACTTGTTGTATATATGGACTTGATGGTGATGATTTTTTTACCGTACCTTGACCAATTCATGGTGTTGTCAGAGATAACATATTGGTGTACTCTTAAGTAGAGAAAATATGAGCACCATCTCTGTACTTTATTGTCGTTACCTAGAGAGAAAATGTTGCATATCAAACTCTCTAAGTGTGATTCTAGCTTTGGGATGTAGCTTATTTAGGTCTTGCACTATCTCTTGGATGAGTCTCCATGGATTTGGTAAATGTTATAGCAGTTATAGAGAGAAGAGCACTGACCTGCATTTCTACAATGTGTATTTTTCTATGGTTACTAGAATACTACAGGAATTTTGTCCACAAATTCATTGAACCAACCTTTTTAAGAAGAACATCATATTATAGTGGGATGATATGTGTGAGGCTATATTTTAGGATTTGAAGTAACATCTAACTACATCATCGGTTTTGAAGTCTATAGTGATGCATCAAATATGGAATAGGTTGCATTTTGATGTATCATGATAAGGTGGTCATATACACTTCTCAATAATTGAATTAGCATGAGCAAAACTATCCAACCCATAAATTAGATTTGGCCATAGTTGTCTTCATGTTGAAGATCTAGAGGCACTATCTGTATAGGATATAGTGTTGATTATTTACCAACCACAAGAGTCTCAAGTCTAGAGTCACTTAGAAGGAGTTGAGTATGAGACAGAGGAGGTGGATAGAATTAGTAAAGGATTATGATACCAAGTTAACCTACCATGAGGGTAAGGTTAATGTCATTACAGATGCCTTGAGTAAAAAGACATTACACTCCTTGAATTCTTGTGATGTGGCTAATTAGTTGCTAGAGGAGCTTGATGAGATGGGAATATATTTGATTCAGTAGGGAGAGTTAGAGGTATGAATGAGTACACTGCCTATTGTGCTAACTTTGTTCAATAAGATCCAAAAAAATCAGTCTAAGGATGTCAAGATCGAATAGATTTGGTAGAAGATGCCGAACGGTAGAGCTAAGGGTTTCTAAATTCAGAAGGATGATAGTATCCACTATAAAGGAGCTTGATGAGATTTGAATATATCTAATTCAATAGGGAGAGTTAGACGTCTGAATGAGTGCATTGCCTATCATGCTAACTATGTTTGATAAGATCCAAACAAAGTAGTTTAAGGATGTCAAGCTCGAATAGATTTGGTAGAAGATGCAGGACGATAGAGCCGAGGGTTTCTAAATTCACAAGGATGATATCATCCACTATAAAGGTCATTGGTATGTGCAATAGAGTTATGCTGACTTGAAGCACCGGATTTTGGAGGAGAGCCAATGTACATTTTATTCTATCCATCTAGAAGAGGATAAGTTTTACAAGGACCTAAAAGGATCTATCGATGGCCTCGCATGAAGTGAGAAGTGGTAGAGTTCATATTAAGGTGCCTAACCTTCCAGAAGGTCAAGATAGAGTATCACAGACCTTCAAGGGTGGTGTAGCACTGGGATGTTCTAAGATATTAGTGGGACAAAATCTCTATAGATTTTATGAGTGGACTACCAATGACTTACAATGGGTGCAATATTATTTGGGTCATCATCGACTGGTTGATCAATTTGGTAGTCTTTGTACCAATGAAGTTGACCTAGGGCATGAACTAGTTCCCATATGCATAGACAAAGTTTGTGGTGATTTCTCATGGTACACCTACCTAGATAGTCTTCAATAAGGATTTAAGATTTGTTTTGCACTTCTAGGGGAAGTTATAGGTGGCTATGGGTATGAAGTTGAGGATGAGTACTACTTTCCATCCAACTATAGATGGTAAAATGAGAGAATGGTCCAAAGTGTTGAGGATATTCTCTAAGATTGTGTTTTGGATTTTTGGGGCAGTTGAGAGGACTGACTACACTTGGTCGAGTTCTTGTACAACAAAAATTATCACACCAGCATTGGAATGGCCCTATTTGAGGCACTTAATGGATGCAAGTGTCAAAAACCATTATATTGGAGTGACATTAGTGAGATTGTTATAATAGGGCTAGATATGATCAAGGAGACAACACAAAATATTTGGTTCATTTAGAATAGGACGAGGGTATATCAAAGTCGTTAGAAGATTTATTCCTACTAGAGATGATGTGATAATGGTTATGAGGTGGGGGACAAAGCTCTTCTAAGAATTTCACCCATAAAGGGGATGCGGTGATTTTGTTGGAAAGGCGAGATCAATACATATTTCATTAGACCATACGAGATTCTCAATAGAGTCATTGAGGTAGCCTATCTTTTAGCACTTTCACTAGAGTTAGCCCGAGTCCATTAAACCTTCCTCATATCATAGTTGAGGAGGTACATTGTATACTTATCTTATGTGATTAGATCTTACTAGATCGAGCTTGAGAATTTGTTACGCTATAATGAAGTACCCCTACATATTCTCGACACTAAAGTATGACGTATCCATTAAAGCTCAATTCCACTTGCGAAGGTCCTCTGGAGTTGTTATGGAGATAAATAGGTGAATTGGGAAATGGAGGACTTCATGCACCAGATGCATCCTAAGATATTCATAATAAGTGCTTTAAGTTTTGGTTCAATCTTCTTAAGGGGTAGTACTCGATAGTTTAGTGCCTACTTCTGTAAGGTTAACTATTGTTATCACCTTTCCTTACATCCTTTTACCCTTCTTCCCCAACCTTAACCTTTTTACTTTGGGGACGAAGCCTCTTCAAACCCTATTTTTCAATTCAATTGATTGGAAGTCGGCTATTATGTACCTCTAGTTGATCAACCAACATTGCCCAAAACCTTATCGTTTAGGGCTCAAGCAGTCCACCACTAACCTTTTTTGGTTGATTGACGCTGAGATATTTTCACCATTCTATATTTTATTAATAGATTTTGACCTCAAAATAATTATTATGCCTAATATCTTTTGATATATTTGGGTTCCTAAATAAATTCCTCACATTTCCCTATTTTTTTCATCATTTTTGGTAATTATTTGATTATTTTTCCCATTTTAACAATTTATTGGACTTTCTACCTTACCTAAATAATTTTTAATTATTTCTGAATTTCTTGGGCATAAGGGATTCAAAATTCTAGCCTCCTCACACCCAATGATAATATGATACATGATCATTTAAAAAAAATAACCATAATCACCTCCATCACCTCTATCTCCGTCCACTAACTCTCTTACATTCACTCTCACCTATGTCAATCACTCCCATCGCTCCTCTTGCTTGCAAGAAACCTCCCATATGATTTCTCTCCCTATTTCCTACCTATTTTTGGCATCCACAAGGGGTATTACCATTTGGTTGGTCATTCAACACTTGACTAAATTTCCTACACTTTCTCGGATCTTGTTTTTTGTTGTGTTTGTTCTTTTTTTTTCTTGGCGTCAATCCCCTATTGTCTTCTTCTCTCCATTTTTTTTCATATTCTTATTTCCAAAATCTTAAATTTAACTCTTTAGTGCTTGTATTTAAGCAAAATAAAATTAAGGTTATAGATTGGTGAATGTTTCCCAAGCCTCCATTTTTTGAATTCTAAGGATTATTCTCACTTTTTTAAATATTTTATGTTTTATTTTCCATTATATTTGTCTAATTTGTGTTTTTATTATTTTAGGTAATCAAATGGTGGAAGGAAGAGTTTGAGATTATTTTGTGCTAAGAGACCGGAGTAGCTTGGGTAAGAAATATATATCTCTATATAAGGGCTTGTTGTGTTTATGTGTTGATTTGTATGTTTTTCTTGTAATCTATACTATAAATCATGATATGCTTTATTTTAAATTTATACCCGTGTATTAATTGGTAAATATATAATTTCAAGAGTTTTTTTGGTTTCATATAAAATATCTATTGCATGCCATGCTAGGATTTCCCATTAAATCCTAGGCATGATAGTATATTATTTTATATTTATAAGTCTTAGGATGAGTAAATTATCTAAGTATAGTGTACTTATGAAATTAGGTTTTATAAGGGTATTGTGGTATTTCAACTTGTGAAATGTTCCTTTATGTAAATAATAATTATCCTTATGGTTTTCCTTTCATAGTGTAGCATGTTCATTGTGTTATTAGTGATACATTCTAAGTGTTGCAATAATTTCATAATAATTGGGAATCATGATAAGCAGTTTATCTCATTATAAGTCAATGATATTAAAGGTAGAAGTACATTGACTTATGTAACTCAAGTAAGGTGTTGGTTATGTGCTATCTATTGGTTAAGGTACTAATATGACCTTAATACTTAAAGTAGAAGAAAACATAAATAAGAACTAAGTACTTTAGAGTTATTGAAATTATTTGCATGGCCTTAGAAGAACTAAATGGCCCTATTCCACTTTATTTAACCAATCCACTAGCTTATAGGGGATATGTACACTAAAGGATTAGAGGTTTAACAATGGCCCAAGTGTGTTTTACCCTACATATGAGAGTATTAGTGAGGTATACTACTTTTCCCCTATTTGAAATGAAGAGTATTGTAGCACCCCTATTTTTATAACTAATTTTTGTTTACTATACAAGAAATGTTTTTTAGAAGATAAATAAGAAATTAGGGTATTACCACTGTCTCAAATATAGGAGAGATACGACTAATACCTAACCTTTGTAGGGTGTAAGACCAAAAAGTAAACTTATATTCCAAGAATCAAGTGTGGTCATCACCTAACCCAAGTCCGATACAAGACTTACAAAAATTCTACAATAAATAATTATAAGATCTAACGAAGCTTAATAAAAGATAAAATGAAATAGAATATAAGATCCCAATGATCTAAACTGTAATACTTAAGAGCCAACTAGGGACTCAACACTCTAAACCCCATATAGCAAAACACAATAACCTATACAAATTGAAATTGTGGTATGAGTATGATGAGCATACTAAGTAAGACCTAATTATCTCACATAAGTATGCTTCACACAAAACACATTATCATATCATAATCCATCATTTTGATAATGGAATTTGACCATGCATAAGCATAGAGAAAAAAAATACGAAGGCAAATCTAGGAATCCAAGTCTAATTAATAATAGATTATGTTAGCAGTGAAGCATATATGATACGTGCTGACAATTAACCAAGTAGGGTAGCTTAAAGTTAGTAACCTAGAGTAGAAACATATGATATATTATACTACAAGGGTATATCAAACAAAATATGGAATCATAAAGGATTTGATAAGTATAGAGGAATCAGGCAAAGCCTATAGGCATTTCTAGTATGTGTTTCAATAAGTCTCACATAAGGACATATAGGCAAAAATCGCTAACAAAGAAATCACATAGGCCATATACATATGGATCCAAACTCTAAGGCACAAGCTTGGATATCCAATCCAACCATCAATGAACAAAACCCATTGGGCACAAACAATATCAACAAAACCCATCTAAGCCTAAATATATAAGGACACTTTTCCTGCCACAATAAACAAAATTAAAGGTACAAATAATAAAGGTATAAAATTCAAATTCACATTTAGACTCCAACATCAAACCAAAAATGGAGAAAGCCATTTAGCATAATAAACCATGAGAGTACGTCTCTCAACTGCAAATGGATATCTTGGCAGAGGGGCGTGCATAGAGACTCTAATGTCCACCTATCTCAAAACCCTAGTATGTCATCGCAGATGGGATATCCTATCCACCACTAATAAACTCTAATCAAGGTAGTCTCACCAAATTTAACCTAATCCATAAGTATGTATAGCTCATAAAGTGAACAAAGGAAGATTATAGAATATAGAAGGCACCAAACTACTATACAACTAGTAGCTCTTTTTGTTTAAGGTAATAGGAAAAAAAATCCACAAGACTTCTACTAATTTTAAAGGATAACATGCAACCTCTATCAATTTTAAAGGTTAACCATAACCTCTACCAATTTTAAAGGATACCTCTCACATCACCGAGATAATCATGATCACAAATAAGTGTTTATGGTTAATACCAATCCTCAAAGAATGTTCACAAATATTTTCAAAACTATGAAAATCATTGATCCAAAGGATCACCATGAATCATAAGATCCCTCAAAACTATTTAGGGAAACATCCCAAAATCAAAGGCTAGAGACACTAAGAAATACTTTTATGAAAATAAAAATAGTACATCTCTTACCAAGTAAGAGTCTAAAAAACCAACTGAAGGTCAAACTTAAGTAAATAAGGCTCTAAGGTCTAACCTATCACATTATTCATCTATTTAGGAATTCATTAGCTAAAACACACTTTTAAGACTTAAAACTTGTTTCACGGGTTTAATTAACCCTAAACAAGGGAAACTACACTAAAACCCACCTTTTGTTGTTAGGATCAAAATTATTGAAAAATGCATATAAATGTAGCTTAACCAACTCAAAACAATGGGATGCATCAAAGCTGAAAAAAATTACTATTCATGTCATGATAGAAATGTTATTTTATATGAAGAAACTTAAAAATTAAAAAAATAAAAATATTTTATTAACATAAATTATTATTCATCAAAATTTACTATTTACTAGAATTTACTATTTATGAGAGTGAAATAGTCAAATGTCAAAGGTTATGATCAACCTTTGACTCTAAAAGTCCACTAAAGCATTTTAGGGGTATTTTATTCATATTTTGGTTAGTTATCTCAAAAATAAAAGTATTCACACACACACACACACACACACGTATGTATGTACGTATGTATTATAATAATTATAGGTTTAGTTTGGTATTTGGTAGAAAATGTATTAGATAAAAATAATTAGATTTAAGATATGTTTAAAAAAAGGAAAGAGGTAATAATATATATATATATATATATATATATAATATTTTATATAGGTTGTGGGTCATAGATTATTAATAAAATAATTAGGATAACGTTTAAAGATTATTTTTTAAATAAATGGCTAAACATCCAAAAATAAATATTACAAAATTTTGGGGTGATATGTATAATGTAAAATTTAGAAAGTTTAGTGGGTGGTAGATTCATATATGGTATGGGTAGTGGGATTGGTTGAGCCAATTACTATTTAAAAGGATAGGTGGGTGTTGGGACAACTATAATTTAAAGTTATAACTCTTGGAAACCCGTACTTATTTAATTTAATGATAAAGACAAGAGGAAGTGGAATGAAGAATAGATGAAAGAATCATGACTAAAATGGGACATTGAGTATATTAATATGGTCAAGAGGTGAGGGTATTTAAGTTTGAATATGCTCTTTTAATGGTGAATATGAGGTTATTAGATCTTACCAACTTCCATGCTCTTTATTCACAATGGATGAGGCTATCTATTCTAATAGGTAGCAAGAAAATGTGTGGGGGAAATTGTGGAGAATCAAGTCATTGTCTCAGGTTAAGAATGTTGTTTCAAGTAGTTCTAAAGAATTTTTTTTCCAATGATGGAGAAGTTCAAAGACAAAGGGGTTACGACAAGAGGGGGCATGCCATGCATGTAGTGATGAAGAGATATACATCCATGTTATCATCAATTACCTAACTACAAAGTTCTAATACCCCAAGCTATGTGAAAGATGGTGGATTCTTGAAATGGATTGATATGATTAACTATATCAATAAGGCACACATTCTTTTTTAAAAATTCATCTTTAGAGAACTCTATAGCTAAGTATATCCTAAGAAGTTTCATAGGATGCATGTAAGTTGATAAAACCCATTCTACAAAGCACTCACATTGATTTATAGGGACATGCATCAATCCTAAAAGTGATCCATGCAATTATTAGGGGCTAGTGTGGTTTTAGGGTATTACAAATGATATCATAGTAAAACCACAATGACAAGTTGATTATGATTGAACTAGTTAGCTACCTAGTAGGAATGTTGTGGGGATGGAATATAATGAGGCATTCAATGGTTAAGGAGCAATAATGATGTTGCATTCTTCAAGTAGAGGCGTATGCAATACCCATAGTTATACAATAGATGTTGGAGGCTTAAAAAGGATTAATATGCCTACATTTATCAATAAGATGCACACTCCTTTTTGAAAATTCATCTTAAAAAAACTCTATAGTTAAATATGCTTATTTTGAAATAGTTTAATGATGGGTGACCACTTGAGAAGTTTCTTAGGATGCATGTGAGTTGAAAAAATGATGCTAGAAATGATTTTTGTTAATATATGGACCAATCATCAACTCCAAAAGTGCTTCACATAACTATCTACGACCATTGTGGTGCTAGGGTGTTATAGAAGTCTCATTATAAGCATTTCTTCATTTATGGTGACATAAGAATATGAGGGAGTGGTTCAAATGAGTTTATGAAAATGGGTATTTTATTATAACATGTATTTGTACATAAACTTGGGTTTTATGGCGAGTAAGCAATGGCACCATCTTCAAAAGTTTTTCCACAATAGATAATGATCTTGAAGATTATGTTGAGCAGCTACTCAATGTGATTTGAGAAAACACAAGACAATGAGAATATAATAAAACACTAATGAGATGAATAAAATTAGGGAATAGGTACACCAAACTTAATACTGATGTAGCAAAGATTGGCAAAAATTCATGGGGACTGAACTTTGTTAAATGTGATAATAGTGGAGAGTTTTGTATGGCTAAACACATAGCAAGATAATGGTCGCTAAAGGGAGCGGAGATGGGAAACAATGAAACCATGACATGGTTGAGGTGGAATGTGCTTCATTGATTCATAAGCTCAATTTCAAGCAACTTGGACATTCAAGGTTCTTTCTTATAGTATAAGATATCCTTAGTGCAACAAGTTTACTTTCAGATATGCTATGGAGGCATATAGACATATTTGAGCATAATGACATTTGTTATGCTATTGCAAATAATGTTACTAGAAATTAATGAAATAAATCAAATGTTGAGATTCCACTTAACTTTACACTTATTGCCTTGAACCATTTATGCTAATAAAATATCTATCTTCTTTTAATGAAAAAAAACTATATCCACTTTGGTAATTAAGGTGATTAATGTAGGAATTAAAAAATAAATAATGGTAAATAGAGACACTAAAAATATAAGACTAAATAGTTTATTAGAATCAAGATGCCTTCCAAAACATTGAATTCACATGTGTACCACGTAGCAACTTGTAGCTAAGTTAAATAGACAACCGGCACACATGTATGGGGACCTTTGTCCTCTATATTAGTTCAATAACCATAAAGGAATATGCATTACAATATTCTATACTAGTAATGTGAGACTTAAAGTTTGAAACAACTCACCAAAACTAATAATAATGATGAAAACAGGGCTTAAATATACCATATAGTAGTATAGTATCATATAATTTCTGTCTATCATATCCCCTCAAAGAATTTGTAACGTATTTGTGTCCAATTGTGATCTCTTTAAAAATGCATAAATCGGCGATAGATTACGTATGAAGATCATATTTGAAGACTTAATAGGCTAGATATTTATGTGAGCCATTTAAATTTTTTATTGATACATTCCCACATCGAGCAAACTACCTTATAGCATGAATCCATGTAAAAAAAAAGAATAATTATTCGATCTTTATAATTTATAAATAAAAGTTTAATATGAACAAAAATATTTATTATGATCTCTATCCCATGCCATATTTTCAATGTAATCTCACCATAAAAACTAGGAATGATGTAAAAATCTGGGGGCCTCTAGGATATTTTCTAAAGAAGTACCAATCTTTCCTCGTATGAATGGGGTGGGTGGTTGATCAACAACAATGCCTACATTTGCATCTCCATGCCCATCATCCTTTGGTTAGCCATAACCATGCACAGGACATGGTTCATTTCTCAGAGGATGATACATGATAAGGAAGACATGAGAAAATAAAGAGAGGATCCAATGGTGAAGGAAGGATAGGGTCGAAAACTAAGTTGTAAATAATTGTTCAATAAATAAAATTAGATGAGGTAAATAAAAAATATGTAAATCACATAATGCAATGTAATATAGTACAATACATCCAAAAAAATTGTATAATATACTCTAATATGTTTTGTAGAAGTACATAATACATCATATGTTGGATGTATAGTATAATATGCCCAAAATATGGTATAATATGCTCCAAATATTTAATAGCACAAAACAAAATTGCATATGTGATCAATTCAAATAATTCTTTCAAATTTTGGCCTAGACATTCACTCCATTCATAATCGTATATCCTTTGATTTGATTTTCAAATACCATTTTTTTAGTATAACCTTAATTTTGGGTAAATTTAATTTTGCATAATAGTTATTCTTGTTAGACAAATAAATATTTAATTTGTTTTGGATAAGCACATAAAAAATGGGATTAGATTCGCTTGATTCATGATAGGAAAATTCTGACTTAGATTTTTGAACGGCTTTGTTAATGATAACCTTATTTGGGGGGGGGGACTAATTTTACATACATTTTTTTAGAGGAGTCGTAAGTATGCACTTAATTATTTGGTTTTTGGAATGGTAAAGCATTATAAAAAATAATTTACTCAATTAATATGTTCTCATCTTTTGTACTAATACATATTGTAAGTATAAAGATACATAACATATAAATAATAAGCTAACTACTTTAATATTTTTTTTGTTAATTTGAAAATACTAATTATTTTATTATTATTATAATTCTGGCTAGGTGTGAGAGACTGTACTTGATAGGGTAGAAGTTGATTAGGAATGTAGAAAATAGAACTATAAATAATTAGATACTAACTATCAAGAGTATAATAATTAGATACTCTTCATAGTATTATTAAGAGTAAAATACTAATTATGGAAAACTAATTGTACATACATTCTGTTTGGAGGAGTAGTAAGTATGCACTTAATAATTTAGTTTATGGAATGGTAAAACATTAGAAAAATATTTTACTCAATTAATATGTTCTCATTTTTTGTACTAATTCATTAGAAAGTACAAAGATACATAACATATAAATAATAAGCTAACTAGTTTAGTATTTATTTTTAGTTTGAAAATAATAATTAATTTTTTTAATTAGAATTTTGGCTAGGTGTGAGAGATTGCACTTGATAGGGTAGAAGTTGATTAGGAATGTGGAAAATAGAAATATAAATAATTAGATACTAATTATTGAGAGTATAATAGAATTAGGAAGGCAAATACCTAGAGTTTAACATATATTTTTAAGGTAAAGATAAGTTCTCGCTAACTTTTATTTTTGCTCGTTATTGTCATTATTAGTTTACACTGCCTTACATTGCACACATGAGTGTTTTTATTATTATAAGTGATATACCTCTTTCCCCTCATCAATATATTCAATAAATAAATAAGTATCAACATGTATAACACTTAACAATTAAAGCTAATTGGTTTTTATTTATTTTAACAAACGTATGAGATTAGTTAATATACATACATTTATATTGTTTTGTGTGTGAGTAAGAAATAATATTAAATTATGATTATATATGATGAATAATATTGGATATAAATAGTAATTAATTAGGATATTACTTTGTGATAATAATATTCAACCGAATATTGCATTATACACCCGTACGTAACATACTCGTTGCATATGTCACCTATTTTACTATTTGCTACACTTCACAAACCTATTTTATGTCGTTCTGTTGCTACTACGTGAAATGTTCCAAAAATATTTATTTTAAAAAGTGTAATTAAATAAAAATTTATTAGGGAATTAATTTAATTAATTATTTATTTTTATTGGATTAGAAAGAAATTATTTAGGGCAAATTAAGAAGGAATTTATAAATATTTTTAAAGGAAAAATTGGGTATTTTGCTAATTAAAAAGGAATTTAGGAAGATTTTTTTTTAAATTCTAAATTTGCCTAAAAAGGAAATTTAATATTATTTTATTTACAATATATTTATTTTAAATACCCAAAATATTCTAATGAATTTAATTAACCCCAACCTACATATTTTTCTTTTTCCCTTTTTCCTCTTTCTTTTTCTTTCTTTTTCTTTCTTTTCTTCTTTATTCCTTTTTCTCTCTTTTTCTTTCTGATTGGGCATGTCTACGGCCCGATCTTTCCTTTCCTTTATTTCCTCTCTCGTGACCCATCCTCTCGTTTCTTTTCTTTTCTTCCTTCGGCAGCTAGAAAGCTGCATATTGATTATTTTCCCCTAGAACGCCGCGTTCCATTTAAAAACTTTATAACGGGCACCGACCGACCCGTTTCTCCTTCCTCTTTTCTTTTCTTTCTTTTTCCCCAGCCGCCTGGTTCCCCTTCTTCTTCCTCCTTCCTCCTCCACTATTAGCCTGCAGCTCTGTCGCCTTCGAAAATGGTGCCACTGGCTATGCTTGACTTAACCGGCCATTTTTCCTCTCTTTCTCTTCCCCTTGAATTGCAGTTTGACCTAACCTAACCCACTTTCCTTTACCTTCGCGCAAAACCCTCATTTTCCTACGCAAAAAGTCGACCCCGACCTGAATTTGTGCCTGCCAATTGACGCCATCGGCTACACCAAACCCTACCTATATTATCTTCCCGCTAACCCTCATAACCCTACTTTTCCTCCAAACTCTATAAATATCCCTTGTTTGGTTGATTTCAAAACCTTTTCCCCGAAACCTTAAGAACCTACCCTATGCACCACCGCGACTTCATACGACCTTTCCTCTGCCGTTAGCTAACTACGCTGCCTGCTCTACCTGCTTGAGTCTTCCCTGCACTACCCTCTAACTAACTAATCCACCCATCTCCCTCGATTCTCCTTACACTAGCTACCACAACCGTGCAAAGTTCCCTACTCAACCATCCAAAATTTTATACCTACAACCCTTCGCGCCGCTGTCCACCACCACATATGCCGTTACCACTGCTTTCTGCACCACCCAAAAGCTGCTAGCAATCTTCCTCCACCTCGCCCTACCCTTCTTTTCTATTTTCTTCTTCTCCTCCCCTCTCTTTCTTATTCTCTTCATTTCGGCGGCCACCTCTACCGCCGTGTGCCGCCGCCACCACCCTCACTTTACTCCTCTCAGTCTAGACTACCACCAACACCTCAACCACTACCCTCATTCTCCACCTCTTCTTCTCAAACCTCAACTTTTTCCTTTTCTATCCTCTTTTCCGGCCACCGCCGCTGCCATCGTGCACCACCGCCAGTGCCACCTATCTTTACCGATCTAAGGTGAAATCCTAGACCCTCTAAGCCCTTCTCGCCTATTTATTTAAGCTTATTCTATTTTATTTCAATTTTTAACCCTTATTTGATTATTATTATTATTATTATTATTGGGCTTAATATTAATGATATCATTTCTTGGCAGGGTCGAGAGTAGGTATAAATTATTTAAGTTATTAGTTTCGAATTATTAATATTATTAGTATTATTATAAGTTTTATTATCATTATTAATAATATTAATAATAATAATATTATTAGTATTAGCATTTTATTATTATTATTATTATCTATCTAAAGGGGGATAAAGCTCTATTTTATTTAAATGGTGCGCACACTCCTATTTTTATTATTAATATTATTATTTCCACTAATATTATTATTATTATTATTATTATTATTATTATTATCATTATTATTATTATTATTAATATCATTATAAGTAATATGTGTTATTAATATTATTATTAATATTAAATGGTACCTTCACTATTTTGAGGCAGGGTTAAAAACCCTACCTTATATTATTTAGGCTTAGTTGTTGTTGTTGTTATTATTATTATTATTATTATTATTATTATTATTATTATTATTATTATTATTATTATTATTATTATTATTATTATCATTATTAGCATTATTTTGGCAGAGGGTAGAAGTCCTTATATCACCATCCATTATGAATTACATTAATATTATTATTAGTATTTTTAGTAGTATTTTGTATAGTTATTATTAGTATAATGTTGTTTTATTAAAAACCTAGTCTTAGAATAAGTTAGTGAATAATAGTATTTTTAGTAGGAAGGAACCTAATTCTGGTTTTCCCTCGTATAGGTGAAACCATTCAAAACCCTAAAGAGGTATAGGAGTGTGCTCCAAGACCCGTAATGTTTTAGGTAAAGAGTAACTAAGGTCGTTTGTGTATTATATATTTTATATGCCATGCGTGCCATATGATATGAAATTATAATGTATTTTATATGTAACTGTATAATTGTCATATATGCAGCATGATATGGAGTTGAGGTAGGTTCGTGCATTAAATTGTGGCATGTGTATTATGTGTATGGGTTGTGTTATTATTGTGGTATGGTGTGGCCCATAAGACATGCATGATAGGTTTTGTAAAATAATGATGGGGAGTGTAATAATGTGGGAGTTAGGGTCTGCATAGAGTTAGGGTTTGCATGGAGTTGGGGTTTGCATGGTGTTAGGGTTTGCATGCAGTTGGGGTTTGCATGCAGTTGGGGTTTGCATGGAAGTTAGGGTTTGCATAGGAGTTAGGATTTATATGGAAATTTAGGGTTTCACGTGTGGCCGTAAGTTTTTACATGAAAAGTTCACACGTTTGCATGGGGGACATAAACTGTGCATGAAAGAAAAAATTATATGTAGAAAGTTGATATAGGGTGTAGTGAAGGTATTAGAAGAGTCGTATGGGGTTTTGAAAACATAAAGTGTGCATGAAAGAAAATATTATTTTGCATGATCTTATATGCTTGTGCGTTGGCCTTAGTGCACCGTTACCTTACTCAGTACGTAGCGTACTGATCACCCTTTTTATGTGTGCTACTCATTCCCACAAGTAGAAGGCCCCGTCTGACGTGTTGCAGGTATGTGATGCCTTCTTTGATGCCATTGATGTCTATGGAACATCAGGTGGGCCCGAGTGATGATTTGGGTTGGATCAAGTCCCTGGAGTAGCCTGGCCGATTTTTCCATTACGAGATTATTATTTCGTTTCTCTTTTAACTATGCTTGAAACTCAAGAAGCAATTTTAATATTGTAGCTATTTTTCTTCTCTGAAGAACTATCTCTCGTATTTCGGATTATGTAAAACTTATGCGTACTCTAATTTTCATATTTATGAACTTTGGATTATATAATGATTTGAGTAGTTTTCTTAGCTTTAACACTTGGTACTAGAACGGTAGGAGTGAACCGGTCTGGCACTAAGTGTGGCGGTAGCATCCCTAGAAATTTACGGGTTTTAAATTTAAAGGTCTTGTTTTAAAAAAAATATGTAAATTTTGGGGTGTTACACTACGTTTTATTGACTTAGATAATAATAGTTGAAAACAAGAACAACGTCAACAATCAAATTGGATAATACTTTGTCCTTGCTCTATTCAATTTCTAGTTTCTAAGGTTGATGGAAATGACTACAAACATAACAAATTTGATAATTGGGGTTGATGTGGTCGAACCAAATTTTTCACAATCAATCATTTACTTAGTTATTCTTTTTAGGTGACACATGCACACTAAGTATTTGATGAATTGTTGGTTTTATGTAGTTGATTGTATAAATCTTGAAGACTTGTACTTTTGTTCTTAAATACATTTATAAGATGTGTATTTGTCTAATAAGAGATGCACACGTATGATCGTAAGATGTGTTTTATAGTATATATATACTACAAAATGAAAAAATATCTGACAAAAGAAAACATAATATATATTTAACATAGTATATATTTATATACAATAACATGTGTGTGTTTATGCGATAAGATGTGTTACTATAAACAATGCCATTTTTTTATAGTAGACTTTGTATTATGCATTATGAATACTAATATCATATTCCAAAGGGTTTTGAGTCATCTTGAAAGCATAACCGATAAATCGTAGCTAAATCAATTTACCTACAAGCTCAAATAATGACCAACATATATTCATAAATCATGAATATATAATTCACAAAGAAAACCCAAAATTGTCAATAGCAGCTTTATTATCTTAAATAAGGATATAGAAAAGAGAAAGGCCTTCTAGCAAAAGGTTTGACAATTAATTTATGTATTTATATCTTAAAAAAATTTGTATCATTATCATGTAAGATGTATATATTTATTCTGTAAGACGTGTGTGTGTGTGTGTGTATATATATATATATTGTATAAGTCATGTATTTATATTATAAAAGATGTGTGTGTATTCCATAAAATGTATATTAATAGTTTACAAGATGTTTATATTATAGAGTGTAAGATGTGTATTTATATTGTATAAGATGTATACATATTTTACAAAACGTGTATTGATATTATGTACGATATGTATAATTCCAGCATAAATTAAAGTACAAACTTAGTAAATTTTACACCGTCACCGTATTTTTCACTATAGACCCAGAAAATATATGTTCGTACCATATAAAATGAGCATTTATATTATGGAAAATGCACATTTTAATTTGTATAAAAAAATTGGACATTTTCCACCCACCTCAGTAAATTCCAATTTAGACTTAAATTTTTAAAAAAGAAATATTGTCCTTAAATAACTACCTCGCTAATTAATTTAATTTTAAGATAAAAAATTTAAATCAATCGTATGTAAATGTATAAAATACTTATTTCTACTACCGACAAGCTTTTTGTTGAAAATTTTCCGTCCAATACTATTGAACTTGAAATTTTAGTAGATGTTTTTGCAGGAAAAGAGGGGAAACAAGTAAGTAATTATTGTAACTGTTTTAAATTTTCGTAATTGATTTACAAATACATTTTTTACTACTGATTAAAAAAAACCAAATAAACTAGCTTTGGGTCATGAATATTTATAACTTACAAAAAAGGTAATCCAAGAATGAATAGAAGTAAATGGTTATGGTCAATAGTTAATAAAATCATTGCTAAAAATAAAAAAATTATCCAATAATGAATGAATATGTATGTATGTATGTGCATATATAAATGGTTATGATCAATAGTTCAGAAAATGATTGCTAATTTGTTTTTAAAAGAGATCAGTAAACTTTTTGAAATTATTAAGTGTTGGTGATGTCATTGTAAAAAAAGGGGTAAAATTGCACGCTTCCAGTATTTGAAGTAAAGAAAATGATTACTAATATACAATTTGAGAAACCATGATGAATATCACGACGGAGGGAGGTAAAGAGAATAAATGGGAGGAGGATTTATAGGAGGAGGTGCAACATTTTAAGAAAGTACCATCATATAAATATATATCGACATCTTGTTATTAAGAGTTGCGTGAAAAATTAAGAATTTAAAAATTCAATAAGAAATCTAAAAAATGTACATCAGAAAAATCTAGTTGTAACTAATATAATACTCCATTTTTTAATGTATTATAATGTATTTTGATTATATTGGATTATATTTTGAAAATATTATACTGCATTTGAATATTTAAAAGTATGTTGTACTATATTAATACATATTGAAGTATGTTATATAGTATTTTTAGTGTATTCTACGGTATAATATACTTTAATGTAATATACTTTTTTTTTACCAATTATATGTAGCTCATTATGAATATTAATATAGTAGGAGGATATTTCAGATACTAATCCAATTTACAAAATGAGGAGCAAATATTCAATCCGACAGGCGATAGGTATAAATATATGATTTTACATACTTCTTTTGCAATCCGTCTCAAATAAAAAGTTGAAGGAGAGAAATATTATATTCTAATGTTTGATTGTATAATGAATTAAAAAAAATAAATCAATAGTTAATGTGTTAATGACTTGATGATTTGAATGAATCTCTTTGTTTTGTTAAATATTTTGAAACAATAAAAATATGAAGTTGTCATTAATTTTTTTTTGAAATTTAAAATCATAAATAATTACGTGAATAACAACTATGTTAAGGTATTTTTTAAATAAATGGTTATATAAACCCATTTATTCATTTTTTTTGATGTCGAACATGCCCAAAAACTGGCATAGACATTTATTTAATTTATTGCCTTATCTATTTGATTCAATGCAGTTCTAAATTTGCGTCTAAAAACTTTTGCTCGTGATAAATTAATAGTTGCTATAAGAAATCACTTTAATTTCATTAGATGGTGATGTATACTAACCTATCTTGTGGGGTGCAATGTTTTGGTTTGTGTCATTTTCTTCTTTCTGTTTTACTATATATAATTCAAAGTCTTTTATTTAGAGTCCTCAAAAAAATGTCTCTTGTTTGGAGAAAATGCATAAGCATATTACACATATATAGGACATTATCATTTTTTCATTTACATATGCTAATTGATTTTATTTTATTTTTACTATAAAAACATTCATGTATATTATATTTTACGAACATGAATATTCGTGCATCGTACCGGAGATAATTGAGTTTTGATAATAGAGAAAATATTGTAAAAGAAAAAAGAAGATAAATTATTAGTAAATTCGATCATAAGATTCGTTATTATATAGTATATACTACTACTAATTTAAGATTAATTTACTCCGTTCGACTGGCGGTTAGCCTTGAAAGATGAAAAGAAGAAAACAAAGCTGCTCCTATTTATTTCTTCTGACTGATATGTCGAAGTTTTGATTAGAAGTTAGATCTAGCAGCTATACAGAAGAGGCGGAAGATACAGAAAATGGGATGGGGATGGGCGACAGTGGAGGGAATAGAGGTGGTTGGTTCGCTGGTGCTTCTTGGATGGGCGGGGCTGTGGTTCCTCAACCGTCGACTATACAAAGAGTACGAGGAAAAGAGGGTTCTGGTTCAGATCATATTTAGCGTCGTCTTCGCCTTCTCCTGTAATCTACTCCAGCTCGTCCTTTTCGAGATCATTCCTATCCTCTCCAAAGAGTAAAGACCCTTTTATTTTAATTATTTCTACCCTTCACCCTCAATTTCTGTCACTTAATTGTACTGGATACTTGATAACATCGTTCATTAGCTTCTACTTTAGTACTTTGGGGCTTTGACGGGGTGGCCTATGTAGAAGATTGAATTACGTAGCGATAATTGATAACTGCATCATTATGGTCTTCTCAGATAGTGAAACCTCCCGAGTTGCTTGTAAAATGTCCTTATTCTCATATTTCACGAGACCTGAAGTCTCTTTATTTCTTTTCCTTGCAGGGCTAGATGGATGAACTGGAAGCTAGATATGTTCTGTTTGATATTATTGCTTGTATTCATGCTGCCTTATTATCACTGTTACTTAATGCTCTGCAACAGTGGTATGCTTCTTCCTCTGTTTGCCTAGCTCCGGTCATTTCCAACACTGTTGTTTCTTTTTCTTTCACCTTCATTGATATGTGAGAAAATGGTTCATGACGTCTGCGTTCAGTCTCTGTCGTATCACTTAAGCCTGAATTCACAGAGTAGGGTCAACTTAACTTGGTCTTAAGGATGTCTGGTCTAATATTAGCTTCAAGTATTCCAACTACACTTTAGCTGGTGTTTCCTTATATGCCTCCGTTTGTTTTGTTCCATAATTTTTGCTAGATAAGAGGCTTCATTGATAGATAACCAAAGCTGGCATTATACATAAAACAAACATGGCATGCTGCTAAAATCATTAGTATGATTGCTTGAAGAGACTATGCCTGTGGGATCAATTGGAAAAATTTCTCTTTGTGGAGCAGATGGGGTCATGGGCTTTAATGGCATCTGTGAATCTCTTTTCTTTGTTCTTTTGTATTTTTAAGGATTTGGACCGGTTCTATGATATCCAGCTATATATTCATATGCTATACGCACAAGCTATCTCATATCTTAGGCTTTGTTGCTTGAAGCTATACCCAATATAGGAGTCAACGCTATAACCTAAAAGGATGGACAAGATGTCATGAGCTCAAAAGCTATGACTCTGATGCCATAAGGGAGGCCTACAACCCCAATGCCTTATTGAACAACCATGCTTAATTTGCATAATGCCTATAATTATAGCACAATTGCAATGTAAAGAAATGGACACTTGAGTGTACTTGAGGCATAATATCAACAATAAATGAGTCGAAGTCATTACCTTAAAGAACTTTCGTAGGTGTCATTTGCTCAAAAGCTATGACTCTGATACCATAGGGGAGGGCTACAACCCCACCATGCTTAATTTGCGTTACACCTATAATCATAACACAATTGAGATGTAAGGAAATGGACACTCAAGTGGTACTTGAGACATAATATCGACTATATATGAGTCAAAGTCATTATCTTAAAGAACTGCCATAGGTGTCATGTGCTCAAAAGCTATGACCCTGATGCCATAGGGGAGCTGCAACCCAACCATGCTTAATTTGCATAACACCCATAATCACAACACAATTGAGATATAAGAAAATGGTCATTTGAGTGATAATTGAAACATTATATTGATAATATATGAGTCAAAGTCATTACCTTAAAGGACTGCCATAGGTGTCGTGCTCAAAAGCTATGACCCTAATGCCATGGCGGAGGCCTGTAATCCCAATGCCTTATTGAACAACCATGCTTAATTTGCATAACACCCATAATCATATCACAATTGATACGTGAGGAAATGACCACTCAAATGGTACTTGAGATATAATATCAACATTATTATATTATATGTGTACACATATGGCTAATCCGCAGGATACATGCAAAGCATTAAGGCTGTCATATTCTCCCCTTTCAAGCCAATCAAGGTCCCGATATTGCTTGTTCACGCCTTGGACATTGCCCCTCCATCAGATAATCTTGAGAAGCTCATCTAATAAGTAACATTAACATACATTGCTCCATCAAGCTTACTTAGCACCAAACATCTCACAAAGAACATATTATTGTAGCATCTTGTCCCACAACTTCAACTAGACAACATAGGAGTCAAATTTGTTACCTTAAAGGATTAAAATGGTGTCACATGCTTGGAGGATCCCCACAACTTTAGTGCCTTATCGAATAACCAAGCTTAATATGCACAACACCTTCAACTATAACCAAATTGAGATGTAAAGAAAGGGAGACTTGAGTGGACCTGAGATGTAATATATATTTTCTTACTTCAAACCAACTATTGCCCCAAAATTGCTTGTTCATGTATGACGTTATTGCTCAAATAGATGATCTTGCAAATCTCGCTCAGTGCTCCACTACTCCACATAGCTACGTTATATCTGAACATGTCGTGGAGAACATAATGTTGCAACGTGTCATTCCACAACTCTAACTCTTTCACACCCAATACTCATTTTGTTGCAAGGGCCTCGTCAACATATTTTAATGGCTTATATCCCATATCAAGCCATGCCTATTGACTCCTATCCATGAATTCAGGCAACACACATGAAGCAAGGCTTAGTTCCCATCATGGTTGTCTATTCACCACTTGAATACACCACAGTCCACAAGTGAGATATCTACTCTACCCTTGGGGTATGTCCACAACACAATAATGATTAGTAGAAATGAGTTTGGTATTACTTGTCTTATGCCCAGAGACTACAATTCCTTAGGCGAGGCTTGCCACTCTATTGCTACATGTTGAGAACATGTATAGCATTTACAAATATAACAGAATTGAGATGTAAGGAAAGAGGTACTTGAGTTGTATTTGTGGTATAATATCTACATTGGATCACACTAGGATTCATGAAAGCGCTCACATTTATATGATTGATTTGCATGGTGCTTGGAGAGGATTGAGTGGTAGAAAGGGTGTTTGTGAGCTCTTATTGGGAATTGATAGGTCATCTTCAGCCTGGCAATTAGGTTATAAAGCATACAAAGGTATTGATTGCTAAATAGTGACATTTGCTCTGATAGTGACATTTTTATTTAAGGCTCCAAGAAAGGTGATGTAAGGCTCCAGGGGACCAAGGTTTCATTGGTTCGTAACTATTATTTATGGTACTGAGGATTGATTTATGGAATGTTGTTGTTGTTGAGTTGTTTGCATAAACTTGAGAAGGTGACTAGCAAGTTCATCTTAAAGTTATCTATATGGTTTTGACTCACAGAATGCTAGACTGCTTACTTTTATGGATTGATTTCTTTGTATATTTTGTTAAGGGAAGGGATAATATTGTGCTAGATCATGATGGAAGTAGATTTGTAGAAAGCTTACTATGCCATGGAATGCTGTTAATGGACTAGGTCTTATATTGGGGGTTTCCTTTACATTTTGTGAAGTCGTTGATTTGTTGCATAACTGTTTGTCTCTTTCTCGTTGGTGCTTAATTAATGGTCTAGTCACACCTTGCCTTTCAAAGGTAAAAAGGGGTCGAGACAAGATGATCTTCTATCACCATGCTGGTTTTTGATGATAATTGAATATTTTAGTAAACTGCTTGAATATTCGTGGCAAGGATAAACTTTCATTAGTGTCCAAAGTGTGAAATTGAATTTGGTGAATTTGTATGACAAATTGCTATCGTGCAAGGTAGATGTCACACAAATTTTGTGGCTTTCTCAAGGTTAAACTAGTCTCAAGGTTAAAAGGGAAATATAGTGTGTTTTGATTGGAAAATAACGGACTTGGTTATCGAAACTTCTCTTTTTTGCTGATAGGCTTTAGTTGCAAAATCAACATTGGCAATACCTAGGCATCCATTGAGATGTGTTTAAGTCCGTTGTTTGTGCTTTCCATGAAAGTCATCACAAAATCATGATTCATGACCTCATCAGAAAGAGTTGTCCCTGTAAAGAAAGCCTTAGCATGAAGGTGTGTATGGCTGAAAAGGAGGTGTATTTTGGCTGAAAAGGTATTGAGCCATTTAACAAAATTGTAGTTAGGAAGTTCTTATGGAATATCACAAAGGGAAGAATATTGTGGATCAAATGGATCAACATGGAGTGCTTAGATAGAGATATAGTTTGAGAATTCGTTCCTCTAAATAGCTCATGGACTTTGAAGATGATTAAGAATATGGGCCAAGTGTTTGATTCGTTGTTTATCACCATGTAAGGAAAATTAAAATGTGCTAGCACAATTATGTGCATTTTTGATAGTGTATGAGTTGATTTGATCCCATTTACCTAGGGTGCCATGTTTTGTAGTTGATTGGTGTCCTTGAGTTCACTAAAACACACTCAAGCTTGTTGCACATGATAAGTTGTGCTTATTAGGGAATTATTGTTAAGTTTTGGTCTGTAGGTATATAGTGAATGTGTTATGTGCGGGTGTATTATGGTTCTTTAAATTGAATCTTGTACAATCCCCTCTTTTGTACCCTTTAGAGATTTGAATCTTTAGATGGGACCCTTATTACCCTTGCTCTTGAACACATGCGTCATGAGGGGGTCTCAATGGTGATGGATGAGGGGGTCTCACAGTTATAGTTAGGGGGTCTCAATGGTGATGGATGAGGGCGTCTAAGGAATTAACTTAATTAGTTAGCTCTTTAGGTTAAGTGTTATTGATAATCATTGGCCCTTTCTATAGAGCTTAGAAAGCTGTCAAAGCTAGGAATCCTAATTTGTTCTAATTATTAAAGATAATTCACACACACTCTTGTAGATAGTTTTCATATACCAATTCAAATCCTAATAGAATAACACTCTAAAGATAATCATACTATCTTGTGCCCCAAGAACTTATTAACTAAAAGAAAACAAGCTAATAACCCTTAATATCTAAAAAGTACTTGGTTGTAGGATTTATTCATCATTTATTCATTGGGTTTGCTTACTTAGAGAATATAGGGTTTTGCAAAGTTGGTCATCCGAAACTTTGTTTTGGAGTATGGAGCAATTATTTGAGAATAAACTTAGGAAAAAAATCGGGTGATTATTGCGGTCTTTTAAGTGATTATTTCAGCCGCATTTTTACTTGGTGATTATTTCAGCTGCTCAAATGGTTATCTCACCCACATGTATTTTTTTTCTTGGTTGGTTTGGTTATTTTTTTCTGTAATCTTTGTAGAAAATAAGCTGAATGATATAGATAAATTATTCCTTTTTAATTTTACTCATTTTATAAAATATACCTCAAACTTAAGTTCAAAACGTTAAAAAAAAATAATTTTTTAACATATATGGTTCATTTTTTATTTACATACGATTCGAATAACTGAAGATATGATAATAGTTCTGATGGTGATATGGGAATGTTGTATTCTAAATCCAAAAAAAAAATATTCTTTTATTTCAAATTTAGACTAGATTATCTTTTCTAGGTACAATACTAAACAACTTTACTAGATTGAACTTAATAAAGTATTAGCGTAGGAGGCTTAATCTCATTGAAGAAATTAGATGGATACTAAAATATATATTTAGAATTACAAAATACATAAAATTTATATGGAATTATCTCACCCGTTTAAGTAATTATTACAATTTGATTGATACTAAAATATTTGTTTAGGATTACAAAACACATAGAATTAAAAGTAATTATCTTGTCCGCTTACATGATTATATACTCTATCTCTTGGTTTTCTATGTTACATCTTATTAATGATTAAATATGGCACCTCTGTGCCATGTTCCTAAGGTGATTATCATTATGTGTTATGGGTAGTGAGGTGATTATCTCACCCGCTCAAGTGATTAACTCTCCCTCTCAAGTGGTTTCTTGCTTATATAGGTGATTATGTGTTACGTGCCTTGATCTTTCGATTTACCTGTTTATAACAACTTTTTCATTGAATGACACCTCCATGCTGTATTGTCACCTGAGTGTATCATGGTGCATAATCGAATTTGCTGTATTGAGTTGTCTTGAATTGCATTTTTGGTTGTACCTATAGTTATTTTGGTGCTAATCTTGGAGTTAAATAATTGTTTCGGTAGTGGAGAATACCAATTCAAATAATTTGAATTTTTTTCTTTTGTTTCATAAGCTTGTGTAGCTGCTGTTTTTTTTTTTTGGTCTGTTTGTCTTATTATCCAAATAATTGTGTTAGTCATGATATTTCTAGGAGGCATGTATAAAAGGAATATGGGGGTTGTTTGGATTTGGAGATTTAATTATTTGGGAAATTTCTTATCTATTAGTTTAAACATTTTTTAAAGTTTTTTAATCTAGGATAATTATTTTTACGCATATACTTCAATTTATGTGTAATACGCCTCTTACCTAAGCTTTGTTTTCATGGTCTGAATTTTTTTGATTGATTTAATGTGATGAGAATTAAAGTACCTAATTATTATCATCATATTTATAAATTTAATAATAAAAAATGATAATTAAAGTTATAATAATTAATCTTTTAATTAATGATAATATTAGTATTAATACTATATTTAAAATATTAGTTATTGTATTAATAATTATAATTATAATAATAAAAATATTTATATTAATAATTAACCAAATAATAATAATTACTACTCCCTCTATTGATAAAAGATTTTTTTTAGCAATTTACTCAATATTTTAGAAGGCAATAAATATACCTGTAATATGACAATTATACCCTTATATTGGAAAGTAATATGACAATTAATGTATAGAAGAATAAAGGGAAGAAGCAGGGATAAAAAAAGAAAGTAACCATTAACTTTTCTGAAAGAACTTTAATTTTGAAACAATAATTTTGAGCTTTCAGAAACAGAGGGAGTATTAGCTTATGATGTCTATCATCAATTTTTAACAACACAACAACAACTATTATTAATAACAAGAATATGATTAATGATCTAATTGGTGCCAATCTAATGTGATATGAAAATGAGATGAGGAAAATAGGGCCATAATCATCTATTTTTAGTTATATGAAAGACTACTCATATGCATTTATAACACGTGCTACTATGCATTGATAATTTTGTACCAGCTCATCCTTTATATTCTGGATATAAGTATTAGTAAATTTTGTAAAAAAGTTTCAGCAATGATATTTGATTTGTAGGATAATTTGCCCCAAAACTGGATAGGATATCCAATCTGGTCAGTCTTCATTTTGTGGATTGTATATTCACTCCAATTTTGGAAAGCAAGATCGGATATTCAGATTTTTTGTTAGTTTTTCATGGGTATCAATTGATTTTACCGATGCCTTTGTTTTTGCACTATCCTACCTTATAGGACCGGCCCAAAAACTGAAGAGGGTAGCAAATAAGTATAGAAGGAAGAAAGAATCGCTTTACATCATTAGAGCCATATTTGCAGCAGCTCTGTATAGACTGTATTATTGAGCAACTTACTGGTGTACTTAGGAAAATGGCCTCTATGGTAGCAAGTAGGTGTTTGTATCCAATGAGGAAGTGGAAGTTGTGAAATCTAGCGAATGGGTGGATTTTCTCATGTGAGTCAGAGTTGTAACGCTCAATTTGGTTATGCTTTTAATGGAATTTATCTTATACCAACAAAAGAATCTTGCTCTTACCGAGCTATCAATAGTGCTTGTGCTTCTATGTTCCCGATTCGACTACTGTAATTATTGATTATGTTGATATTGAATTTCATTATGGAGTTAGGGGCTTAGTTCTTTTATTTTCTGTTTATAACAGGATGGCAGTCAATTCAACTCGTAACCTAATATCTGTTGGTAGCAAATACTTTCCTTCCTAGTATACATTATTGCAGAAGTCCCTTATAATTTTTATGTTTTTTATTCCCCCCCCCCCCCCCCCAAAAAAAAAAGAGAGGAATATTGTTCTACAAGTTGGCCACATTTAAAAAATCTCAGGTTTGATTTTTAGCTGATGGGAGTTTATTATCATGTTGGAGTGCATTTCCCATGTTATGAAATCTTGGTTAGGCCCCGGAGTTCTGGTCATTTGGACCCAATCTTGTGATTATCTACGTTGACATGGTTTTGATGCCAGTTTGGGCTTGATTGTACTGCTTGCGTAATGTTCACGTGTACATATTCATGTTCCTGAAACTTGTATGCATAAGAGGCTTTATTTTTCCATTTTATAATCTTGATATGCCTGTGACTGAGGAGTGGCAAAATCTGTTAGCAGAACTATTGCTTCAGTATTTGTTTTACGAAAATGCCCCTTTTTGTTAATTTAATTTGGTAACCTTTTTGTATTTGTTGCAGGTGTAAGAAAGGAACGAGCTGCACTTGGTGCTATCCTGTTTTTGCTGGGTTTCCTGTATGCTTTTTGGCGCATGGGCATCCACTTTCCAATGCCTTCCCCTGATAAAGGTTGTCTCTAGATTGAGATTGTCTTTCTTCCAATTTAAAAAAGTTCACTCTATCTATCCATGCTTAATTTTTGTTATGGGCTCTGTGTTCTACCAGATTGTTCAGCCTTTCCATCTCATTGATTTTAAAGTCCTACAAGATAGTGATTGAATACAATGTGAAGTTTCATATATGCATGGTGCTTCTTATTCAGAGATGCTGTATAATAGCTTTCTGACTGAAGAACTATCATATCCTGCCTTGACCTAATTCAGATGAAGTTCTACTTTGAAAATTTCCGATGTATTGTGCAAATGTGGTATAAACATATGCAATGTGATAAGAGTGTTTGTAAGTGTGTGAGCAAGAGGAATCAAGAGATTTTGGTGTGAAACATCAATCATGTTCAGGGGAGAATTTTGGATCAACGCTTGTCTATTGCCTTTTCATTTTTCCCACATGTATCATTTTTCTTTTCTGTAATACCATATGTCCCCCTTCAAACAAAAAGTTCAATATACAAAGTTAGAATTCCTTGTCTCAGCAAATGTTTTTCAACTTTTGCTTTCATGTACTTTTGAATATTTATATTTTCATCTTTTCTTATGGTTTTCTTGTCAATGTGGTGTCAATTATGAGCAATTATCATACTACACCCACTTTACTTTCTTTCCATTTGGGCTCTCAGGTTTTTTCACCATGCCTCAGTTGGTTAGCAGAATAGGAGTCATTGGTGTGACTGTTATGGCTGTCTTGTCTGGTTTTGGAGCTGTGAATTTGCCTTACAGCTACTTATCCCTTTTTATCAGGTATCTGCTTCAATTCACTTTTCCATCTTTATTTTATTTTGTATTTTTTCCATTTGCTCTTGCTGCTGCAAACTTTCTTAGATAATGTGGCGGTGCTGTTTCCTGTGGTAGAGAAATTGAGGAATCAGAAATAAGGGCCTTGGAGAGGCAACTAATGCAATCAATCGAGACTTGCACTGCAAAGAAGAAAAAAATCATTCTTTCTCAAATGGAGATGGAGAGGAGTCAAGTATCTGAAGAGGTTTGCCTTGATTTCCTTGCCTTGTACCATCTCTTTCCACACTGTTCCCTGGTCCTTACCAGTCCATTGTTTTCTGCACATGAGTTTTCCAATTTGCTGAAACTGTGCGTTTGACAGACAAAAATACTTTATGTAATCTCCAAATAAAATCAAGCTTTATGCAACTATATAGAGCGAATTCTGATTGAGATGTAGTTGCATATTGGTGTGTTTGAGCTATGGAGCATGGGGACAGCATGCATGTTGCGTCCCTGAAAATTTTGGGGATAAAAACACAGAAGAAACACCGCTTGCTATCCCCAAATCATTTTGGCCAAAAAAATAATATGAAGCCCTCAATACAGTGGAGACCCGCGATGAAGGAAACAGCAGTACAACAATGGCAGAGTTATGAGGATACTGGCATGACAACACAATTCATATTGAAGCAATTACCCTGATGAAGGCCGCAGCTGCAGTCATGATGACAGCAATGCATCAACGACAGTCAGCAGAAGCAACTACTAGCAGTTGCTTTCAATCCCATGCTCACTCTTTCTTCTTGCTCTCCTAGCCCTTTTCTTGTCCTTTGCCAAACTTCCCTCTTCTCTCTTCCTTTGGAATCTTTTCTCTTTCTAATTCAGGTAGTTCCTCATTTTTTCAACATGTCATATTTGGGTCAATTCAACGATTTTTTATTTTTCCAATTTCATTGAAGGAAAACTCATGTCTTTTGAGGTCCTTTGGGGTGTTATTGGAAACCATTCAACAAACTTGAGCCAAGAAGATGCATGACATTAACTTAGGCTAAAGTTGATTCAACTATGGGTGGCTTATTTTACAAATATGGCTCACTTTGGAGCTCAATTTGATTTGGCGCGGAACTATGGTATTCAAGTATTTTGGGGACCTTCAAAATCAAGTTTGGTCAAGGTTCCAACCCTGCATGCACAAGGAAGGCAGCTAGCACCTATGGGAATTTGGCTCCCTTCCAACATTCCTATTTTAGACAAAGTTTGCACCGATGAGACTAACCAAGTTGTCTACTGTTTCCTATTGAGTTGTAGCTGCAAATGTTTAAGGTGCCTTGAAGACCAAAAATGCAGCTCAATCATGATCTCTAACCTGCAGAAGAAGCTGGTTGATTCATAGGGAGATTATTCATCAAACATCCACTATAGTAATGTGTTATTGCTTATGATGGATGCCACAGCTAGCAACCTTGTAACTAGACCTCTTGTGAATTTTAATGTCAGGACTGCATCAAGCACCAAGCCTTGGGAAACCCAAAAGGCCATTCTTGGCATGAAGTGCAAGTTTGATTTCAAAACTAGTCATGTTACATTTCCTTTTGAAGTTGTTACTAGCCTTTTGTATTAGTTGTGTGAGTTAGGCTTGCTTTAGTTGTTATCATTACTAGTAAGCTACTTCGATTAAGTTAGACTTAGTTGGGTCTACTTGTAACCTAGCTAAGTGTCATTCATTTACCTATTCCTTAGTTTTATAAAGGACTAAAGTGATAATGAATGAAGAACAACTTGACTTGATACAAATATGACCCTTGTTTTCCCCAAAGTGGCGGGTGGTCTCTTAAACGTCCATGCACTTTGAATGTTCTACTACACTTTCAAGAATTGTATACCTTAGATGGTGAATCAAGAGCAAGTGATCACTTATCAGGTTTCTAAGTCTTCTTCACTATTTATTCTCTTAAACTTTTTCTCAACTTTCTTGGTGGTGTTAAACACCTTATTCAACCTTGCATCAAACCCAGTTTGGATCCTGTTTGCATCGTTTCCTTTTCTTTTCCTTTCTTTCACTTGACTTGTTTGTGAATCCCTTGTCTACTTTTTTTTTTTAATTGAGAGAGAGTTTTGACGACACTCCCTAATAAAGTAACCAATTTTTAAGTTGATTGGTGCACCAATAATCCAATCATTTATATATTTTTAATTTTTTATGGTCTATAGGTCTAATTTAATTTATGTATTTTACATTTCAAAAGAAATTATTTATATTAAATTCATGTTTATAATACTATCAAAACACTAATCATGTGTAAAACTAGATTACAAAATTTTAATCTAGTTCCCTAACATCCCCGTCCCTCGAAATGCTGTGTCCCCCTTCAACGTCCTTATCCCCATCCCCGTGTGACCTAGTGTTTTAGTGGTGGGTTGTGGGTGGGCCATAAGGTATCTCTGTTAATGGAAAAACTTGGCATGGCTCATCAAATAGAACCTTGCTTTGAATATTATCTGTGTTGCTCAAATTCCGTCTCATCTGAATGTTTGTGCATTCATTCATCTTTTTTCACTGTTGAGGAGCTTGGCCTTAGTTGCATTCCAGTGCATGTTTGTTACTGATTTGCATTTGTTATCTGCATCTTTTCTGGTTGATGCAAGTTTGGCCTACTCTTTTTGTAAAAAATAGGAGACCGAAAAAGATGCACATACTACCCTCTTAAAAGGACAGGTCAGCAGGGAAGCCTTTTCATCTTGCCCCTTAAATCCATCAGCCAACAAAAGAAACAGGAAAAGGGAAAAGTACCTAGTCTATTCCTACCTGTTCTGACCCTTCTATTGCTAACTGATTCTCATTATTTTTTTTATATGATATTTTGTGAGCTGGGGTCTTTTCGCAATGAAGAAAACATCTGGATTCATGCTGTCTTATTATATTATTTTAAGGATAAAGTCCATTTAGTTAACATGACATTTGGCCTAATTCCTTTAAGGTACAATGTGCTTAGAATAAGTCACATGTACCATGAATTTTATAGTCTACTTTTATTTTACCACCATCCTGTTAATCTTTAGTCTTAGATTACTAAATAATGACAATTTTACCATCATTTATTTTTCCAAGCTGAATTGGGAATAGTTTAATCATTTTGAATATTTTTGGGAACTTTTAGAATCTTTTTAAAGCAAACATCCTTATTATCTAGAAATATTCAATAAAAATCTAAATGTTCCCCCCAAAATTGGAACAATATTCAAATGATTGAAACACTCTCAAGTTAGCTTTTAGAAATATTGGATTGTAAACCTGTATTATTTTAGAAATAGAATAAAGATGGCACTAAAGTAAAGTAAACTAAAAATGTCATGTACTTCTTTATAATTATTTAAAACATATGGCACCTACGTAGAATTATACTGGTATCTAAAATGAATTTATCCTTATTTTAATTATAGCGCGCACTCGTGCACACACACACACACACACACACTCTATTCATGAATTTTATTATTTCAACCACAAATCCATTGGCTGCATAGCTTTGGTCACTGCCGTGTGTGGTGTTTTCCAAAACATCAGGCTTACAATTTTTCTAAAGATCATAGAAATTTGGAATGATGTTGCTAAAGTGGTGTCCATATAATGAGCAGTTAATGCTTGGCTCAGGAAGATCATGTTTGTGGAATGTTTTATTCTCGCTTGCTGTAGAAAATATGCTTTTCGATGGAATTTATGTGCTTGCTCATTCGTGGGATGTATTTTGTAATGAGAGTTTATCAACCATGTCTCATTTCCATTCCAGATTCCTTTTATAAAGACTTCATGTCTCTATATGAACATGTGACTTACACTTTTTGTTTCTAGAAGCTGAATGCCAGATCTTTTCTCAAGAGAATTGTCGGAACCGTGGTCAGATCAGTGCAGGAAGACCAGAGAGAGCAAGGTGTGTGGTTTCTTTATGCCTTTCTAATTTTTTAGCTTTATATTCTTGGGTTACTTTAGTCCTAAATTAGAAGGAAAGGAAGCAATGAAATAGTGATATTAAACATTTTGAAATAAATTAATCCTTTACTTTGTTTGATATGTAATTATATATAGTGGATAACATCATAATATAAATTTTTTGGTTCCTAACCTGCTCCTCCCCTAGTCCCACACCAACCTATGGGCATGCAAATTTAGGAAGTAAGGTAATTTGATTTCCATTTATACTTCCACTCCCACCAGTAAATGATACCAAGAAGTATACACAGTAAGGAATGGCTTCTCCATTCCTGTTCCTGTTCTTTCAACCCTGCTATCAAATGAGATCAGAATTTTGAGTGAAGAAGCACGCCAATTATGTACCAAATGAGTATGTAGAATTGGGCTTGTTAGCCTATGCTCTGGGTGCTTGTGGCTCTGGTTTTGCTTGTTTAATGAGTTGAATCATGAAGGCTGAATTCCTGCTTTATTTTTTTCCCCCCTTTGTATGTGCAACTTCCTAATTTTCCACAATGAATATACTGCCTCGAATTCGTATTAAATGTCATTTTAGTACTTTTAACTTCAACCAAAATAAGTGTCATTTTATGATTTCAATATTTTTACTAATTTACCCTCTAGGTTTTATCATCATTAAATGTTTCTCTTAAAGGTTTTATATTCTCCAAAACTTTTCATCAAACATGTAACTATTACTAGGGCTATGCTAGTCATTTGCTTTTAGTTTTTAATGTGTTCATGAAGTTAAAATGACACTTATTATGAATCACTGGTAGTAAACTAAAATCATTTCAAAAGTAGAAGAGAAATATTCTTCCCATAACCATATTCTTCTTGAGCAAGGTCAATACAGTCGCATGTTTGATTTGGATTGATATGTTGTCCTACCTTATCTCTCCTAGATCAGCTCTAAGGTGCAAGCTGGACTATATTAGCCTGCATTTGTCTTTGTACGATATAAGAGTTTGAAAGAGTTAAGACCCTATCTTAATGAACTTTATTTGTTCCTATTCATGGAATAAAATATTGATCCCGAAATGCAATATCGATCAATATTTACTAGTTTATAGGTTTTCCGATACACAACATAGCGAAGGTGCGTTGGACAAAATATTTGGCAAATTTATTGGCATAATGTTGGATATCGATAATTATATTATTAGTAGAACCTTAAATTATCAATAAATAAATAAATAATTTGTTTTCATCCTGTTTTTCAGATTCCTTTGTCCTAGCCCCAACTGTTAATCTTCTCCTAATTTTTTAAGTTAAATATTAATATTTGTCTTGGATAAGCAAATAAGTACCATTAGTCAAGTAATATAAATATTAATTTCTTAAGTATATGACTAAGAATTAGACTAATGAACAACAAGTTATCAATTTTTTTGTTTTAATTTATTGTATGTGTATAAATGTGACATAGTAATACTTTGAATAAGAGTGGGCATGCAGGCTTGACTCTAAGGCCACCTTGCTCAGAGTATGAATTTATTATACTTTGAGTTTGAATAAGAGGGTGAGCTGTCTAATATCACTTGTTATTGCCTGCAAATCTTGCCTGACTTTATCACAGCTCTTAGTTTATCAATTTTTTGTCTTCATTCCTAATCATTATGACAGGAGGAACAAGGACAATTAAAATAAAATCACAAATTCTGTTCCAAACTTTGACTTGTCAAATATTTGTCTAAATCTGGCGAAAGCTTCACAAAATTTCTTCTTTCTTCGCACTTGATAGACTAGGATGTAGAGGAAGCCGATGATGTGTGTGAATGACGACAATGATTGAATCCATGTATGTTGCAATAGAGATATAATGAAGTATGCTAGACTACAGTTGAGGGTTTTGACTTTTGAGGCCTCTGCAATTTTAGATCCATCAGGTGCTTGAAGATGGCTTCAGCTAGCATATATGTGAATGAACGTCACTCATGGGTCGCTAGATTTGAATGATCATCGGCGATATGTTCGACTTAGATGTGTAAAGATTGAACTGGTTATGGGGTCATTTGCAAGAGGTGACAACAAGACAAGGTGGCTGGCACTCGGTGTTTTTGGTGAATATGTGATGTGGCTGCTGGGTTTCATCAGTGAAGATAGTGGCTGATTGTAGTGGTCCTTACCAGTGGCTAGGGTTCCTTCTGTGTTATGGAGGGGATTTTCCTAATGGTTGTTTCGTGGACGTATTAGTGGAAACTGGAAACACCAAAAGTGACAACATAGTTAACCAAAACTGGCTGCAATGGAATGAGTTTTTGGCTGTGATACCAAAATGACTTAGGGTTAACTCTGGCCCTCACAATACCCTCTAGTTTACCGTAAACCATATAAGTTTAATAATGAACTTAATTTGTCATTCATAACCACTGAATAACAATTATATTACATCCCTTTTATAAGGATATGACCTTATATAAAAACATAATCAAATATATAATAAATTGAAGAATAAAGTATTCTAAACATTGGCTTTGACACTTGAATTGATGCAAAGCTAACTCTCTCCCTACATATTTGTGATAAAATTCTTACAATATTATTAACAAACTCTATTTCTCATTCATAAATATAATCACCAAATAACAATTACATTAGGTCCCTTTCATAGCGATCTAGCACGGATATTCTATGCATAATGAAATATGGAACAAAATGATAATAAAATTATACCAAAATCCTAACAGAATAGTATGGAAATCATAGTAAATAAGTAAATCTAATACTATCTAAAAATTGCAAGGTCTCCTCAGTCTCAACCTAGGGAAAGAAACATATTGTTTAGACCTGGTTCTTTTTATTAGTGGCTCAGTAAAGAGCTAGGACAATAGCATAAAAAATTCACCTAAAATTAGAACTACTGCTGTTAACACCATCACAAAATCTGATTGATTGATAGACTCTGCTCCATGGGTTGTTAGGAATTTTATGTTAATATAAATAACTTAGATTGTTCTTTCTGTTCGTAGATATCAAAAACTTGGAAGCTGAGGTGCAAGCTATGGAAGAGCTTTCAAAGCAGTTGTTTTTGGAAATTTATGAGCTACGCCAAGCTAAGGTCTGTAAGACTTGTTTTTGCAATTTCCTTTTTTGTTCGTTGTCTTTTGGAATAGATGTTCTCATTCGTTTCTATTACACTTTTCTTTCATAGATAATTTAGGTGCAACTTTTAATACCCTTGTTGGAGATCGTGACGATGGAGCTTTTATGAGAATTTTGTTGTTTTGCTTAAATCTTGGAAAAATGATAGCTAGGTGTTCGTTTATGGAATATGACTGCATTTTCCTCATCTTATTTCAAGGACTAGCAATAACATTATTAATAATTATCTTTATCACTTGTTATCATTATTATTATTCTAATTTATATCAACTTAATATTAATAAAAATATTATTTATAAATTTTAATATTAATAAGAAATTATTACTAGCTATTATTATTAATGAATACTTATTACTATTTATTAATAAATATTATTTATAATTATTTATTTATGATTATGATTATTATTATTCTCACTCATATAAGTTTGTCATCATTAATTGTTATTAAAAATAATAATTATTATCAAATATTAAAAATAAGATGCAATTGGACTAGATTAGAAAGATGAGCAGAAGATGTGGACCTTGCTTGACAATTAGTAGATGTAGTGAATATTTTTAGATTTAGGGGACATTTGAAGATTTGACTATGCTAATTCAAGTTTCTTAAAGAGTAGTGATTCCATTAGTAGATTCCAAAATATCAATTCCATTATTAGATTAGGCTTTTAAAGTAAAAAGACATATTTTCTCAATATTAGTCAAATATTATAAGATGCCATTGGTTTATAATAATATTGCTGCATGATTCTTTGTTGTGTTAGAAAATATTCTTGCCAACCATTTCTTGAAGTCTATTTATTTGTGGATGATAATAATGTAATTATATGCCATTTTTCTATATTCAAACAGCTAAGTGCCAACTTACGATACATCTTTAGGAAATGTGGTAATGCTATCTACTTGTCCGCTAATGCATTATGCCAATACTATAGCCTATTTGCTGATTCCCAAACAAGGCCTTGATGTTGTGAAAATTTTGTTTTTGAAGATTCTATTATTATTTTTTAATTTTTGTTGGTGGTTGTTGATTATACAAATCCTGAGAGGGCATGATTTACAAGGACTCTTTTCAATGCGTGAACACTATGGAAAGCTAACTTGTCAATTAGCTCTTTGCAATCTATTATGTATTTAAAGAGTTAGCTTTTGGCTCATTTCTTTCTCTTGCATTTGCTTGCTCTGAAACACATGCAGATTTTTATTCTGCCAAATTGAGTAGAGCATCTTTCCAGTTGCAGTTCTTAGAATGCCTGCATATTCCCTTTGATTTTATTCTCTTTTGTTCAGGAAATGATAATAGCTCATTTATAATTTCAATTTTTTTTTTCTGATCACCTTTTTAAGGTGACAGCCAAGCTCCTTCTCTGCATCAGTTTGGTTGTTAACTTTTTATCTTCTCAGAAAGCAGCTGCTTTTTCTCGTACTTGGAAGGGCCATATGCAGAACCTCCTTGGCTATGCATGCTCAATTTATTGTGTGTACAAAATGATCAAGGTATGGGCATATTATATTCTTCAATATTGGCTGCCTTAATTGTATCTAATTCATTTTTGGCCGCTATTATTGTTGATTTCTGGTCCTTAATAGCTATTTTCATGAACTATTATTCTGCTGGGTATTTTACCTACCATATGAACACCTGATAAATATTTGGGAATGTCATGCTGAGATTATAGAAAAACCAGTGATGTCATTGTAACCCATGCCTTAACACATTGACGCTTCTTGGTATCCAGTTAATTATTTTTTGTAACTAGCTTGTCTGCTTCTCGGTACCAGTTGATGATTCTTTGTAATTAGCTGTCTACTTCAGACAAGTATTGCTTCTCATAGATTATTAAGGCTTCCACTTTTCCTTTATCCATAACTATAGAGCCCCTTCCCCTGTATTATGTTCTTTCTTGTAAAGAAATAATCTAATGGCGCCAACTGACTTGATCTTGTTGATTTTTGCAGTCTTTGCAAAGTGTTGTTTTCAAAGAGGTAATTTCTTTCCTTGCTTCATCGATTTTTTCAATCTCCTATGCTATTTCCGGCATTTAAAGTGCTTCATTTGTTGAGTTAATGTGTTTTTGATTCTACAGTTGTTTTAACAATTTTTTTTATTCTATTTTTATTTTTTATATGTCAAACTCATTTTACAGGCTGGCTCAGTAGATCCCGTGACAATGATCATTAGCATCTTCTTGCAGTATTTTGATATTGGCGTGGATGCAGCTTTGTTATCACAGGTACCTGGGTTTTCTTCCTAGAGTGCTGCTCTTGAATTGATGAAATTGCACTTCTTATTTGCCTTGGGAAGCATGGACCTTCTGTTTTTCCAGTTGGTTAGACTTCTGTTATTGCATGCATTGCAAAAATATTAGATTCCAACAATTTAGTTCTCATGTTACTCTCCCCTTGGTAATTGAGTTATGTTAACAGATGCCCATGGATAAAGGTTAAGGTTTTAAAGTTTTTGCTGAAATGGTGTAACTAGGGAGTTGATAACAAATGCATGCATTGGTTGGTGGTACGAATATTATATTTATTTCCACCATTGATAATCTTAATGAATGCCCTTGAAAGACCATTACATTATCCTTAATGATCATTTGGTAGGTTGGTAAGATTTGTGCTTGGCATTGTCTTTAGGACTTCCTACATCAAGGTATTTGTATGCCTATAAATAACAATGTCATCCACATGTTCTTAGGTTTGGGTATAAGTTAGGCTCACTCCGAAGATGTAATAATTTATATTCCTTATTTCTCCATGTGATGTAAGATGGATGATAGGACAAGAAAAATAGGAGAAGAAATGGTATTCAAAAAAAAGGAAGTATAGAAGTCCGGGATAGAAATTGCAATCACTAGAAATTCTTAATCATTCATCAAATTCATGAAGGATAACATAAGCTAGGGCTCTAGGCCAAAGTACTACCAGAGCATTTATGATATTTAAAAGGTTGACCCAAATCTTAAAAGAATAAGTTTGAAGCATATCCTAAATGCTTTACCTAGTACATCTAAAAGGATCTATTACTTAATCCTACAGTCATATTTTTCTTTGAAGAGATGTTTATTCTATAACTACCTTATTCTCCTCTATTGAGAAAGAACTTGAATTCGGTGAGTGAGGACGAAGAAAATCATTAATAAACATAGTTGTAATGTTGTGAAGATTGTTTTAGCTAATTCAAGAAGCATTACATTGAGGATGATTCATGTGACCCTTAAAATATTGGAACCTTCATGAGATGAAGCAATGAACTCACTGTTATGGATGTTATCTACTCTTCCTTAGGTGGATGACCAAATGGCAAAGTGGGGCCCTTTGAACTTATAGGTACATTAGAAGGTAAAGTAGGAAGCTTAGAAGTATTGTTACAACTTACAAGATGAAAGATCATATAACTTATACCTAAATTATCAAGTATCTAGAATATAGGCTCTAGATGTTTGTTTATGTGAGAATTGATAGTGAGCCAACAACTCATGCATATAACTGTATAACGCCTTTGGAAACACACTCAAGACAAATGCATGCCATGACATAATCTCTTTTATTAAATTCATATACCTAAAATGGCCGCTAGCAAGTTTATAATCTTATTAATCAGCATAATATTATGTTTAATCTCAAACATGCAAATCATGATGATGTCAAGAGAAGGACTAGGTAGGTGCAGAGGCATGTGCATGAGAAAGGTACCAAAGTCAGTAGAGCATGAGAAGAATAACCGTCAACAATTTCAAAACTTTGTGGACTTGCGAGTAGCATTGTTGTAAGTGAATTTTGCTATAGGTAGTGTTAGGTTCAAAATAGGACTTTGTCTTGACTAAGAAAACGTAATCTGCCTCCTTAGCCTCTATTTACAACCTTGGTTTGACCATTAATTTGTGGAGAATCTTGGCTGGCTTTTATTAATGGATGAAAGCATTCTGCACGCTTAATGAATCTAAAATACATATAAGACATTGTAGAAGGAAGACAATGTGGCACATGCCCCCTTGTCTTTCCCCTACCAAAAAACCAAGGAAGGCAACTAAAGGATCTTATAAAATCTAGATTATCTTTCCTTATTGATTAATATCTTATTATTTAGTTTTTACAATTAAGAAGAGATGCTGATTTTGTTAGATATTATTCTTAAATATTTAGAGAGTTATTAGTTACAATCTTTAATAAGGGCCAAGTCCATAGGTTATACTAGGTATAAATAGGCACATGCCTCTAATCTAATATTCAGAGATCGGAGAATTAATGAATTATTTAATTCCTTGGTCCTTATGTCTCTACCTGTCTCCCTTTCTCTCTATAGGCCCCACCCTGTCCCTTCTACTCACTAATCTCCTCCATAATACTCTATCAATCCTCCTAATTAACTTCTCTTCCTATTCAAAAGCTACTATTGGTTGCATACGTTCAATTTGCATCACGAAAAAGGTAAGGAGTTGATTCGAGTTCAAATTCAACCAAGAACTTAGGATTTAGGTTCAATTATGAAACCAAATCAATTAATTCAATAAACTAATAATCAAGACCATACTAAATTGGTGTTAGAGCCTGATTTTATGGCTAAGACTCAGGATCAAAAAATTCTAGGGCTCAAGCAAATAGTGGGAGTCCTGCAAGAAGGTTGGGAAGAAGAAATAAAGTTGTAGGAATTCATATGCTCACATATGCACAAATCCCAAGAATCAGAGGTCAAAAATACTCTAATAGCACAACCAACAGATCCCCTAATGCCATCGATATAGCCACATCAGGTCACCGGTGAAGCTCCCAGAACCGTTATTAGCCTTCGCTCAATCTAGTTATTGATGTCTTTTGAACCACAGCCATGCCCTCTTTGATTTCACCACTAGTGCAGGGCGTTGACCATAGCGAGAGCTTTTTGATTGAGGCGACAATCGGATTGGGTGACTCGCGGGTGGGTTATATTATAGTGGGTCGGGTCATTTTTAGGTTTGGGTCTTTTTTGGTCATTTTGTTGTTTAGTTTAGGTTGGATTGGGTTGGAGTTGAACTAGCTTGGGTTCGGGTCATTTCATGCTAAGTTGACATGACTGGCCTAGTTTGGGTTAGGGTTAATTTGATGGATTAGGTTCGGGTTGTTTTGAGGTAATTTGATGATTTGAGTTGGGTTGTTGCGTATTTATTTGATGATGTGGGTTGGGTTTGGGCCAAGATAATTTTGGATCAAATTCAAATTGGGTTAATTTAATTGCCCAAGGCAGGTTGGGATAGTATTACTTCAATAGGGGCTATTTCGGATTTGAGTCAATTTAGTTAAAATGTGTTACTCCATTTCACAATATAAGACATATTAGGTTTTTAATTTTGTTTCATAATATAAGCCACATTACAAAGATATCAATAATTAAATATTTTATTTCCAATTATATTCTTATTTTATTCTCTTTTTAATTAGATGAGAAAGGGGTATTAACTTTAGTATAACGGTATATTAGTGAAAGTAGATAATTTTTTAATGTATGCGTAAAATGTTAATCTACCTTATATTAAGAAATGGAGGGAGTAGTTGTTAATTATTGTGTAGATAGAGTGGTGGATTTAGAAAGTAGTTGGCGAATAAGGATACCTAACACAAAAGTAAGAAAATATAAGTATAATTTATAAAACAATATATTTTCAATAACTTTATATAAATAATAGAATATGTGTAATTTTTTTATTTAACTATCATAATGAGTTAACACAGAGTTTGGTTTTGTTGGGTAGGGTTGTTAACAGATTGGGTTGATATTGGGTCATGTTGTAGTTAGGTTGGGTTATGTTGCTTTTCAGTTTAGCTTAGGTCACGAGTTGGATTTGGGTCAACTTGGGTTTGGGTTGGAACACTTATTGTTTGATCAACATTGGGTTAGGTCTGTGATAGGTTGAGCTTAAGTTAAGTTATGTTGATGAATTTCTTGGGTTTTGACTGAAACAGGTCAGGTCGAGCAAGTTGGGTCAGCTTTTGCCATCTCTTCTTGATAGTGAGTGTTGGTCCTTTGACGGCGATACCAACCGCCCTAATTGCATCAAACACTACCCCTAATTTGCCCACCACAAGCCCAACTACCACATCACCCCCTCTCCTTGACACTAACAGTTTACTTGCCAACCACAACCATCCACCAAAACCCTCACTGTTCCTGTCTGTCGAGTGCCACCACTTGGTTAGCCCCGTTAGGTCCTTGTTAGCTTCCTAACCACCCCTTTACCTTCCTATCACCCTATTGGTGCACTACCACTAGGGTTGTTAACAAGCCGAGCCAAGCCGAGCCAGGTCGGGCTCGGCTTGGGCTCGGCTTGTTTAATAAATGAGCCAAAAAATGAAGCTTGAGCTTGGCTTGGCTTGTTTATAAACTAATCGAGCTTTTAACGAGCCGACTCGTGAGCTTTTGTGGTAAACAAGCCGAGCTCACGAGTTTTTACACTATAAATGAGCTCGAGCTAAATTTATTATGCTCAAGCTTGACTTGTTTAATAATCAAACCGAGTTCGAGCCTAATTTTTAAGCTCGTTTAGCTAAACAATCGAACCGAGCTCAAAAAGCTCGTGAGCCGGCTTGGTTTGTTAACAGCCCTTACCACCACTACCGTTGCCCTTTGAGATTATGCCACCGTTGCTTCCATACGTCTTCCATGTTGAGGAGATGCTATTCAATTTGCGACATGGCATGTAGCAATCGGTGCTATCCTAGGGTTGCCATATGCCAAAAAGAATCCGATCTATCAAGAGGTGCCACCGAGAAAGCCGAGACTCCAGGGTTTGTGCAGTATGTTATGATGCCTTTTTGTTTAGCACCAAGTCCACCATCAATTGAGCCTCGTCCTTTAGCTTTTGATATGAAGGCCTATGTGCTGTCTAAGGTTCCGGAGACAGAGGAATCTTTAAAGGTTAGTAGTCATTTTGTTTGTTGTACTGAGCTCTTCTATTTAGGTCATCCTTGTAAGGCTTGTGATGTTCGTCGATAAGCTTGTCCTCCTAACTTGATTCTCATGATAGTTCTTTTGAGGAGGAGGATCCCTCCGAGCGCTTGAGTTCACTGGTGGATGTTGTTAACTACCCTAGATTTGGGCAGTCACCCTAGGTGACCTAGAATGTGATGCTTCTTTAGATTCCAATACTCATATTAGGCCGGCTACCCTAGGCCTGAGCACTCACATTAGGCCAACTTACCCAGAGAGTCCATGGGAGGATGATCCATCTGGGTGGAAGTGCTCATCTTACCATGGCGATAATATGCGCTTCATAGATTCATTTAGATCCCATTGCTGACAGTATTTGCTAGAGTGGCAAGACATATGCTTCCCATCCATATTAAGGTCACTAATGCTACTTGTTACATTAGTTTTGTAGTAGTTACTACTTATCATCTTTAGGTTATACCAATAGGAAACCTCCAGGTGGCAGTGTAATAAATATTGGCTGAAGAATCAACTCGGTGCAATAGTAGTTACTGTTCTAATCAATCAGACCACGGTTGGATGGAAAAGCGATTTGGCTTGGTGTAACCTCGATACTATTGGGCCAATCGATTTGACCGGTCCAATCGGTTCACGCTTAGAATTTAAACGATAACAAATAAGGAATTTTCTTTGTGTTTTGATTTGTAGTGTGTTGGGCTGGTTAAACTCTATTTTCCCATTAGTACACATTCTGAAATCGGGTAGTTTTGTATCGAGAGTTCTTTTGGTTTTAGATTGGACAAGTCAGTCCAATCTGTTTTTTATTCACTACAAGTGGGACACCTATGATTGCTCAGGCATGTGTGTGGGAGTTTTGATTCAGGTATATGGCACCATTTCTTCTGTAAACCTCTACATTCTACATTGGGATAAGATTGATGTTGTTCTTGGCTGCCCTATGTGGAGTCACTTGGTAGTAGGTGCTCTATTTCTATTCGAGCTCGAGGAACTCATTTCCAAGTTGATCCAAGTATATGAAGCCACTAATGGAGAGATGGAGCCCGGTTTTTTTAGGTAAATCACACATGTTGAGTCAAGGGTAGGTACTCTACTTCAAGCTTGAGGGCAAGCTTGATGAGGAGGGAGGGGGGTTGGTATGAGCTCCCTTGACTAACCCTTGCCAAAAAGCTAAGGAAGGAAACTACCTTTTAGTATATTATAGAATCTAGGTAGCCTTTCCTTATTAATTAATATCTTATTATTTACTTTTTATGACTGAGAATAGACGCTGATTTTGTTATCTATTACTTAGATATTATTCTTTATGGTTTAGGAAGTTATTAATTGCCATTTTTAATAAGGGCCAAACCCATAGGTTGTATTAGGTATAAATAAGCATATGCCTCTAGTGTAATTTTCAACAATTAGAGAATTAACAAATAAGTGATTCCCCAATCCTTTTCTCTACCTACGCCTCTCTCTCTCCCTCCCTAGGCTAATCTGCCATCTCCCCCACTGCCTTTCTTCCACTCTCTAATCTCCTCTATAATACTCTATCAATCCTCTTAATTAACTTCTCGTCCTATTCAACAACTACTATGGGTCACAAATTTTTGGTTCACAACAAGGAAAGGAGTCAATTGTGAGTTCAAGTTCAACCAAGAACCTAGGTTTCTGGTTTGGCCACATAATCAAATCAATCAATTCAAGAAACTAATAATCAGGACCATACTGCCATGTAGTTTGAGTATCTCACAATGAACTAAAGTAGTAATATATGGATATTGTTGAAGACCAACTAAAGTGGGCTATTTTAGAATAACGATCAGCCATAACAAGGACGACTATCGTAGGAATATCTGGAGTGGATCCATGCTATGATTCCTTCCAAGGTCGTGAGTGATAGGTAATGGAGTGCATAAGCTAATGTTTTCTAAGTGTTTTATGCTATGAAATTGGATTTTTTAACTTCATGTTGTCAAGAAGACTAATACTCCCTCTATTTCTTAAATGAATTATTTTTAACAATTAGTACATTTTTAGGAGGTAATTAATTACATCATTCTTTGGAAAACAACATAATATTGTAATTACATCTTTCAAAGCAATATAACAATTAATGCATAGAAGAAGAAAGAGAAAAAATAAGGATAAACGTAAAAAAATAGGCTTTAACTTTATTAAAAGAATTTTCTTGTTGAACCAAAAAATTCATGTAAAAGAAAAATCTTTTAGAAATAAGGGTAGTAAAATCTATCAAGTGACCGACAAGACTAATTACATGTAATTTTTAGAAGAAAAAGTCTATTTGTAAAGAATGGGGAAAGTAGAGCGTAAAATTCCTAGAAGATATCATTATAGCTCCATATAATTGACAAAGCTTGTGTGTATATGACCAAGGTCACGACAATATGAATATTATTTTTTCTGATAAAGGATGATAAAAACATGCAAACACTATATTTTGATCATGAATAATGCTCAAGGATAAAAGTGTGCTCACCTAAGAATTCAAATTCCCTAGTAGTCTTCTTGAAGTTCTTTTGTAGAATTACATTCTAGGACTTCATGGTCTAGAGGATGCAATCATGAGGTGAAAGGTGGTACCTCTAAATAGTGAGGAGATCTTTCCCGTACATATAGCTCCTTAAGATGAATGTCATATTGCTTGAAGTGGTGAATGTCTCACTAAAGAGAGCATTGTTTTTATGACCGAACACCTCTAATCCTTAAGTTTCACAGTGAATCTCAATGACTTTAGTAAAGTTCAAGATGCCTAAGAATAGAGATCTCTATTATAGATCTTTTCTTCTTCACAAGGGCTTTGGAGGCTTTTAGGAGTCCAACCAATTGGTCCATTCTTCAAACAGTCAATGATGGGATCCATAATGTACTGCCGTTTCTGATGAAATTATGATAGAAAGAGACCAAATCATGGAAACTATGTACTTATGGAATAAGTTTTGTCCTAGCTATTCTCTAATATCTCTTACCTCATTAGGGTTGATGAAAATGCCTAGAGAGGAAATAATGAAGTAGAGGAATAGATATTAAGATGGAGAAACAAGCATTTCTAGAGCTTAGATAAATCTTAGCTTTTCTTAGGTAATGACTGGCCTTGGACGAGTTAAGTTTATTTATTTATTTTTCCTTATACTTACTAAAGACTAGAGTATGCTTAAAATAGACAACAAGGAGTTTTTGTATGATTGATCATAAGCTATGGTTCATAGATCTCAAGAAGACTCTTAAAGATGTTAATATCATCCAAAAGGCACCATTGACTTCAAAAGCTGGTCTTGTGTTGTAATTTTTCTTCGTTCCTTGTTCAATTTGAATCCATTGGTACCCACTATCTGTATCAATCTTGAAGTAATAGCTACTACTATCTAGATTATCTAACATGTCCTCAAGTCTAAGAATGTGAGACCTATACTTGATTGTGATCACATATGTGATCACACTATCAAAACATTCCTCCATGCTTCATCTTTCATTGGAATCAACAAAGAATGTACAATACAAGGGATTGTTCAAAGCCTAACTCTACCTTTCCAAGGAAATCCATAACTAGTTTCTTTAGTCAGCATGCTCATCAAAATGGTGAAGATTAAACAACTTGGTTGTTGATACAAAACCAATGATATGGTGAGTTTATCATGCCTGGTAATTTCTTTTGCATCGCCTTGGTATAATAATATCGTAAAAGTCCTTATATAGCTTACTACCTATTGAAGGAACCAAAGAAGTGCTAATTTCCTTTTTTGGGGGGGGGGGGGAATCAGTGGGTGATAGCTAACATAAGATTACTTTGGTTACTTGATGGAAAGCACTTTCTATCCTTAAAAGTATTCTTATGAACTTTAAGGGAAAACTTTAAAGTGGTTTACCCTTGAAAATGAGTATTAAGCCTCCAAAATATTTTTGTAGCACTATATTTGCATTGTAATAAAAAATAAACTAGTGATGTCGTGGTAGATCTAAACTCAATGAATAACCATACATCATAGGTTATTCCATGTTAGTGGTGGGTATTTATAGGCATGAAACATTGAGACAAATATAGGTTAATTTTTTTTATTAATTATTATTTGTAATTTGATTTGAAAGGAGTATAAGCTGTCTATTTTGATAATTGAGACAGACGCACAAGACTTTTTGCTAATTACATATTGCTCTTAAAATACATCATTGAAATTAATTAAGGACGACTTCAAATGGCCTTTTGGGTGGCCAATCCTTTATGATATAAGAGTATTTAATTCATTATCATTGTTCTAACTAATTAAAAGGAGTATATATTGATTGCATCTTGAAATGTTTGAAACTTTTCATCTTGTTGCTTAAACACAAAATTTCCAACTAGGAAAATTGTTGCTCTTACTAATTAACAATGACGTTTCCAAACAAATAAAATGATAAATCAAATTGGTTGCATTTTTCCAACAAAGATAATAATTATTTCAGTGTCCTCACCTAATTTCTTAAAGAATTGTGGCCACAACCTAGATAACCCTATTTCAAATGAGGCCACAGCCCAAACAACTTACTATCATAACTAAATTAAAATTAACAAGCTCATGGATCTTTGCTCCCTTAGTTTCAAACTAAACCAGTATTGACATTTGACAATTGACAAACTCTCCATCCCTTCCAAATCTCACTTGCAAGCCTTAACACTCAGCTAAGTTCAAAACCCTATATGCTGACCCATCTTTCCCTTCACCGGCTCTCCCGCTCAAACTTGCACTTTTCTTTGCAATGACTGTTGGTGGCGAGGGGCTACTAGTTTATGCAACGAAGTGCCTCATGTTGCCTTGTTTGAAAAGACGTCAAGATTGCGTTGCCACTTATTTTCTCAGTTTATTTTTTCCAGCATGATTCTTGGGTTTCATTTTTCTTGATGTTTAAGTTTATGTTATTCATTGCCTTGGACCCTCCTGAAAATAAATGATGTTCTCTTGAGCTTCCGATTACTATGGTTTTACAAAACTCAAGGTTGAGTTTTTACTAATCGCAGGAGAATAATGCAGTTGGAGATACTTATGCCTTATCTTTTAGGATTTAGATATTTTGGATATGTTTTAGTGGGAATCATTAGTTTGGTTATCATTTAGGTTTAGATATTATTTGGTTCGGAAGAATTATCACAATAGGAATGAGTTTCGGTATCTTCAAGATATTTGCATTATCTTCAAAGATACGATCTTATTGTTTTTGCATCAGCTCATAGCTTTGTAGTCCTTTGGCCTATATATATATATATATATATATATATATATACAGAGCCTCAGGCTTGTGTTTATTCTTCAGACCATAAATGAGTTGAAGTGATGTTGTGATGTTTTCTCGTTTGTTTTATTTTCCTCAAGTCTAGCCTTTCTGACCCCAAGTCCTCTTCTCCCTATCCTGATTGCCTTCTCTCTCTCTTCCCAATTTCTTCTTCCTCTCTTATTTCCCATTTCAAATTTCCTGGCCTGCATCAGGGCTACACTATTGGTCTAATTTCCTCAATTTCCCATTGTCAGCTCCACTCTTTCTTCTATATTTGTTCCTGCCGGTCCCTTTTCTTCTGTTGACACTTAACTAAGAATTTATGAGGTGATATTCAGCTAGCGAAGTTCGCATAGCCATAGTGAAGAGTACTAGTGAACTCTTTAGAAATTCCTGTGATATATTGTTCTGATGTGTGGGTACAATATGTTACTCTTTTATATTGATGGATAATATAATTATTTGTCTCTTGTAGTTGCCAATGTTAACACTCTGTTTGAAGATCACTTGGTTCTCTGGTTTAGATTTGCTTTCTATGTCAGCATGGTCTGTGGATAGAGAAGTCTTTCAACGTTTGAAGCTGACTAATAGCCCTTTTAAGTAGAATACATGTCAAATGGTTGCTGCTATTTCTGATTCTCACTTCATGTGAACCAACCTCACATGCAGATATATTGCTGTAATTTTGAGGTTTTTATTTGTATACATAAAAGAGGCAAAAGTGTGCAAAGTGCACGGATGCGTACCCTGCTTCTCTCCCTATTTATGTGTGTGTACTTTACATTAGCTTGTTAAGCTGTTTATTAACTCATATCTTCTTGTTGTGTTGTTGGTAATGTCAGTATAACCGTTAGTGGGTTATGTATATATTTCTAAGTCATTACTTTGTACTCTACACCCTTTTTTTTGCATATTATATATCCCTTTTGTCTATTCCAAACATCTGACCTATTCCCCACTTGTTGTGCAGTATATATCTCTACTATTCATTGGGATGTTGATTGTCATCTCTGTCCGAGGATTCTTGTCAAATTTGATGAAGGTTATATGGCTTTCTTTGCTACTCAACAGGGTTTTGTTGGCTATGTTTTGTTTAATTTTATTGTATAGAATTCTTCTGAATTCTTTCAGCTTACATGTTTATGATCCTTCTATCTGTAAAGTATTGAGGTGGTTATTTATTTATTTGTCTGAGGATACTAACCTTGATGCTCAGTGTACGAAGAAATTGAAGCTAGTTGGCTGTATATATCAGGAACCATATAAGGAGTTAAGAGTCTATATGTAGGAAATTGAAGCTAGTTGGCTGTATGTATCAGGAACCATGTAAGGAGTTGAGAGTCTATATGTAGGAAATTGGCACCTTAAGGTGCCTATGTTCAACAGAAGTCTATTTCTTAACTTTCTGACCTTCAAAGTGATTTTTCTCCATGATTCATGGCAATTTAAAATTCCTAGAAATGATAAATTACAACAATTCATGCACGACCCTTTCTATTTGATACTTGGGCCTCCGCCTGGTATATTGGTGTGATTTCTTTCACAAATATGCTTTACATGATATGGTAAATATTAGTAAACCATCATATGTAGCCTCTGAGTTGAAAAAGTATTATTGGATTTGGATGGTTTGAACCTGTTGAATGAGCTATGAGTCTTCAATATGTGCAGTTGTGAATACAATAAGCGCTCTTGTACTTTTTTGTCATCATTAATAATGTCCCTTGTGTGCTGATTTTCTTAGCAATGATGTCTGATTTTTCCTGTTGTTCATTATATATCTAGCTTGTATCTTCTCTGTGGCATCTCTCATTCTCTCAGTACCATTTGTGGGTCAACTGTCCCTTGGTTGGAGAGGTGTATCTGTGGAAGGTTAAATGATAATAACCTGAAAAGGAGCGAACGAACTATCATATAACTTTTCAACAAAAGGATTAAGAGTGGCCTTTTGTGCATTGCCTTCATTTTGTATCTCTCTCTCTCTCTCTCTTCTTTGTTTTTTAAACTCACATAAACTAAATTATCGTCACTTCAGTCTAATGCTGGAACTGTACAAGTGTGCTGCTTGTTGGTTTCTACTGTATTAGTAGCACAGCTGAGTGGACTAAGTTTCTATTTTTTCTCTTTGCATCATGGGCCTAAGTCTTGCATCCAGGTAAAGGCCCATCACTTCTTTGATATGTCCTTTAACTAATCATATTATGCTGATTCTAAACCTTGTTTGTCCCTTGTTAATGACTAGTCAGAAAGGAAAGCTATTGACTGACATTCGAGGAATGCTTTCCTGCATTGATCATTACCGACTCTGCATAACTTGAAATTTCACCTTTTTGCAGTTTTTCTTTGCTGTTTCTAGAGTCGGGAGTGGATCTTCAAGCAATGTTGTGCTATTTCTTTCTGAAATTATGGGAATGTATTTTGTGTCATCTATCCTTTTGATAAGAAAAAGCTTAGCCACTGAATACAGGTATGAATTTTTAGTAGATAGATTTCTTTCTGCGTTTCAATTAGATATAAGATTTTGTAGCTTTAGGTATCTTTGTTTTTGTAATCTCATCCCCTTTTCTCCAGCTCTCTAGTATATGCTTCAGTCAAGCCAAGCTTCATGTATTCTGTAATTATTTACATGTGTTATTCTTCCCTGTTGTAATAGACGTTAACTGGTGGAGATAATATCTTATCCAGACTTTTTTTCTCGTTATTTTGGGCTCTGCTAGTCAAAATCTTATCTGATGTTTACTTCAATCACCTCTTGGCAGGATAATAATAACTGATGTTTTGGGCGGAGACATTCAGTTTGATTTTTATCATCGCTGGTTCGATGCAATATTTGTAGCCAGTGCTTTCCTTTCCCTGCTGCTGCTTTCTGCACATTATACATCTCGTCAGTCTGACAAACATCCAATTGACTAGTAGCAGGTGATGTCAGTCTGTCAGTTATTCGTGTTTCTATTTCCCTTGTTCTGATTCTTTTTATGCATTCATTTTTCATTTTTGTCTTAATGAAAGTGGTGAATCTGGATATTATTTGATCATATGAAACCTAAACGTTCCTCTGGTTGTTAAAATTTTGATGAATTAAGATGTAGGGGCAACAATTAGTATATCTGGTTGGATTTGGTTACAAGTCATTTTTATCATTTTGGGTTGGATTAGGTTCATTTGAGTTCTGATCATTTAAGGACATTTATCCTTTTGTGTTAGGCTGGTTCGATTATGAGTCATTTCATTTCAGGTCACCATATAGTTTGGGTCTGGTGTTGGTCATTTTGGTTTGACTTTTGCTTTGGTCTCAGGTTTGATTCTAATTGGGTTGTTTTAGATTGAGCTCATTTCAGGTAATTTTTCCCTCATACGTTGAGGCCTTCATATAATTTTGGATCCAGATTTGCTTGGTTTTCAAATTAAAATGATTTTTAACTATTTTGAGTTATTGGTTATGTTGTGTTGGTTCAAATCAGGTTCATGTAGGTTATGATTTCATGTCAAGTCTATTCTAGGCTTAAGATTTCATAAATTATAGCCTGTAGATGAATACAAACTTAATGTAAACATATATGTTGCCGCCCTTTTTCTTAGAAAGGCTAAGAAGTCCTAATCTAGTCCCTATGATTTGAGGAATATTACTTAGTTATCTTTAGTTAATATGTGCTTTTGGCATAAGATTTGGTGTTCTTTGTTATTGTGATTGTCTTTAGGTCATTAGGAGGTTTATGATCGTTCGTATAGATAACCAACTTTAGAGTATGTGATGATTATTTTTGATAAATAATGAAGATATTGGGATTTCTGGTGCTTGTAAACCCTATTTGCAGTATCTTATATATATATATATCAATAAGACTTAAGGTTGAAAAATTTACAAATATTTAATTTGCTAGCCAACTAACTTCTTTCCACTTTCTTTCCTTGCTAGTTGTGCACTCCTCCCTTTGACATTTGCCTTCGGCCTCCTTTCCACTAGAGGGGCTGCTGCATTCTCCATCCAAAACACTCATATGATCATCATACTCTTAATTCTCCATGTTTAAAGCCTTCTTAGCTTGAGGTTTGAAGACTAAGGGAAAGAATGATTGTCTGAAGGTCTAAGTCACCAAAAGGAAAGAAAGAGGCGGTCTACAAGACCATAACAAATGATATCAAAGCTTGCTATGGTAGAAGACTTGTTCCCACCACTAATAACCATTAATGGATCAACTAAAATATGCAAGGGTTCACAAAGATAAAGATGGTAGAGGCTCTACTAGGTTCTTTGACGATAGTTGGTCTAAGACATTAAGTGACACCGTGCCAATCTATGTCCTTTGGTACAAATAGGTTGTGTAATATATCTTTTAGGATGAGTGGACATGTGTTCGGAAGTTCAAGCTTGAACTCCAACACCACCCGTTTGGGCTACTGCCATGGAAACATAGTAGTCACTACAACATCGAGGAATGGAGGTCCTCTGTTGATGGGTGTTATCGATTAGTCTTCTAATCTAGAGAGCCTTTGCCAACCATTAACATACCAAACCAAGGAATTCTGATGCATGCGAGATAGGCGATTGTAATAGGTTCAAGTCGGCGAATGCCTATTGATCTCTACCTATTAAGGACCTGATCTAAGGATCTATTTGTAACAATTCCCATGGAATTAGATGAATTCTGGTTTGCATAAGCTTAATTTAATTGAATTAATTGGGCATGTAAAGGAATTAAAATTAGTGTTAATGAGAACTAGAAAGCATAGAGAGGCAATGGAGAGAGGAGAGAGCTAATGAATTAGCTATTTGCTATTTCTCCCAACTTCTCTTATTAATGAGGTCTTAACCTCTTCTTTATATGTAAATACAACATATAGGCTAAGCCTTTAAACAAATAAAATAATCATTTAGATTTGACAAAGCTAATCCGATCTAAATGACTCGACTTGAAAATTTGAACCCGATCTCAATCTAACTAACTTGAAACTAACCCAAATTTAGCTAACCTGATAATGACTCTTACCCGTATAACCCAAACTAAAATAACCTAATTAAAAAATAACCTAACCCATATTCGGATAAAAATACGATAATGATCCAACCTAATCCATACTCACCCAAACCGAAATAACGTGACTCGAACCCGATCCATACGTGTATATAATTCCAACCTTGATCCAAACTAAAGTCAAATTTGATCCACAAGGTAACATTTTAACGTATATAAATTGCTACATTAATATCAATAAATTATCTTATTAATAAAATTTTATGTAAAAAAATTAATTTGTAACCTATCTAAAAATAAATGAAACGAAACTAGTAAGATTCTGTTTTTTTAACTTTACTTTAATATTGTATTAGATTGAACCGTATAAACATAAAAATTATAACTGTAAATGTAATAATTATAATATATATTATTATAATGACTAATAAAATTTATATTTATAATTCTAATAATAACAATGATTATTACATTTCTAAAGATGATAACAATAACAATAATAATTATTAATAATTATAATAATAACAATAATTATATAATTATGTATATAATAATATTTATAATTTTATTTATAAAAATAACTATACTAATACTGCTAATAATAATAATTAATTATTATTATTTTACATAGTTTATGATAATAATTTGTTATATTATTACTTATATTATGATAAAATGATTATAATAAGCATAACAATAATAATAAATTATAAAGTTTAATTTATTTATATTATTAAATCAATAACAATCAATGTCAATATAAATTTTGAACTGAATTAATCTAACCCAAACTCGATATGAATCAACCTAATTCAACTTGGAGTTTGTAGACCTGAATCGAATATGAATCCAAAGAAACTCGATGGTTTAGGCTCGGACTTGATATTTTGTTAATCAAAATGACTCGACCTACACATACCCAATCTGAATTACTATTACCTAGAATTAGACCCTAACCCAAAGGATACTTGACTCGACCTGATTTAAACCCAATTCGTATGACCCGTTTTGACACTCCAATGTCCATTAAGAATCTAATAAAATATTCTCCTAAATAATGTCTTAGCTAAATATGACTAATAGCTACTAAAAAAATTAGATATCAATAATATCTAGATAATAGCTAACTTGCAGAAAAAGTAAAAATATTAGCTAGATATTTTTTCCTAGAGTTTGCTTGAATTGTGTCCTAACATTACTCCCCTTATAGAAAACGAGCTTATCCTCAAGCTTTTAATAAGGAAAAGAGCAACCCAAATTGGCAATGCCTTTGTTGTAGCTTGATTCGAAGGAAATTCATTCCACTTGACTAGAGATTCCAAGTGGGGGGCAACCAAGCTTGCCAAGAGTTGACCCAGAAGAATAGCTAAAATTGTTTGACCCATGATTAAACATAAGCCCTCTATGAGTAATTTAACCAAGTAACTTTGGTATGTCAAGTGTCTCTTGACCCAGCATCCTTGTCATGGCCTTGAGTTGTGCTTAGCATGGCTTGGACTAGGGGTTTGGCCTTAAGAGTTTTGTGGTTGTCCAATATGGTACGATTATGTTAAGGAATCTTGAGCAGAACACCCTGAAATGTTGAGTTGTGACACAAATTAGGGAGGCTAGTAGGTAAGTTTGCTAGGGTAAGGATGCTAAGCTAGTGGACCTTCCGGTAGTAGGGAGCATTTCTAACCTATAGGTCTGCTAAGAGAGGACCCAAGAACATCTGTGAAGTGCGTCCATGTGAAGTGCATCCGTGTCTTGACTTCCCTTTCATATGACCTAAGTTGATGCTTGTATGGGGTTGGTCCCCAATCTCATCTAAAGCTTTCTTTCGACCATGTGACAAGTGATGCCTGGAGGGATGGAACAATGACAACTTGCGGTAGTTGATCCCATGATTTAGCTGTAGATATGGAGAGTTGTCTTGATACGACAATTGCTTGGCCATAACTCTTTTAGAGTTTGCAGTCAACTATTGTTGTAGGTACTCGGGTGGCTAGGGAGGCTTCTCAGTGAGGGTGACTGGGAAGCAATAGAGGGTTGCCATGGTGTCTTGGGTTGTAACCTGAGGTTAGGGATAGATCACATTTGTGATTGCCGGTAATTCAGGTGTCTTTGCAAGAGTTATAGGCTTTGGGGTGGCGTGAGGGCTTGTAGGAGTTGATAAGGGGTTTGAAGGGCCTATGAAGGGTTTTGGAGGTTGGTTGTTGTTGTTGCGGTGGATGTTGAAGGGTTGTAAGAGGGTAGAAGTAGCAGTAAAATAGGCAGAGGTCGGTGGGGGTGGGCAAAGAATTGTGGGTCTTCATTGTAGTGATGTGAAGGTGGACATGACGGGTGCGGCCTATGGTTCGAGGATTTGGTGACCTTGGGTTTTATTTGTCAAGGGTTGGCGAGTGGTTTGAGATGGTCGTCAACTCGGGTTTAAGCATCATCCCCCCCCTTTAGGTGTTGTTAGGGATGGTCGTTAAGGGATAAGTGCTAGGGTTTTGGTGAAGTAGAGTTGCAACTGGTGATCCGAGACTTTGAGGCGAGCAACATGTGGTGGGGTTGTTATGTTTGGGAGGGTGGTGGAAGATTTTAGGTTAGGCTTTTGAGGCTTTGGGTTTGGTGGAGTGTATATGGAGTTGGTGGAAGGATGATGAGGAGTGGCAGAAGCCCAACAACCATCGATAGAGGGTTGGCAAAGTGGCCGGAGCTGTCATCTCTTCAGGGTTAGTTACTTGCACGTCATTGACAGGTGGTTGAAAGTAGGAATGGGTGGCACCAAATGGGGCAAAGAAAGGTGTAAAAAGGGCTTGGGCACTTAGCTCGTTAGCACAAGCTATTGGGGAGGCCCACCAGCTACTTGTCTTTTGTTCGTTTCATTCATCATGTTGTGGATATCATCAAGGCTGTTAAATATCTCCAAATTCTTCAATCTGCTTGATCTTTTCAAAATTTGCATTAGAACTTCTTTCATTGAGTTTGATATCAATTTGTTAGGGATTTGATCTAAGCCACGTCAGTAGTTCCCATGAAATTAGATGAATTTGAGGGACTATGAGCTTAATTGAATTTTATTAATTGGGCATGGGTGAGAATTAGAATTGGGGTTTATGATAACTTAAAAATAGCAAGAGGAGAGCCATAGCTATTTGCAATTCTCTCGGCTTGTCATATTAATGAGATCTTAGCCTGGTATTCATATGTGAGTACAACCATAGGTTAAGCCCTTTAGATGAATATCTCTAATATCTATTAAGAATCATTAAGAATCTGAATTTTTTCTCTCCTAAATAATATCTTATTCTTAGCTAAATATGACTAGAGCTGGCAATCGGACGGGTTGGGTTATTATCGGATCGGGTTACATGATAATCGGGTCATATCGGTTTCAGATAATCTCAAATCATTTTGTCGGGTCGGGCTGGGTCAGGTTTGATTCGGATCAACTCTATATCGGATAATCTCGGGTCATTCTAAGCTCTCGGATTGGGTCTGATTGAGATCGGATGGACTCGGATTCGGGTAAATTTGGGTTGTTCTAATTTCGGTTTGGGTTCGGATCAGGCTTGGGTGAGTTTGAATTATTATTTTTTCAGGTCGAATTTGGATTAGATTTAGGTCATTTCATATTTGATTCATACTTATGTCATTTTCTTTCTTTTTTATTGAAAGCTAATTATTTTGAGATCATTTATTTTAATTTATCTTATTCAATTAAAAGTAAATTATTATATTAATAGTTTTGGGGTCTTAGAATTTTTTGTCATTATTTCATCTTTGGAGATATATTTGACGGTTCAAATTTAAAAATTTTCAAATCGTATCACTTTTCTTTGTTTGTTAAGGTATAACTTATAATTCAACTCCATTATTAGCCTGGTCATATTGAGTTTGGGTATTATTTTAAGTTTATATTATATTTATATCTTGTACGCTCTTTACATAATATTAACTTACAATAATCATTGATAATTGATAACAAATGAAGGCTTTTAAAGTTGTACTTATCATATTATTTTTATAAGAGATTTATCACATCATATCAACATAATTTTAATAAGTATAATAATAATAATAATAATAATACAAAATAATGATAACAATAATAATAGTAATTAATGAATATCAATTATGGCAAAAATAATAATAACAACACATTAGTTTTTTTTATATATATTTTGATTTAATCTTATCAAGCTAAATAAGATAAAAATTAGATAAAGTAAGTAATAATAACTATTATTGACAAAAGAACAACTAATATTGACTTCTTACTATTTAACATTGTTGATGTAATAAAAAATATTAGTCTTCAATTTTTATAATGAATAAATAACATTCTCACTCTATATTTTCCCTGCTTTCCTATGATGTTGTAGTTGCTATATTGTAAGGTATGACCTTATAGATAACATATAGTGTTCAAGGCTGCACTGTTATTATATTATGGTACTAGATGGAATCACGGAAGTGAACTAATATTTAGATGACATAGTAGAGTTTTTTCGTTTTTTTCTCTACTTTAATATTGGTATCGATGGATATTGTATTTGTATATACATAAGTGATATAAATTTTAAGAAAGTATATTGTTTCTAGATTTTGATGTCAGTGCTAGTATGGATTAGTTGCACATATATATTATTTCATGTTTTATGAAGTTTTGGAAATTTTGAGTTATGGGTTAATGTTAATTTTCAGGTAGTACCGGGTTGAATGTTTATAGATTTATAATTTTTCAGATAATATCGGATTTCGGATAAATAATGGATCGAGTCGGGTTATTTTGGATTTATAGTTTTCGGGTTATATTGGGTTTCGGGTGAATAGCTGGTCGGGTCGGGTTTATTTCGGGCTACGATTTCTCAGGTTATATCGGATATGTATCGGATCGGGTCGGATAGGTTTCGGGCTTTTAATTATTCAGATAAAATCGGATCGGATTTCGGACGGATCGAGTCTGTATTCGTCGGATTTTTCGGGTCAGGTTAACTTTTGCTAGCTCTAAATATGACTAATAGCTACTAGATAAGCCTAGATATCAATAATAAGTAAATAATAGTTAACTTGCGGCAAAAGTAATATTTTGCCCAAAGGGTTATGTAAATCATGCCCTAACACTACTATTGTGCGGCTGAAACTATCATCCTCCACCCTATGTTGTTGGTGATAGTCCGGCAAGCTGCATTCACCTTTCTTTGGCTCTTCCTTTCAAGTTTGATTATCAGGTCCTTCCAATGTCGGGTTCTCTGTTGCTTTTGTTTTCAGGCTTGTCATACTAGGTTGAGGAGGGGGGACGCGCTTCAAATGATTCAAAATCTGCATTTTATGGGTTAAATATGACTTATTACATGTCTCGTGTTTTAGTCGATCTATCTACTATGTGTGTGCATACTCTGGAGGGGACACCCTGTTGTTTAGAGTCACCATCCTCAAAATCTTGATATGGAGTCTATAACCGATATTCAACGACACCAAAAATTGAGTCAATTGACCAACTTAAAAAATAACGACTATTATTAAGTTGACAATTTGAAGATAGTCTCTCTCTTTGGTGTATCTTTGGGACAAATGAGGTGATTAGGGATTCTAGTCCCAAGTCCCACTAGGTTTAGACTCAATAGTGGCTAGTTTACGATGTTAGGGTTTGAACAATTGAGGGCAAAAGGGAATTAGTGGTAGAAGGGCTATATAATAAGGGTGAGGAACTATTCGGCTTCCAAGGGCTTTAGGTAATTTAGGTGATGTGCCGGATAATTTAGTAATCCACATTAGCTCATTTAAAGATGATCCTTTTGAGAATTACATAGCAGTTGAGATCTTGAGGACAATCTCAAACTTCGGAAGGGGTGTGACCCTATGATGTAAGAGGCCTTGTTAGGGAGGCTAAGAGCACCCAATCTAACTTGGGATTATTTTTCATTAGCTATCTTTAGTTAATAAATGCTTTTAGCTCATGTTTTGGTGTGGACAATTATCTTTTAGTGGTGTGATTATCTTTAGGGGCCTAGGAGATAAATTATCTTTAGGATATTATTATGAGTATTTATAGGATTGGCGCTCGATATAATTATCATTAGTTTATGATAGTTATAACATTTAGTAAGATATTAAGAGTCCTATCTATCCGGCTTATATAGCCACTATAAATGTCTTTTATTATCCCCAAAAAAAAAAAAACTAAACTAAACTTAAGATGGTGAAATTGTTCCTGAGTGGTTGCATGGAAATGCCAAAATTGTACCTAGGTGGTTGAAGGAGAAAGGTTTATAGTACAAGATGGAGAGAGGATATTGGTTGTGCAGAAATGCTAACCCCTTGTTTTGCATCCCTGAATCATTTTGGGGACAAAAGTGATGTGAGAAATGGCTACTGTTTTTTATTAAAAATAATTTAAATTAAAATATGTAAATTGGAAACAAATAGTGGCAAACAAGGATCTATGATTCATTGTTGTTCTAACTCTCCATCTTTTGCCACTCGTCATTGTTATTGCTTCCACTTCGATTAGATGATGCTTCCTGTTTGGTTCGATAATTTTTGTTGTATGAAAAACTTGAATTAGGGGAAAATATGAGGGAGGAAGAGGAAGGTAGAAGGAACATTTGAATGAGGCTTCATTGATGAACAACTCCAATTTTTTAGCTTTTCTCTTTCCACGTTAGCTTCCTAATGAACGTCTTCATACTTTAACATGTTTGGGGTGTTCCAAATCTATTGTGTGGGTCCGATTTTGGGCTAAAAAGTAAGGTTTACATTTGAGGTGGGTTAAAGTAGTATAACAAATCTATTAAGACATAATCAAGAATTCTAACTATAAAATAGAATAAAAAGTAGATATTTTATTTTAATCCTTAGCCTTTGGGATATATACATGTATGTTCATTAATTAACGTACATGTGTGTGTGTATTTGTTGTTTCCTATTGCTTCTTATTTTATTTTATTTTTTTAATAGAATCGTCGTTTCCCCTACGTCCTCGTTGCTGTCTCCATGCAACACCATTAACAAGAAGTTGATTCCTTAGTTGACTATCCTCCCTTCTCTCTCTCTCTCTCTCTCTCTCACCTTGCTAGTTGTGTACTCCCCTACACCACCCTCATTGTCGGCCTCCTTTCTTGTAAGGTGGTTGTCACCACTTTTCGTCCATTTTAAGCACTCACATAAGCATCATCCTCTCAACGCCTACATACCCTTCCAAGCATATTTGAATGAGTCATGTAAATATGGATGGTCCCTTGCTACAGTACTGCTATCAGTATTATATAATAGATATTGCTCAGTGGCCCTTCAACACTAGGGGCTTTAGGGTATGTATCTTTGAACATGTGACAAATGTGGTATTAAAGTAATTTGTTGTTGGTTCAATCAGCAAGCATTTCTCCATGCTCTTGAGTGTACCCCAATGGGACTGCAACTTCAAGTACATTGATGGGGCGTTAATGGACATGGTTTGATGTTGAGCCCACACCATTGGATGAGTTTTTAGGGTTGACGAGATAATCATGGGATGCAGGTGAAAGCATTGCGATGGGTGATGAATATATTGTGCCAAATGCATTTGAGTGCAAGATGTATGTTAGTTCCCGAGTTTCAAAAGTTGGTGCTTGTATGGTGCATGGAACTTTTCCGTATTGTATGGGGCACACTCTTTAAGATGTAAGGAAATGATGCTATAATCCTTGCGTTTGACAAACAAATGCACTTGTTTAGATTGGGGCAGAAGTCTCAATCCTTTCCTTTCTCAAGCATAAGTCTCAATCCTTTCCTTTCTCAACCATCTTACAGATCAGTACGCCTTATTAAGTGTCTGATGAACACTAATGTCAATATTATGAATACATGTTATTAGTGTGGGATATTATGCATATTCAACATGGTGACTTTTTACATTGTGATGAGTTGAGGCCCAAACCTCATAGTGTGTGACACATGGATTACAAGCATAAATGGTAGGTGGGGTTATGTTTGAAGGTCTAAGTCAGCAAAAGGAAGGAAAGAGGAGATTGGATAGGATCCAAATGGCTGGACCCTAACTGGATGAATGAAATTGATACTATAGCTAACTTAAAATGTATTTGAACATTTATACTAGTCAAAATTTTCTATATATGTTTCGCCCTTTTTTTCTTACTAATACATACTTCTAAATAGCTCTTTACAGACTTTCTTTGTAGTAGTTTCTGGCTAGTGAGACCTCATTTATATTTGCGTTGTTCCATAATACTCCATCTGTTTCTGAAGGGAAGTTTTTTTAACTCAATTTTTGTTTTAAAATGAAAGTTGTTTTGGAAAAGTTAATACTTACTTTTCATTTTTACCTTTACTTTTTCTCTTTCTTCTTCTATGCATTAATTGACACAGTATTTTAGTATAATTGTCATATTAAGGGTATACTTATTACCTCTTAAAATAGTGTGTATTTGAATATAATTGACATATGCTAAAAGGACTTCCTTTTAGAAACGGAGGGAGTAAAAAAGTTATCAATTGAATATAATAGATTGCTTATTTGAAGAAGTGAATTTTACATAATTATATGATTATATTACCCAAGATTCAAGATTGAAAGTCAGTTAAAAAATTTATATTGATACTTTAATATAAGATGTGTCGAGTATGCCTACATTAATGTTCGGGCATGATAAAGTTGTTATAGGTACAAAATAACCTGTTAATGTAGGTTTGGTGGAGGTAGTAGCCCTATGGGCCCGACCTCTTTGACCAGCTTGACCTATTAGGCTTTTGAAGTGGCTCAAATGGCATGTACCTACTAAATTTTTGATAACTATTGTAATTGGAAAACGTGGTACATATTTTTCCAAAGTATAGTGAATGTTTGCTTCTTCTTCATGCATGGGTGTAATGGGACCTTTTACTTTTCAAGTATATGCGCGTCTGTGTATATTATTTTTACCTGATTCGTGTTTGGGCAGAATTGGGATTTGAGATTTATATTAGGTTGGACTAAATCAGATCAAGTGAAACTGGCTTTGGCCCAGAATTGGCTGGTTTTAACCAAGTTGGGTAGAATCAGTTTTATTGTGGCTTGGATAAGCATGAAGTCAAGTTGTTTTGGGTATAATTTTTTTGGGATGTGTTAGTCTTGGGTGAGCATTGGGTAGGATTGAATTGATTCCAGATTTGTAATTTCTTGGGTTTTGACCATGTTGTGTCTAGTTTCCCACGTCACATGAACCTTTGTTAACTAGTTTGTTAGCTAGTTGCATACTTGCATACCTGTGACTAAGATTTTCGGTTCATTGGTGTTTTTTCCTCTGTGGGAAGTGATTGATGAGAGCTGAGAATTCTGCAGCGAAGTATGTTTTTGAGGGTTCATTGTATTATACTAGGATAAGAGGCTGTCGAGGAGTTCATGTGGGCCACTCTCTTGTGGTTTGGCAGTCTGAGAGCTTTTGAATTAGAAGCTCATGCATAATTTTGAATCCAAATTGCCTTGGATTACACGACGTTTCGTGAATGAGTGGTTTATTCACAGTTTTAAGAATCATAATGCTGATGGATTGGTTTCATAAAGTGTGATCCACTGGTTCAAACTAATCAGATTTAGAAAACTAGGTTACACTATTTTACCAAATGCGTAAAAATATAAAAATAAATCTTTGATAAATTTTACTCAAATAAAAGTAGAAAAAGGTAGTGTAAAATATGAACCTATATCTCACTCGTGCTTTCTTTATATCGGTCCAGGTTCAAGAGGTAGTATCTAACAAATAATAGGGGGCTAGGGGTTATAGAAGTAATATGGTGGGATAAGGAGGAAATTGATTTTGGGAAAAATAAACAAAACTTATAATTTTAAGAGTTTACATAGGATTAGGAAGTCTTATTGATTTTACCTCAAATTGTAAAATCCTTACCATGATTCTACGATTTTGAGATTATAATTTATACCTATAATTTGGATGTTTAGTAACCTTTGGATTGTAGAATCGTGAGATCCACACCATGATTTCAACCTTCTCAATATTTTTCACTTGTTTTCTATGCGACGATAGTCGACCATACTATTCTGTTTATGTCGATCAGTTTCTTTTATGTTTCACATATAAATCAAAGTGGTGATCGGACATTTCTTTTGACTAATTGTTTGTTGTATGTTTTATTGATGTCATTTAACTGAATTCATTTGTTTTTGCTTGTGTTTTAAATTGGCAAAGCACTTCACAGTCACATGTTATTAGTTGTAGCACTCTCCGAATTGTATGACTGTATGTTATGGTACTCGCGAAATGGCTTTCTTAATTTGTGATCGCTTATCTTTGATGCCAAGTGTCAATAGAGGTGAAGTGATCCGACTAATGTATACTCGCTTATATTTGTTGAAAAAGATTCTTGCAGATTAATGTGTGGACGTTATTAGACCGCAGGAATAATCAGATTGCATTAATGTATACTTTGCACCACTCTTGGGACTTCGCTGGTGTTGGGCCTCTATTCTCAGTTCATTTGGATATTAGGACTAGGAAGATGCGGGGGCTATCCTGGCTGGATCATGTCTGAATGTATGCAACTTCGCTGCTGCCGAAGTTGGCTGTCACCCAGAAGATCCTGTTCTTGAGGCATCTTAAATGAGGGGTTGCATTGCATTTGTTTCCAAAGAAGTTGGAACTGGCCTATGGAATTAGAGTAGCTCATCTGGCGCTTCTTTGTTGACTGTAACGCACAGGCTTGAGTGTATGACAAATCCAAGCTCGTGGACTTTGAAGGCACCAGGAACCTTTTTCCTCGCTGGCTGAATATGTATTAAATTTTATTTTTGTTATTTTTGTTTATACCCTGCTGCTAGTTGAAGTGTTGTCTGTTGGGTTAAATGATGTATAGAAGTGAATGGGTTCGATTTCTCGAAAGGATTCCTAATCCTCAACTTTTCGAGGGAATCCTTCATAGTGGCTGCGAATAATTGATTGGTTTTTTCCTTTTTCAATTTTTTTGACTTTGGTTCCATAAGAACAAGTCAGAAAGATTGGAAAATATAATCCTATGATTTGATTCGTTCTCAATGGGCATGAGATGATAGTTTTAGAGTGATTACTTTGTTGATGAATGCTCCTATTACATTCTAATGAGAACCATGTACCATCTACATAGAGAACTGCTGATCGCATTATAGCCCGTATGTGCCAAGTACAGGTTCATTCTTCAAGTAGTACCGCAATCATAGGGTAAGAAGCTTGTTTGGCTTTGGTTTGGTTTGAAAAAGTAGATTTTCGTAATTGTGATTAAATAATTTCAATAACAATAATGTTTGTTAATGCTTTGATAAACTTAATTTTAGAGAATAAGTTAGCAAAAATATTTTTATGAGTAGGGATGATAATGAGCTGGGTTTAGATTGAGTCTAATAGAGTTCAATTCTAGATCTGTTTAGCTCTAGAAGATTTAGGCCATTAGGTTTTAAAACATTGGGTCCTGGTCTCAAATAATTATATTCTTCATGGATCTAGTTATTTTATGTTTTAAAAATATGTTTATTCTAGTTATAAATGATATATTTTTTTTACACTTGTTAAAATTTTATGTTTATATAAATAAAAAAACTTATATTTAAGCATAATAATATTCTACAATCACAAAATTAAGAACTAAAATTAAAATCAATCACTTGGTATGTTATTGTGCTACAACGTACACATAAATTCATTTTGAGTTGATTTAAACACCTATCCATTAGGCTAATAAGTCACTACTTATAAATAAAAGTACTACAACAAAATGTAATTGTACAAACAACAAAATAAAAATAGTATTTGCTTCCACTCTTGTCTAACACTAACAAATTTATATAATTATTTTGAGCCCACGTTCCTCAATCAACACAATAGTAGAGCATGTCCTTGACGATTGATTCCTTAGCATCAATCATCTTCTTCATTATTTTCAACATCCTAAAAATTTATAAGATTATAAACGTTGGTTTTACTTGGTAAAGTTTTATAGCATAATAATATTTAAGTAACATTAAATAATTATTTATCATATCATAAACATCAATTACTTCTATTCTATCTTCAGTTTAATATCTGAGTCTTCTATCATTTTAGCACATGCATAAGGACTCTCTAATGTATCTTTATACAATATTAAACAAATAAATAATATTTTATCTCATATGAGATAAAATATGTAATAAGTTATAACTAAAGAGATATTAAAATTATCTTTAATGTCTTTAACTATCCAACTTTATAAACATATTAATGCCTCCACAGTTTTTGCTTGAAATCTGGAACAATGGGGACTGACAATCCATTCTCCCGTGCTAAAATCACTTTCTAAAGCTATTGTGGAAATGATAATACCAAGAATATCCATAGCAATATTTTGTAGAATTGGATACTTGAGCCCATTCTTCTAAAAGTTAAAAATATCAAAACGATCACTTTTGGACAATGTATTACTTTTTGAGTAATGATTTAACTCACACCTCACATTTACTTTTCGTATTATAGTTTTCTTACCTAAAGTAAATTCATCCTCCTCGTCATTAATAGAAGTTGAGGTGATGCTCACTTTAGAGAATTTCTTAATGGAGTTTTAAAAGAACCACTAAGCTTACTAAAACTATCAACAACCTTCTTATTATATTCAACCAAGAGAGTGTTAAGCATATTACACGGTAAAACATTGTTTGGAATGTTCTAATTTTTGACTAATAATGTATTGACCTTTTACCACTATTGTAGTGATATTTCACTAGTGAGTTGATATTCTACCATTATTACTTAAAGATAATATTTCACCATTAATGTACCAATTTTTCATCACTAATGAATTAATCTTTCACTCTAATATATATTTTTTTACCAAAAAATTGATCTTTTAATATTATTCTATGTAAAACTGATATTTAACCAAGAATATACTAATTTTTCACTACTATGTCTTGATCTTTCATTACTAATGTAATACTATTTTACAAGCGAGTTGATATTCCATAATTAGTTTACTTCAAACTAATCTTTTACCACTAGTGTACTAAATTTTCACCACAAATGTACTAATAATCCACCATTAATGTATTTATTTTTCACTAGTAAGTTGATATTTCATTAGTATTCTAGTTTAAACATATCTTTCACTACTAATGTACCGATCTTTCACCAACGATATAATTTTTTCACCATTGTTTTATTGAACTAATCTTTTACAACTAATGTACTTATTTTTTACTAATTTTTTTATATCAAAAATATATTAATATAGATCTATATTTATAGAGCAAAAATTTATAAACATTATGGCATATTTTTTCCTATTTTTTCATAAACTAAAATTAAAATAAATTAATTAATAGTACTATAGTACCTATTGCACGGTGCTACATTGTGCAACGGGTTACACATTATAACTTGACACATATAGGAGATAGGTGCAACCTTCTAATATAACTATGATGTTAGTATTTATTTATTTTAAAATATATCTCACGAGGATTATTAGAGAAAAAAAATATATCGTAATGTTTCTATAATTTTTCTCTATAAATTGATACACATATTGATATACTTTTAATTTAATTAATAAATTGATTTTTTTCCAATAAGTTGATCTTCAACATTATTTTGTTTTAAAATGATATTTTTCCACTAATATACTAACATTTTACCCCCAATGTACTAATTTTCCATCAACAAATTGATTTTTTACAACTATTACTATTCTACTTAAAATTTGATCTTTCACAACAAATATATTGATTTTCATTAGCATGTCGACATTTCACCATTATTCTATTTAAAATTGATATTTAGCTGTTAATGTACTAATCTTTACCACTAATTTACTAATCTTTTGCCACTAATATGCTAATTTTTCACCGATGAAATAATATTTTATTATTCTATTTAAAATAATATTTCACCGCTAATTTATCGATCTTTCACCACTAATGTATTGATTTTTCATCATTATTCTACTTAAACTAATATTTTACCACTAATATATCGATATTTCATCACTAATATACTGCTTTTTCACTAGTGATTTGATCTTTCATCATTAATATTGTAATACCCCCAAATTTTATCTAACCCTAATCCCAAGTAATTAATATTTTAACATAATCCTAATTTCATTGGTCCTAAATCTAATCCTAATTCTAAGTTATTAATATTTTAACCTAACTCTAAATCTAGATAATTGTTAAATTAATTTTACCCTAATTTTCTAATCTAAAATTTAAACCAAATCCTAACCCTAACCCTTAATTCTTTATTTATTTTCCCCGTTTCTTTATTTTTTTCTCTTTTCTTTTCTTTTTCTTTTTCTTCCCCTCTTGGCTCTACTGATCTGCTTCTTCCCTTCTTCTTTGAGCCATGCAAACTACTCCCTGCGTGGTCTCTTCTTTCCCTTCCCAACCCCTACACTGATCTCCTTGCTCTACAACCATAGTCTCATTTTCCCTCCTTCCCCAGACCTTAGTTGAGCCAAACCCATATCAAACTCTCCCGACCGTTGCACCATTCGGCAATTCCACACTTCGCATGCCTAAGCCTCTCATCTCCTAAAAATACACCTCTTCCTTCTTAATTCATTTTCTTTTAACCCACTCAATTCCCTTAGACTCCCTCTTCATCCCCTTAACCCTTATGTGTTTCATTTGTTGCATATCTTCCATTTTCATCCCTCGAAGCTCTACATAACTTAACACTCCTTATGTAACTTTGCCCTTAGTTATATCAAGCATGAATATAACAAAGCTTTAATTACGCCGTTCACTCACGTACCAAATTTCTTATCCAACAACTCCAACTCCAACACCGCACAACACAACACCTACCAGCATCACACCCTCACGCCAAACTAGCCCAAGATGTATCACACCCTTACGCCAAACACCCCCCCTCAAAAATACTTCTTAATACAAAATCCCCTAGCTATGTCAAGAGTCCATGTTTCTCCCCCTATTGTTGCACAAAATTCTGTCGTAGCTAGCCCGAGGCTTACCCGATTTAGTTTGCTTCAAATTTGCTCCATCTTCTACCCTCCTTTGCATTCTATTTTTCTTGGTTGTTTTCTTCAATTCTAATGTTTTATCATTATTGATTCTTATGTGGTTTTTAGTGGTATTAGAGGAGGAGTATTAGGTTATATGTTCTTGGACACCGGAGATATTTTGGTAAGGGTACACATTATAACTATGGTTTTGTGTACAATGTGTATATTATATGAAATATAATGTTTTGTAGTGTTAGGTGGATAATTTTATTATGATAATGACATTACATTACATGTTGTGTTGTATGATGAAGAAGTGAGAAAAATGTGACAACATTTGATTTTGCATTTTGTTGGATAAGTCGGGTTTTGCAAGTAAAAAAGGTTGGCATGAATAGTTTATCCAAATTGGGCTATGATATTTTTTTATAGTAGACTTTGTATTATGCATTATGAATACTAATATCATATTCCAAAGGGTTTTGAGTCATCTTGAAAGCATAACCGATAAATCGTAGCTAAATCAATTTACCTACAAGCTCAAATAATGACCAACATATATTCATAAATCATGAATATATAATTCACAAAGAAAACCCAAAATTGTCAATAGCAGCTTTATTATCTTAAATAAGGATATAGAAAAGAGAAAGGCCTTCTAGCAAAAGGTTTGACAATTAATTTATGTATTTATATCTTAAAAAAATTTGTATCATTATCATGTAAGATGTATATATTTATTCTGTAAGACGTGTGTGTGTGTGTGTGTATATATATATATATTGTATAAGTCATGTATTTATATTATAAAAGATGTGTGTGTATTCCATAAAATGTATATTAATAGTTTACAAGATGTTTATATTATAGAGTGTAAGATGTGTATTTATATTGTATAAGATGTATACATATTTTACAAAACGTGTATTGATATTATGTACGATATGTATAATTCCAGCATAAATTAAAGTACAAACTTAGTAAATTTTACACCGTCACCGTATTTTTCACTATAGACCCAGAAAATATATGTTCGTACCATATAAAATGAGCATTTATATTATGGAAAATGCACATTTTAATTTGTATAAAAAAATTGGACATTTTCCACCCACCTCAGTAAATTCCAATTTAGACTTAAATTTTTAAAAAAGAAATATTGTCCTTAAATAACTACCTCGCTAATTAATTTAATTTTAAGATAAAAAATTTAAATCAATCGTATGTAAATGTATAAAATACTTATTTCTACTACCGACAAGCTTTTTGTTGAAAATTTTCCGTCCAATACTATTGAACTTGAAATTTTAGTAGATGTTTTTGCAGGAAAAGAGGGGAAACAAGTAAGTAATTATTGTAACTGTTTTAAATTTTCGTAATTGATTTACAAATACATTTTTTACTACTGATTAAAAAAAACCAAATAAACTAGCTTTGGGTCATGAATATTTATAACTTACAAAAAAGGTAATCCAAGAATGAATAGAAGTAAATGGTTATGGTCAATAGTTAATAAAATCATTGCTAAAAATAAAAAAATTATCCAATAATGAATGAATATGTATGTATGTATGTGCATATATAAATGGTTATGATCAATAGTTCAGAAAATGATTGCTAATTTGTTTTTAAAAGAGATCAGTAAACTTTTTGAAATTATTAAGTGTTGGTGATGTCATTGTAAAAAAAGGGGTAAAATTGCACGCTTCCAGTATTTGAAGTAAAGAAAATGATTACTAATATACAATTTGAGAAACCATGATGAATATCACGACGGAGGGAGGTAAAGAGAATAAATGGGAGGAGGATTTATAGGAGGAGGTGCAACATTTTAAGAAAGTACCATCATATAAATATATATCGACATCTTGTTATTAAGAGTTGCGTGAAAAATTAAGAATTTAAAAATTCAATAAGAAATCTAAAAAATGTACATCAGAAAAATCTAGTTGTAACTAATATAATACTCCATTTTTTAATGTATTATAATGTATTTTGATTATATTGGATTATATTTTGAAAATATTATACTGCATTTGAATATTTAAAAGTATGTTGTACTATATTAATACATATTGAAGTATGTTATATAGTATTTTTAGTGTATTCTACGGTATAATATACTTTAATGTAATATACTTTTTTTTTACCAATTATATGTAGCTCATTATGAATATTAATATAGTAGGAGGATATTTCAGATACTAATCCAATTTACAAAATGAGGAGCAAATATTCAATCCGACAGGCGATAGGTATAAATATATGATTTTACATACTTCTTTTGCAATCCGTCTCAAATAAAAAGTTGAAGGAGAGAAATATTATATTCTAATGTTTGATTGTATAATGAATTAAAAAAAATAAATCAATAGTTAATGTGTTAATGACTTGATGATTTGAATGAATCTCTTTGTTTTGTTAAATATTTTGAAACAATAAAAATATGAAGTTGTCATTAATTTTTTTTTGAAATTTAAAATCATAAATAATTACGTGAATAACAACTATGTTAAGGTATTTTTTAAATAAATGGTTATATAAACCCATTTATTCATTTTTTTTGATGTCGAACATGCCCAAAAACTGGCATAGACATTTATTTAATTTATTGCCTTATCTATTTGATTCAATGCAGTTCTAAATTTGCGTCTAAAAACTTTTGCTCGTGATAAATTAATAGTTGCTATAAGAAATCACTTTAATTTCATTAGATGGTGATGTATACTAACCTATCTTGTGGGGTGCAATGTTTTGGTTTGTGTCATTTTCTTCTTTCTGTTTTACTATATATAATTCAAAGTCTTTTATTTAGAGTCCTCAAAAAAATGTCTCTTGTTTGGAGAAAATGCATAAGCATATTACACATATATAGGACATTATCATTTTTTCATTTACATATGCTAATTGATTTTATTTTATTTTTACTATAAAAACATTCATGTATATTATATTTTACGAACATGAATATTCGTGCATCGTACCGGAGATAATTGAGTTTTGATAATAGAGAAAATATTGTAAAAGAAAAAAGAAGATAAATTATTAGTAAATTCGATCATAAGATTCGTTATTATATAGTATATACTACTACTAATTTAAGATTAATTTACTCCGTTCGACTGGCGGTTAGCCTTGAAAGATGAAAAGAAGAAAACAAAGCTGCTCCTATTTATTTCTTCTGACTGATATGTCGAAGTTTTGATTAGAAGTTAGATCTAGCAGCTATACAGAAGAGGCGGAAGATACAGAAAATGGGATGGGGATGGGCGACAGTGGAGGGAATAGAGGTGGTTGGTTCGCTGGTGCTTCTTGGATGGGCGGGGCTGTGGTTCCTCAACCGTCGACTATACAAAGAGTACGAGGAAAAGAGGGTTCTGGTTCAGATCATATTTAGCGTCGTCTTCGCCTTCTCCTGTAATCTACTCCAGCTCGTCCTTTTCGAGATCATTCCTATCCTCTCCAAAGAGTAAAGACCCTTTTATTTTAATTATTTCTACCCTTCACCCTCAATTTCTGTCACTTAATTGTACTGGATACTTGATAACATCGTTCATTAGCTTCTACTTTAGTACTTTGGGGCTTTGACGGGGTGGCCTATGTAGAAGATTGAATTACGTAGCGATAATTGATAACTGCATCATTATGGTCTTCTCAGATAGTGAAACCTCCCGAGTTGCTTGTAAAATGTCCTTATTCTCATATTTCACGAGACCTGAAGTCTCTTTATTTCTTTTCCTTGCAGGGCTAGATGGATGAACTGGAAGCTAGATATGTTCTGTTTGATATTATTGCTTGTATTCATGCTGCCTTATTATCACTGTTACTTAATGCTCTGCAACAGTGGTATGCTTCTTCCTCTGTTTGCCTAGCTCCGGTCATTTCCAACACTGTTGTTTCTTTTTCTTTCACCTTCATTGATATGTGAGAAAATGGTTCATGACGTCTGCGTTCAGTCTCTGTCGTATCACTTAAGCCTGAATTCACAGAGTAGGGTCAACTTAACTTGGTCTTAAGGATGTCTGGTCTAATATTAGCTTCAAGTATTCCAACTACACTTTAGCTGGTGTTTCCTTATATGCCTCCGTTTGTTTTGTTCCATAATTTTTGCTAGATAAGAGGCTTCATTGATAGATAACCAAAGCTGGCATTATACATAAAACAAACATGGCATGCTGCTAAAATCATTAGTATGATTGCTTGAAGAGACTATGCCTGTGGGATCAATTGGAAAAATTTCTCTTTGTGGAGCAGATGGGGTCATGGGCTTTAATGGCATCTGTGAATCTCTTTTCTTTGTTCTTTTGTATTTTTAAGGATTTGGACCGGTTCTATGATATCCAGCTATATATTCATATGCTATACGCACAAGCTATCTCATATCTTAGGCTTTGTTGCTTGAAGCTATACCCAATATAGGAGTCAACGCTATAACCTAAAAGGATGGACAAGATGTCATGAGCTCAAAAGCTATGACTCTGATGCCATAAGGGAGGCCTACAACCCCAATGCCTTATTGAACAACCATGCTTAATTTGCATAATGCCTATAATTATAGCACAATTGCAATGTAAAGAAATGGACACTTGAGTGTACTTGAGGCATAATATCAACAATAAATGAGTCGAAGTCATTACCTTAAAGAACTTTCGTAGGTGTCATTTGCTCAAAAGCTATGACTCTGATACCATAGGGGAGGGCTACAACCCCACCATGCTTAATTTGCGTTACACCTATAATCATAACACAATTGAGATGTAAGGAAATGGACACTCAAGTGGTACTTGAGACATAATATCGACTATATATGAGTCAAAGTCATTATCTTAAAGAACTGCCATAGGTGTCATGTGCTCAAAAGCTATGACCCTGATGCCATAGGGGAGCTGCAACCCAACCATGCTTAATTTGCATAACACCCATAATCACAACACAATTGAGATATAAGAAAATGGTCATTTGAGTGATAATTGAAACATTATATTGATAATATATGAGTCAAAGTCATTACCTTAAAGGACTGCCATAGGTGTCGTGCTCAAAAGCTATGACCCTAATGCCATGGCGGAGGCCTGTAATCCCAATGCCTTATTGAACAACCATGCTTAATTTGCATAACACCCATAATCATATCACAATTGATACGTGAGGAAATGACCACTCAAATGGTACTTGAGATATAATATCAACATTATTATATTATATGTGTACACATATGGCTAATCCGCAGGATACATGCAAAGCATTAAGGCTGTCATATTCTCCCCTTTCAAGCCAATCAAGGTCCCGATATTGCTTGTTCACGCCTTGGACATTGCCCCTCCATCAGATAATCTTGAGAAGCTCATCTAATAAGTAACATTAACATACATTGCTCCATCAAGCTTACTTAGCACCAAACATCTCACAAAGAACATATTATTGTAGCATCTTGTCCCACAACTTCAACTAGACAACATAGGAGTCAAATTTGTTACCTTAAAGGATTAAAATGGTGTCACATGCTTGGAGGATCCCCACAACTTTAGTGCCTTATCGAATAACCAAGCTTAATATGCACAACACCTTCAACTATAACCAAATTGAGATGTAAAGAAAGGGAGACTTGAGTGGACCTGAGATGTAATATATATTTTCTTACTTCAAACCAACTATTGCCCCAAAATTGCTTGTTCATGTATGACGTTATTGCTCAAATAGATGATCTTGCAAATCTCGCTCAGTGCTCCACTACTCCACATAGCTACGTTATATCTGAACATGTCGTGGAGAACATAATGTTGCAACGTGTCATTCCACAACTCTAACTCTTTCACACCCAATACTCATTTTGTTGCAAGGGCCTCGTCAACATATTTTAATGGCTTATATCCCATATCAAGCCATGCCTATTGACTCCTATCCATGAATTCAGGCAACACACATGAAGCAAGGCTTAGTTCCCATCATGGTTGTCTATTCACCACTTGAATACACCACAGTCCACAAGTGAGATATCTACTCTACCCTTGGGGTATGTCCACAACACAATAATGATTAGTAGAAATGAGTTTGGTATTACTTGTCTTATGCCCAGAGACTACAATTCCTTAGGCGAGGCTTGCCACTCTATTGCTACATGTTGAGAACATGTATAGCATTTACAAATATAACAGAATTGAGATGTAAGGAAAGAGGTACTTGAGTTGTATTTGTGGTATAATATCTACATTGGATCACACTAGGATTCATGAAAGCGCTCACATTTATATGATTGATTTGCATGGTGCTTGGAGAGGATTGAGTGGTAGAAAGGGTGTTTGTGAGCTCTTATTGGGAATTGATAGGTCATCTTCAGCCTGGCAATTAGGTTATAAAGCATACAAAGGTATTGATTGCTAAATAGTGACATTTGCTCTGATAGTGACATTTTTATTTAAGGCTCCAAGAAAGGTGATGTAAGGCTCCAGGGGACCAAGGTTTCATTGGTTCGTAACTATTATTTATGGTACTGAGGATTGATTTATGGAATGTTGTTGTTGTTGAGTTGTTTGCATAAACTTGAGAAGGTGACTAGCAAGTTCATCTTAAAGTTATCTATATGGTTTTGACTCACAGAATGCTAGACTGCTTACTTTTATGGATTGATTTCTTTGTATATTTTGTTAAGGGAAGGGATAATATTGTGCTAGATCATGATGGAAGTAGATTTGTAGAAAGCTTACTATGCCATGGAATGCTGTTAATGGACTAGGTCTTATATTGGGGGTTTCCTTTACATTTTGTGAAGTCGTTGATTTGTTGCATAACTGTTTGTCTCTTTCTCGTTGGTGCTTAATTAATGGTCTAGTCACACCTTGCCTTTCAAAGGTAAAAAGGGGTCGAGACAAGATGATCTTCTATCACCATGCTGGTTTTTGATGATAATTGAATATTTTAGTAAACTGCTTGAATATTCGTGGCAAGGATAAACTTTCATTAGTGTCCAAAGTGTGAAATTGAATTTGGTGAATTTGTATGACAAATTGCTATCGTGCAAGGTAGATGTCACACAAATTTTGTGGCTTTCTCAAGGTTAAACTAGTCTCAAGGTTAAAAGGGAAATATAGTGTGTTTTGATTGGAAAATAACGGACTTGGTTATCGAAACTTCTCTTTTTTGCTGATAGGCTTTAGTTGCAAAATCAACATTGGCAATACCTAGGCATCCATTGAGATGTGTTTAAGTCCGTTGTTTGTGCTTTCCATGAAAGTCATCACAAAATCATGATTCATGACCTCATCAGAAAGAGTTGTCCCTGTAAAGAAAGCCTTAGCATGAAGGTGTGTATGGCTGAAAAGGAGGTGTATTTTGGCTGAAAAGGTATTGAGCCATTTAACAAAATTGTAGTTAGGAAGTTCTTATGGAATATCACAAAGGGAAGAATATTGTGGATCAAATGGATCAACATGGAGTGCTTAGATAGAGATATAGTTTGAGAATTCGTTCCTCTAAATAGCTCATGGACTTTGAAGATGATTAAGAATATGGGCCAAGTGTTTGATTCGTTGTTTATCACCATGTAAGGAAAATTAAAATGTGCTAGCACAATTATGTGCATTTTTGATAGTGTATGAGTTGATTTGATCCCATTTACCTAGGGTGCCATGTTTTGTAGTTGATTGGTGTCCTTGAGTTCACTAAAACACACTCAAGCTTGTTGCACATGATAAGTTGTGCTTATTAGGGAATTATTGTTAAGTTTTGGTCTGTAGGTATATAGTGAATGTGTTATGTGCGGGTGTATTATGGTTCTTTAAATTGAATCTTGTACAATCCCCTCTTTTGTACCCTTTAGAGATTTGAATCTTTAGATGGGACCCTTATTACCCTTGCTCTTGAACACATGCGTCATGAGGGGGTCTCAATGGTGATGGATGAGGGGGTCTCACAGTTATAGTTAGGGGGTCTCAATGGTGATGGATGAGGGCGTCTAAGGAATTAACTTAATTAGTTAGCTCTTTAGGTTAAGTGTTATTGATAATCATTGGCCCTTTCTATAGAGCTTAGAAAGCTGTCAAAGCTAGGAATCCTAATTTGTTCTAATTATTAAAGATAATTCACACACACTCTTGTAGATAGTTTTCATATACCAATTCAAATCCTAATAGAATAACACTCTAAAGATAATCATACTATCTTGTGCCCCAAGAACTTATTAACTAAAAGAAAACAAGCTAATAACCCTTAATATCTAAAAAGTACTTGGTTGTAGGATTTATTCATCATTTATTCATTGGGTTTGCTTACTTAGAGAATATAGGGTTTTGCAAAGTTGGTCATCCGAAACTTTGTTTTGGAGTATGGAGCAATTATTTGAGAATAAACTTAGGAAAAAAATCGGGTGATTATTGCGGTCTTTTAAGTGATTATTTCAGCCGCATTTTTACTTGGTGATTATTTCAGCTGCTCAAATGGTTATCTCACCCACATGTATTTTTTTTCTTGGTTGGTTTGGTTATTTTTTTCTGTAATCTTTGTAGAAAATAAGCTGAATGATATAGATAAATTATTCCTTTTTAATTTTACTCATTTTATAAAATATACCTCAAACTTAAGTTCAAAACGTTAAAAAAAAATAATTTTTTAACATATATGGTTCATTTTTTATTTACATACGATTCGAATAACTGAAGATATGATAATAGTTCTGATGGTGATATGGGAATGTTGTATTCTAAATCCAAAAAAAAAATATTCTTTTATTTCAAATTTAGACTAGATTATCTTTTCTAGGTACAATACTAAACAACTTTACTAGATTGAACTTAATAAAGTATTAGCGTAGGAGGCTTAATCTCATTGAAGAAATTAGATGGATACTAAAATATATATTTAGAATTACAAAATACATAAAATTTATATGGAATTATCTCACCCGTTTAAGTAATTATTACAATTTGATTGATACTAAAATATTTGTTTAGGATTACAAAACACATAGAATTAAAAGTAATTATCTTGTCCGCTTACATGATTATATACTCTATCTCTTGGTTTTCTATGTTACATCTTATTAATGATTAAATATGGCACCTCTGTGCCATGTTCCTAAGGTGATTATCATTATGTGTTATGGGTAGTGAGGTGATTATCTCACCCGCTCAAGTGATTAACTCTCCCTCTCAAGTGGTTTCTTGCTTATATAGGTGATTATGTGTTACGTGCCTTGATCTTTCGATTTACCTGTTTATAACAACTTTTTCATTGAATGACACCTCCATGCTGTATTGTCACCTGAGTGTATCATGGTGCATAATCGAATTTGCTGTATTGAGTTGTCTTGAATTGCATTTTTGGTTGTACCTATAGTTATTTTGGTGCTAATCTTGGAGTTAAATAATTGTTTCGGTAGTGGAGAATACCAATTCAAATAATTTGAATTTTTTTCTTTTGTTTCATAAGCTTGTGTAGCTGCTGTTTTTTTTTTTTGGTCTGTTTGTCTTATTATCCAAATAATTGTGTTAGTCATGATATTTCTAGGAGGCATGTATAAAAGGAATATGGGGGTTGTTTGGATTTGGAGATTTAATTATTTGGGAAATTTCTTATCTATTAGTTTAAACATTTTTTAAAGTTTTTTAATCTAGGATAATTATTTTTACGCATATACTTCAATTTATGTGTAATACGCCTCTTACCTAAGCTTTGTTTTCATGGTCTGAATTTTTTTGATTGATTTAATGTGATGAGAATTAAAGTACCTAATTATTATCATCATATTTATAAATTTAATAATAAAAAATGATAATTAAAGTTATAATAATTAATCTTTTAATTAATGATAATATTAGTATTAATACTATATTTAAAATATTAGTTATTGTATTAATAATTATAATTATAATAATAAAAATATTTATATTAATAATTAACCAAATAATAATAATTACTACTCCCTCTATTGATAAAAGATTTTTTTTAGCAATTTACTCAATATTTTAGAAGGCAATAAATATACCTGTAATATGACAATTATACCCTTATATTGGAAAGTAATATGACAATTAATGTATAGAAGAATAAAGGGAAGAAGCAGGGATAAAAAAAGAAAGTAACCATTAACTTTTCTGAAAGAACTTTAATTTTGAAACAATAATTTTGAGCTTTCAGAAACAGAGGGAGTATTAGCTTATGATGTCTATCATCAATTTTTAACAACACAACAACAACTATTATTAATAACAAGAATATGATTAATGATCTAATTGGTGCCAATCTAATGTGATATGAAAATGAGATGAGGAAAATAGGGCCATAATCATCTATTTTTAGTTATATGAAAGACTACTCATATGCATTTATAACACGTGCTACTATGCATTGATAATTTTGTACCAGCTCATCCTTTATATTCTGGATATAAGTATTAGTAAATTTTGTAAAAAAGTTTCAGCAATGATATTTGATTTGTAGGATAATTTGCCCCAAAACTGGATAGGATATCCAATCTGGTCAGTCTTCATTTTGTGGATTGTATATTCACTCCAATTTTGGAAAGCAAGATCGGATATTCAGATTTTTTGTTAGTTTTTCATGGGTATCAATTGATTTTACCGATGCCTTTGTTTTTGCACTATCCTACCTTATAGGACCGGCCCAAAAACTGAAGAGGGTAGCAAATAAGTATAGAAGGAAGAAAGAATCGCTTTACATCATTAGAGCCATATTTGCAGCAGCTCTGTATAGACTGTATTATTGAGCAACTTACTGGTGTACTTAGGAAAATGGCCTCTATGGTAGCAAGTAGGTGTTTGTATCCAATGAGGAAGTGGAAGTTGTGAAATCTAGCGAATGGGTGGATTTTCTCATGTGAGTCAGAGTTGTAACGCTCAATTTGGTTATGCTTTTAATGGAATTTATCTTATACCAACAAAAGAATCTTGCTCTTACCGAGCTATCAATAGTGCTTGTGCTTCTATGTTCCCGATTCGACTACTGTAATTATTGATTATGTTGATATTGAATTTCATTATGGAGTTAGGGGCTTAGTTCTTTTATTTTCTGTTTATAACAGGATGGCAGTCAATTCAACTCGTAACCTAATATCTGTTGGTAGCAAATACTTTCCTTCCTAGTATACATTATTGCAGAAGTCCCTTATAATTTTTATGTTTTTTATTCCCCCCCCCCCCCCCCCAAAAAAAAAAGAGAGGAATATTGTTCTACAAGTTGGCCACATTTAAAAAATCTCAGGTTTGATTTTTAGCTGATGGGAGTTTATTATCATGTTGGAGTGCATTTCCCATGTTATGAAATCTTGGTTAGGCCCCGGAGTTCTGGTCATTTGGACCCAATCTTGTGATTATCTACGTTGACATGGTTTTGATGCCAGTTTGGGCTTGATTGTACTGCTTGCGTAATGTTCACGTGTACATATTCATGTTCCTGAAACTTGTATGCATAAGAGGCTTTATTTTTCCATTTTATAATCTTGATATGCCTGTGACTGAGGAGTGGCAAAATCTGTTAGCAGAACTATTGCTTCAGTATTTGTTTTACGAAAATGCCCCTTTTTGTTAATTTAATTTGGTAACCTTTTTGTATTTGTTGCAGGTGTAAGAAAGGAACGAGCTGCACTTGGTGCTATCCTGTTTTTGCTGGGTTTCCTGTATGCTTTTTGGCGCATGGGCATCCACTTTCCAATGCCTTCCCCTGATAAAGGTTGTCTCTAGATTGAGATTGTCTTTCTTCCAATTTAAAAAAGTTCACTCTATCTATCCATGCTTAATTTTTGTTATGGGCTCTGTGTTCTACCAGATTGTTCAGCCTTTCCATCTCATTGATTTTAAAGTCCTACAAGATAGTGATTGAATACAATGTGAAGTTTCATATATGCATGGTGCTTCTTATTCAGAGATGCTGTATAATAGCTTTCTGACTGAAGAACTATCATATCCTGCCTTGACCTAATTCAGATGAAGTTCTACTTTGAAAATTTCCGATGTATTGTGCAAATGTGGTATAAACATATGCAATGTGATAAGAGTGTTTGTAAGTGTGTGAGCAAGAGGAATCAAGAGATTTTGGTGTGAAACATCAATCATGTTCAGGGGAGAATTTTGGATCAACGCTTGTCTATTGCCTTTTCATTTTTCCCACATGTATCATTTTTCTTTTCTGTAATACCATATGTCCCCCTTCAAACAAAAAGTTCAATATACAAAGTTAGAATTCCTTGTCTCAGCAAATGTTTTTCAACTTTTGCTTTCATGTACTTTTGAATATTTATATTTTCATCTTTTCTTATGGTTTTCTTGTCAATGTGGTGTCAATTATGAGCAATTATCATACTACACCCACTTTACTTTCTTTCCATTTGGGCTCTCAGGTTTTTTCACCATGCCTCAGTTGGTTAGCAGAATAGGAGTCATTGGTGTGACTGTTATGGCTGTCTTGTCTGGTTTTGGAGCTGTGAATTTGCCTTACAGCTACTTATCCCTTTTTATCAGGTATCTGCTTCAATTCACTTTTCCATCTTTATTTTATTTTGTATTTTTTCCATTTGCTCTTGCTGCTGCAAACTTTCTTAGATAATGTGGCGGTGCTGTTTCCTGTGGTAGAGAAATTGAGGAATCAGAAATAAGGGCCTTGGAGAGGCAACTAATGCAATCAATCGAGACTTGCACTGCAAAGAAGAAAAAAATCATTCTTTCTCAAATGGAGATGGAGAGGAGTCAAGTATCTGAAGAGGTTTGCCTTGATTTCCTTGCCTTGTACCATCTCTTTCCACACTGTTCCCTGGTCCTTACCAGTCCATTGTTTTCTGCACATGAGTTTTCCAATTTGCTGAAACTGTGCGTTTGACAGACAAAAATACTTTATGTAATCTCCAAATAAAATCAAGCTTTATGCAACTATATAGAGCGAATTCTGATTGAGATGTAGTTGCATATTGGTGTGTTTGAGCTATGGAGCATGGGGACAGCATGCATGTTGCGTCCCTGAAAATTTTGGGGATAAAAACACAGAAGAAACACCGCTTGCTATCCCCAAATCATTTTGGCCAAAAAAATAATATGAAGCCCTCAATACAGTGGAGACCCGCGATGAAGGAAACAGCAGTACAACAATGGCAGAGTTATGAGGATACTGGCATGACAACACAATTCATATTGAAGCAATTACCCTGATGAAGGCCGCAGCTGCAGTCATGATGACAGCAATGCATCAACGACAGTCAGCAGAAGCAACTACTAGCAGTTGCTTTCAATCCCATGCTCACTCTTTCTTCTTGCTCTCCTAGCCCTTTTCTTGTCCTTTGCCAAACTTCCCTCTTCTCTCTTCCTTTGGAATCTTTTCTCTTTCTAATTCAGGTAGTTCCTCATTTTTTCAACATGTCATATTTGGGTCAATTCAACGATTTTTTATTTTTCCAATTTCATTGAAGGAAAACTCATGTCTTTTGAGGTCCTTTGGGGTGTTATTGGAAACCATTCAACAAACTTGAGCCAAGAAGATGCATGACATTAACTTAGGCTAAAGTTGATTCAACTATGGGTGGCTTATTTTACAAATATGGCTCACTTTGGAGCTCAATTTGATTTGGCGCGGAACTATGGTATTCAAGTATTTTGGGGACCTTCAAAATCAAGTTTGGTCAAGGTTCCAACCCTGCATGCACAAGGAAGGCAGCTAGCACCTATGGGAATTTGGCTCCCTTCCAACATTCCTATTTTAGACAAAGTTTGCACCGATGAGACTAACCAAGTTGTCTACTGTTTCCTATTGAGTTGTAGCTGCAAATGTTTAAGGTGCCTTGAAGACCAAAAATGCAGCTCAATCATGATCTCTAACCTGCAGAAGAAGCTGGTTGATTCATAGGGAGATTATTCATCAAACATCCACTATAGTAATGTGTTATTGCTTATGATGGATGCCACAGCTAGCAACCTTGTAACTAGACCTCTTGTGAATTTTAATGTCAGGACTGCATCAAGCACCAAGCCTTGGGAAACCCAAAAGGCCATTCTTGGCATGAAGTGCAAGTTTGATTTCAAAACTAGTCATGTTACATTTCCTTTTGAAGTTGTTACTAGCCTTTTGTATTAGTTGTGTGAGTTAGGCTTGCTTTAGTTGTTATCATTACTAGTAAGCTACTTCGATTAAGTTAGACTTAGTTGGGTCTACTTGTAACCTAGCTAAGTGTCATTCATTTACCTATTCCTTAGTTTTATAAAGGACTAAAGTGATAATGAATGAAGAACAACTTGACTTGATACAAATATGACCCTTGTTTTCCCCAAAGTGGCGGGTGGTCTCTTAAACGTCCATGCACTTTGAATGTTCTACTACACTTTCAAGAATTGTATACCTTAGATGGTGAATCAAGAGCAAGTGATCACTTATCAGGTTTCTAAGTCTTCTTCACTATTTATTCTCTTAAACTTTTTCTCAACTTTCTTGGTGGTGTTAAACACCTTATTCAACCTTGCATCAAACCCAGTTTGGATCCTGTTTGCATCGTTTCCTTTTCTTTTCCTTTCTTTCACTTGACTTGTTTGTGAATCCCTTGTCTACTTTTTTTTTTTAATTGAGAGAGAGTTTTGACGACACTCCCTAATAAAGTAACCAATTTTTAAGTTGATTGGTGCACCAATAATCCAATCATTTATATATTTTTAATTTTTTATGGTCTATAGGTCTAATTTAATTTATGTATTTTACATTTCAAAAGAAATTATTTATATTAAATTCATGTTTATAATACTATCAAAACACTAATCATGTGTAAAACTAGATTACAAAATTTTAATCTAGTTCCCTAACATCCCCGTCCCTCGAAATGCTGTGTCCCCCTTCAACGTCCTTATCCCCATCCCCGTGTGACCTAGTGTTTTAGTGGTGGGTTGTGGGTGGGCCATAAGGTATCTCTGTTAATGGAAAAACTTGGCATGGCTCATCAAATAGAACCTTGCTTTGAATATTATCTGTGTTGCTCAAATTCCGTCTCATCTGAATGTTTGTGCATTCATTCATCTTTTTTCACTGTTGAGGAGCTTGGCCTTAGTTGCATTCCAGTGCATGTTTGTTACTGATTTGCATTTGTTATCTGCATCTTTTCTGGTTGATGCAAGTTTGGCCTACTCTTTTTGTAAAAAATAGGAGACCGAAAAAGATGCACATACTACCCTCTTAAAAGGACAGGTCAGCAGGGAAGCCTTTTCATCTTGCCCCTTAAATCCATCAGCCAACAAAAGAAACAGGAAAAGGGAAAAGTACCTAGTCTATTCCTACCTGTTCTGACCCTTCTATTGCTAACTGATTCTCATTATTTTTTTTATATGATATTTTGTGAGCTGGGGTCTTTTCGCAATGAAGAAAACATCTGGATTCATGCTGTCTTATTATATTATTTTAAGGATAAAGTCCATTTAGTTAACATGACATTTGGCCTAATTCCTTTAAGGTACAATGTGCTTAGAATAAGTCACATGTACCATGAATTTTATAGTCTACTTTTATTTTACCACCATCCTGTTAATCTTTAGTCTTAGATTACTAAATAATGACAATTTTACCATCATTTATTTTTCCAAGCTGAATTGGGAATAGTTTAATCATTTTGAATATTTTTGGGAACTTTTAGAATCTTTTTAAAGCAAACATCCTTATTATCTAGAAATATTCAATAAAAATCTAAATGTTCCCCCCAAAATTGGAACAATATTCAAATGATTGAAACACTCTCAAGTTAGCTTTTAGAAATATTGGATTGTAAACCTGTATTATTTTAGAAATAGAATAAAGATGGCACTAAAGTAAAGTAAACTAAAAATGTCATGTACTTCTTTATAATTATTTAAAACATATGGCACCTACGTAGAATTATACTGGTATCTAAAATGAATTTATCCTTATTTTAATTATAGCGCGCACTCGTGCACACACACACACACACACACACTCTATTCATGAATTTTATTATTTCAACCACAAATCCATTGGCTGCATAGCTTTGGTCACTGCCGTGTGTGGTGTTTTCCAAAACATCAGGCTTACAATTTTTCTAAAGATCATAGAAATTTGGAATGATGTTGCTAAAGTGGTGTCCATATAATGAGCAGTTAATGCTTGGCTCAGGAAGATCATGTTTGTGGAATGTTTTATTCTCGCTTGCTGTAGAAAATATGCTTTTCGATGGAATTTATGTGCTTGCTCATTCGTGGGATGTATTTTGTAATGAGAGTTTATCAACCATGTCTCATTTCCATTCCAGATTCCTTTTATAAAGACTTCATGTCTCTATATGAACATGTGACTTACACTTTTTGTTTCTAGAAGCTGAATGCCAGATCTTTTCTCAAGAGAATTGTCGGAACCGTGGTCAGATCAGTGCAGGAAGACCAGAGAGAGCAAGGTGTGTGGTTTCTTTATGCCTTTCTAATTTTTTAGCTTTATATTCTTGGGTTACTTTAGTCCTAAATTAGAAGGAAAGGAAGCAATGAAATAGTGATATTAAACATTTTGAAATAAATTAATCCTTTACTTTGTTTGATATGTAATTATATATAGTGGATAACATCATAATATAAATTTTTTGGTTCCTAACCTGCTCCTCCCCTAGTCCCACACCAACCTATGGGCATGCAAATTTAGGAAGTAAGGTAATTTGATTTCCATTTATACTTCCACTCCCACCAGTAAATGATACCAAGAAGTATACACAGTAAGGAATGGCTTCTCCATTCCTGTTCCTGTTCTTTCAACCCTGCTATCAAATGAGATCAGAATTTTGAGTGAAGAAGCACGCCAATTATGTACCAAATGAGTATGTAGAATTGGGCTTGTTAGCCTATGCTCTGGGTGCTTGTGGCTCTGGTTTTGCTTGTTTAATGAGTTGAATCATGAAGGCTGAATTCCTGCTTTATTTTTTTCCCCCCTTTGTATGTGCAACTTCCTAATTTTCCACAATGAATATACTGCCTCGAATTCGTATTAAATGTCATTTTAGTACTTTTAACTTCAACCAAAATAAGTGTCATTTTATGATTTCAATATTTTTACTAATTTACCCTCTAGGTTTTATCATCATTAAATGTTTCTCTTAAAGGTTTTATATTCTCCAAAACTTTTCATCAAACATGTAACTATTACTAGGGCTATGCTAGTCATTTGCTTTTAGTTTTTAATGTGTTCATGAAGTTAAAATGACACTTATTATGAATCACTGGTAGTAAACTAAAATCATTTCAAAAGTAGAAGAGAAATATTCTTCCCATAACCATATTCTTCTTGAGCAAGGTCAATACAGTCGCATGTTTGATTTGGATTGATATGTTGTCCTACCTTATCTCTCCTAGATCAGCTCTAAGGTGCAAGCTGGACTATATTAGCCTGCATTTGTCTTTGTACGATATAAGAGTTTGAAAGAGTTAAGACCCTATCTTAATGAACTTTATTTGTTCCTATTCATGGAATAAAATATTGATCCCGAAATGCAATATCGATCAATATTTACTAGTTTATAGGTTTTCCGATACACAACATAGCGAAGGTGCGTTGGACAAAATATTTGGCAAATTTATTGGCATAATGTTGGATATCGATAATTATATTATTAGTAGAACCTTAAATTATCAATAAATAAATAAATAATTTGTTTTCATCCTGTTTTTCAGATTCCTTTGTCCTAGCCCCAACTGTTAATCTTCTCCTAATTTTTTAAGTTAAATATTAATATTTGTCTTGGATAAGCAAATAAGTACCATTAGTCAAGTAATATAAATATTAATTTCTTAAGTATATGACTAAGAATTAGACTAATGAACAACAAGTTATCAATTTTTTTGTTTTAATTTATTGTATGTGTATAAATGTGACATAGTAATACTTTGAATAAGAGTGGGCATGCAGGCTTGACTCTAAGGCCACCTTGCTCAGAGTATGAATTTATTATACTTTGAGTTTGAATAAGAGGGTGAGCTGTCTAATATCACTTGTTATTGCCTGCAAATCTTGCCTGACTTTATCACAGCTCTTAGTTTATCAATTTTTTGTCTTCATTCCTAATCATTATGACAGGAGGAACAAGGACAATTAAAATAAAATCACAAATTCTGTTCCAAACTTTGACTTGTCAAATATTTGTCTAAATCTGGCGAAAGCTTCACAAAATTTCTTCTTTCTTCGCACTTGATAGACTAGGATGTAGAGGAAGCCGATGATGTGTGTGAATGACGACAATGATTGAATCCATGTATGTTGCAATAGAGATATAATGAAGTATGCTAGACTACAGTTGAGGGTTTTGACTTTTGAGGCCTCTGCAATTTTAGATCCATCAGGTGCTTGAAGATGGCTTCAGCTAGCATATATGTGAATGAACGTCACTCATGGGTCGCTAGATTTGAATGATCATCGGCGATATGTTCGACTTAGATGTGTAAAGATTGAACTGGTTATGGGGTCATTTGCAAGAGGTGACAACAAGACAAGGTGGCTGGCACTCGGTGTTTTTGGTGAATATGTGATGTGGCTGCTGGGTTTCATCAGTGAAGATAGTGGCTGATTGTAGTGGTCCTTACCAGTGGCTAGGGTTCCTTCTGTGTTATGGAGGGGATTTTCCTAATGGTTGTTTCGTGGACGTATTAGTGGAAACTGGAAACACCAAAAGTGACAACATAGTTAACCAAAACTGGCTGCAATGGAATGAGTTTTTGGCTGTGATACCAAAATGACTTAGGGTTAACTCTGGCCCTCACAATACCCTCTAGTTTACCGTAAACCATATAAGTTTAATAATGAACTTAATTTGTCATTCATAACCACTGAATAACAATTATATTACATCCCTTTTATAAGGATATGACCTTATATAAAAACATAATCAAATATATAATAAATTGAAGAATAAAGTATTCTAAACATTGGCTTTGACACTTGAATTGATGCAAAGCTAACTCTCTCCCTACATATTTGTGATAAAATTCTTACAATATTATTAACAAACTCTATTTCTCATTCATAAATATAATCACCAAATAACAATTACATTAGGTCCCTTTCATAGCGATCTAGCACGGATATTCTATGCATAATGAAATATGGAACAAAATGATAATAAAATTATACCAAAATCCTAACAGAATAGTATGGAAATCATAGTAAATAAGTAAATCTAATACTATCTAAAAATTGCAAGGTCTCCTCAGTCTCAACCTAGGGAAAGAAACATATTGTTTAGACCTGGTTCTTTTTATTAGTGGCTCAGTAAAGAGCTAGGACAATAGCATAAAAAATTCACCTAAAATTAGAACTACTGCTGTTAACACCATCACAAAATCTGATTGATTGATAGACTCTGCTCCATGGGTTGTTAGGAATTTTATGTTAATATAAATAACTTAGATTGTTCTTTCTGTTCGTAGATATCAAAAACTTGGAAGCTGAGGTGCAAGCTATGGAAGAGCTTTCAAAGCAGTTGTTTTTGGAAATTTATGAGCTACGCCAAGCTAAGGTCTGTAAGACTTGTTTTTGCAATTTCCTTTTTTGTTCGTTGTCTTTTGGAATAGATGTTCTCATTCGTTTCTATTACACTTTTCTTTCATAGATAATTTAGGTGCAACTTTTAATACCCTTGTTGGAGATCGTGACGATGGAGCTTTTATGAGAATTTTGTTGTTTTGCTTAAATCTTGGAAAAATGATAGCTAGGTGTTCGTTTATGGAATATGACTGCATTTTCCTCATCTTATTTCAAGGACTAGCAATAACATTATTAATAATTATCTTTATCACTTGTTATCATTATTATTATTCTAATTTATATCAACTTAATATTAATAAAAATATTATTTATAAATTTTAATATTAATAAGAAATTATTACTAGCTATTATTATTAATGAATACTTATTACTATTTATTAATAAATATTATTTATAATTATTTATTTATGATTATGATTATTATTATTCTCACTCATATAAGTTTGTCATCATTAATTGTTATTAAAAATAATAATTATTATCAAATATTAAAAATAAGATGCAATTGGACTAGATTAGAAAGATGAGCAGAAGATGTGGACCTTGCTTGACAATTAGTAGATGTAGTGAATATTTTTAGATTTAGGGGACATTTGAAGATTTGACTATGCTAATTCAAGTTTCTTAAAGAGTAGTGATTCCATTAGTAGATTCCAAAATATCAATTCCATTATTAGATTAGGCTTTTAAAGTAAAAAGACATATTTTCTCAATATTAGTCAAATATTATAAGATGCCATTGGTTTATAATAATATTGCTGCATGATTCTTTGTTGTGTTAGAAAATATTCTTGCCAACCATTTCTTGAAGTCTATTTATTTGTGGATGATAATAATGTAATTATATGCCATTTTTCTATATTCAAACAGCTAAGTGCCAACTTACGATACATCTTTAGGAAATGTGGTAATGCTATCTACTTGTCCGCTAATGCATTATGCCAATACTATAGCCTATTTGCTGATTCCCAAACAAGGCCTTGATGTTGTGAAAATTTTGTTTTTGAAGATTCTATTATTATTTTTTAATTTTTGTTGGTGGTTGTTGATTATACAAATCCTGAGAGGGCATGATTTACAAGGACTCTTTTCAATGCGTGAACACTATGGAAAGCTAACTTGTCAATTAGCTCTTTGCAATCTATTATGTATTTAAAGAGTTAGCTTTTGGCTCATTTCTTTCTCTTGCATTTGCTTGCTCTGAAACACATGCAGATTTTTATTCTGCCAAATTGAGTAGAGCATCTTTCCAGTTGCAGTTCTTAGAATGCCTGCATATTCCCTTTGATTTTATTCTCTTTTGTTCAGGAAATGATAATAGCTCATTTATAATTTCAATTTTTTTTTTCTGATCACCTTTTTAAGGTGACAGCCAAGCTCCTTCTCTGCATCAGTTTGGTTGTTAACTTTTTATCTTCTCAGAAAGCAGCTGCTTTTTCTCGTACTTGGAAGGGCCATATGCAGAACCTCCTTGGCTATGCATGCTCAATTTATTGTGTGTACAAAATGATCAAGGTATGGGCATATTATATTCTTCAATATTGGCTGCCTTAATTGTATCTAATTCATTTTTGGCCGCTATTATTGTTGATTTCTGGTCCTTAATAGCTATTTTCATGAACTATTATTCTGCTGGGTATTTTACCTACCATATGAACACCTGATAAATATTTGGGAATGTCATGCTGAGATTATAGAAAAACCAGTGATGTCATTGTAACCCATGCCTTAACACATTGACGCTTCTTGGTATCCAGTTAATTATTTTTTGTAACTAGCTTGTCTGCTTCTCGGTACCAGTTGATGATTCTTTGTAATTAGCTGTCTACTTCAGACAAGTATTGCTTCTCATAGATTATTAAGGCTTCCACTTTTCCTTTATCCATAACTATAGAGCCCCTTCCCCTGTATTATGTTCTTTCTTGTAAAGAAATAATCTAATGGCGCCAACTGACTTGATCTTGTTGATTTTTGCAGTCTTTGCAAAGTGTTGTTTTCAAAGAGGTAATTTCTTTCCTTGCTTCATCGATTTTTTCAATCTCCTATGCTATTTCCGGCATTTAAAGTGCTTCATTTGTTGAGTTAATGTGTTTTTGATTCTACAGTTGTTTTAACAATTTTTTTTATTCTATTTTTATTTTTTATATGTCAAACTCATTTTACAGGCTGGCTCAGTAGATCCCGTGACAATGATCATTAGCATCTTCTTGCAGTATTTTGATATTGGCGTGGATGCAGCTTTGTTATCACAGGTACCTGGGTTTTCTTCCTAGAGTGCTGCTCTTGAATTGATGAAATTGCACTTCTTATTTGCCTTGGGAAGCATGGACCTTCTGTTTTTCCAGTTGGTTAGACTTCTGTTATTGCATGCATTGCAAAAATATTAGATTCCAACAATTTAGTTCTCATGTTACTCTCCCCTTGGTAATTGAGTTATGTTAACAGATGCCCATGGATAAAGGTTAAGGTTTTAAAGTTTTTGCTGAAATGGTGTAACTAGGGAGTTGATAACAAATGCATGCATTGGTTGGTGGTACGAATATTATATTTATTTCCACCATTGATAATCTTAATGAATGCCCTTGAAAGACCATTACATTATCCTTAATGATCATTTGGTAGGTTGGTAAGATTTGTGCTTGGCATTGTCTTTAGGACTTCCTACATCAAGGTATTTGTATGCCTATAAATAACAATGTCATCCACATGTTCTTAGGTTTGGGTATAAGTTAGGCTCACTCCGAAGATGTAATAATTTATATTCCTTATTTCTCCATGTGATGTAAGATGGATGATAGGACAAGAAAAATAGGAGAAGAAATGGTATTCAAAAAAAAGGAAGTATAGAAGTCCGGGATAGAAATTGCAATCACTAGAAATTCTTAATCATTCATCAAATTCATGAAGGATAACATAAGCTAGGGCTCTAGGCCAAAGTACTACCAGAGCATTTATGATATTTAAAAGGTTGACCCAAATCTTAAAAGAATAAGTTTGAAGCATATCCTAAATGCTTTACCTAGTACATCTAAAAGGATCTATTACTTAATCCTACAGTCATATTTTTCTTTGAAGAGATGTTTATTCTATAACTACCTTATTCTCCTCTATTGAGAAAGAACTTGAATTCGGTGAGTGAGGACGAAGAAAATCATTAATAAACATAGTTGTAATGTTGTGAAGATTGTTTTAGCTAATTCAAGAAGCATTACATTGAGGATGATTCATGTGACCCTTAAAATATTGGAACCTTCATGAGATGAAGCAATGAACTCACTGTTATGGATGTTATCTACTCTTCCTTAGGTGGATGACCAAATGGCAAAGTGGGGCCCTTTGAACTTATAGGTACATTAGAAGGTAAAGTAGGAAGCTTAGAAGTATTGTTACAACTTACAAGATGAAAGATCATATAACTTATACCTAAATTATCAAGTATCTAGAATATAGGCTCTAGATGTTTGTTTATGTGAGAATTGATAGTGAGCCAACAACTCATGCATATAACTGTATAACGCCTTTGGAAACACACTCAAGACAAATGCATGCCATGACATAATCTCTTTTATTAAATTCATATACCTAAAATGGCCGCTAGCAAGTTTATAATCTTATTAATCAGCATAATATTATGTTTAATCTCAAACATGCAAATCATGATGATGTCAAGAGAAGGACTAGGTAGGTGCAGAGGCATGTGCATGAGAAAGGTACCAAAGTCAGTAGAGCATGAGAAGAATAACCGTCAACAATTTCAAAACTTTGTGGACTTGCGAGTAGCATTGTTGTAAGTGAATTTTGCTATAGGTAGTGTTAGGTTCAAAATAGGACTTTGTCTTGACTAAGAAAACGTAATCTGCCTCCTTAGCCTCTATTTACAACCTTGGTTTGACCATTAATTTGTGGAGAATCTTGGCTGGCTTTTATTAATGGATGAAAGCATTCTGCACGCTTAATGAATCTAAAATACATATAAGACATTGTAGAAGGAAGACAATGTGGCACATGCCCCCTTGTCTTTCCCCTACCAAAAAACCAAGGAAGGCAACTAAAGGATCTTATAAAATCTAGATTATCTTTCCTTATTGATTAATATCTTATTATTTAGTTTTTACAATTAAGAAGAGATGCTGATTTTGTTAGATATTATTCTTAAATATTTAGAGAGTTATTAGTTACAATCTTTAATAAGGGCCAAGTCCATAGGTTATACTAGGTATAAATAGGCACATGCCTCTAATCTAATATTCAGAGATCGGAGAATTAATGAATTATTTAATTCCTTGGTCCTTATGTCTCTACCTGTCTCCCTTTCTCTCTATAGGCCCCACCCTGTCCCTTCTACTCACTAATCTCCTCCATAATACTCTATCAATCCTCCTAATTAACTTCTCTTCCTATTCAAAAGCTACTATTGGTTGCATACGTTCAATTTGCATCACGAAAAAGGTAAGGAGTTGATTCGAGTTCAAATTCAACCAAGAACTTAGGATTTAGGTTCAATTATGAAACCAAATCAATTAATTCAATAAACTAATAATCAAGACCATACTAAATTGGTGTTAGAGCCTGATTTTATGGCTAAGACTCAGGATCAAAAAATTCTAGGGCTCAAGCAAATAGTGGGAGTCCTGCAAGAAGGTTGGGAAGAAGAAATAAAGTTGTAGGAATTCATATGCTCACATATGCACAAATCCCAAGAATCAGAGGTCAAAAATACTCTAATAGCACAACCAACAGATCCCCTAATGCCATCGATATAGCCACATCAGGTCACCGGTGAAGCTCCCAGAACCGTTATTAGCCTTCGCTCAATCTAGTTATTGATGTCTTTTGAACCACAGCCATGCCCTCTTTGATTTCACCACTAGTGCAGGGCGTTGACCATAGCGAGAGCTTTTTGATTGAGGCGACAATCGGATTGGGTGACTCGCGGGTGGGTTATATTATAGTGGGTCGGGTCATTTTTAGGTTTGGGTCTTTTTTGGTCATTTTGTTGTTTAGTTTAGGTTGGATTGGGTTGGAGTTGAACTAGCTTGGGTTCGGGTCATTTCATGCTAAGTTGACATGACTGGCCTAGTTTGGGTTAGGGTTAATTTGATGGATTAGGTTCGGGTTGTTTTGAGGTAATTTGATGATTTGAGTTGGGTTGTTGCGTATTTATTTGATGATGTGGGTTGGGTTTGGGCCAAGATAATTTTGGATCAAATTCAAATTGGGTTAATTTAATTGCCCAAGGCAGGTTGGGATAGTATTACTTCAATAGGGGCTATTTCGGATTTGAGTCAATTTAGTTAAAATGTGTTACTCCATTTCACAATATAAGACATATTAGGTTTTTAATTTTGTTTCATAATATAAGCCACATTACAAAGATATCAATAATTAAATATTTTATTTCCAATTATATTCTTATTTTATTCTCTTTTTAATTAGATGAGAAAGGGGTATTAACTTTAGTATAACGGTATATTAGTGAAAGTAGATAATTTTTTAATGTATGCGTAAAATGTTAATCTACCTTATATTAAGAAATGGAGGGAGTAGTTGTTAATTATTGTGTAGATAGAGTGGTGGATTTAGAAAGTAGTTGGCGAATAAGGATACCTAACACAAAAGTAAGAAAATATAAGTATAATTTATAAAACAATATATTTTCAATAACTTTATATAAATAATAGAATATGTGTAATTTTTTTATTTAACTATCATAATGAGTTAACACAGAGTTTGGTTTTGTTGGGTAGGGTTGTTAACAGATTGGGTTGATATTGGGTCATGTTGTAGTTAGGTTGGGTTATGTTGCTTTTCAGTTTAGCTTAGGTCACGAGTTGGATTTGGGTCAACTTGGGTTTGGGTTGGAACACTTATTGTTTGATCAACATTGGGTTAGGTCTGTGATAGGTTGAGCTTAAGTTAAGTTATGTTGATGAATTTCTTGGGTTTTGACTGAAACAGGTCAGGTCGAGCAAGTTGGGTCAGCTTTTGCCATCTCTTCTTGATAGTGAGTGTTGGTCCTTTGACGGCGATACCAACCGCCCTAATTGCATCAAACACTACCCCTAATTTGCCCACCACAAGCCCAACTACCACATCACCCCCTCTCCTTGACACTAACAGTTTACTTGCCAACCACAACCATCCACCAAAACCCTCACTGTTCCTGTCTGTCGAGTGCCACCACTTGGTTAGCCCCGTTAGGTCCTTGTTAGCTTCCTAACCACCCCTTTACCTTCCTATCACCCTATTGGTGCACTACCACTAGGGTTGTTAACAAGCCGAGCCAAGCCGAGCCAGGTCGGGCTCGGCTTGGGCTCGGCTTGTTTAATAAATGAGCCAAAAAATGAAGCTTGAGCTTGGCTTGGCTTGTTTATAAACTAATCGAGCTTTTAACGAGCCGACTCGTGAGCTTTTGTGGTAAACAAGCCGAGCTCACGAGTTTTTACACTATAAATGAGCTCGAGCTAAATTTATTATGCTCAAGCTTGACTTGTTTAATAATCAAACCGAGTTCGAGCCTAATTTTTAAGCTCGTTTAGCTAAACAATCGAACCGAGCTCAAAAAGCTCGTGAGCCGGCTTGGTTTGTTAACAGCCCTTACCACCACTACCGTTGCCCTTTGAGATTATGCCACCGTTGCTTCCATACGTCTTCCATGTTGAGGAGATGCTATTCAATTTGCGACATGGCATGTAGCAATCGGTGCTATCCTAGGGTTGCCATATGCCAAAAAGAATCCGATCTATCAAGAGGTGCCACCGAGAAAGCCGAGACTCCAGGGTTTGTGCAGTATGTTATGATGCCTTTTTGTTTAGCACCAAGTCCACCATCAATTGAGCCTCGTCCTTTAGCTTTTGATATGAAGGCCTATGTGCTGTCTAAGGTTCCGGAGACAGAGGAATCTTTAAAGGTTAGTAGTCATTTTGTTTGTTGTACTGAGCTCTTCTATTTAGGTCATCCTTGTAAGGCTTGTGATGTTCGTCGATAAGCTTGTCCTCCTAACTTGATTCTCATGATAGTTCTTTTGAGGAGGAGGATCCCTCCGAGCGCTTGAGTTCACTGGTGGATGTTGTTAACTACCCTAGATTTGGGCAGTCACCCTAGGTGACCTAGAATGTGATGCTTCTTTAGATTCCAATACTCATATTAGGCCGGCTACCCTAGGCCTGAGCACTCACATTAGGCCAACTTACCCAGAGAGTCCATGGGAGGATGATCCATCTGGGTGGAAGTGCTCATCTTACCATGGCGATAATATGCGCTTCATAGATTCATTTAGATCCCATTGCTGACAGTATTTGCTAGAGTGGCAAGACATATGCTTCCCATCCATATTAAGGTCACTAATGCTACTTGTTACATTAGTTTTGTAGTAGTTACTACTTATCATCTTTAGGTTATACCAATAGGAAACCTCCAGGTGGCAGTGTAATAAATATTGGCTGAAGAATCAACTCGGTGCAATAGTAGTTACTGTTCTAATCAATCAGACCACGGTTGGATGGAAAAGCGATTTGGCTTGGTGTAACCTCGATACTATTGGGCCAATCGATTTGACCGGTCCAATCGGTTCACGCTTAGAATTTAAACGATAACAAATAAGGAATTTTCTTTGTGTTTTGATTTGTAGTGTGTTGGGCTGGTTAAACTCTATTTTCCCATTAGTACACATTCTGAAATCGGGTAGTTTTGTATCGAGAGTTCTTTTGGTTTTAGATTGGACAAGTCAGTCCAATCTGTTTTTTATTCACTACAAGTGGGACACCTATGATTGCTCAGGCATGTGTGTGGGAGTTTTGATTCAGGTATATGGCACCATTTCTTCTGTAAACCTCTACATTCTACATTGGGATAAGATTGATGTTGTTCTTGGCTGCCCTATGTGGAGTCACTTGGTAGTAGGTGCTCTATTTCTATTCGAGCTCGAGGAACTCATTTCCAAGTTGATCCAAGTATATGAAGCCACTAATGGAGAGATGGAGCCCGGTTTTTTTAGGTAAATCACACATGTTGAGTCAAGGGTAGGTACTCTACTTCAAGCTTGAGGGCAAGCTTGATGAGGAGGGAGGGGGGTTGGTATGAGCTCCCTTGACTAACCCTTGCCAAAAAGCTAAGGAAGGAAACTACCTTTTAGTATATTATAGAATCTAGGTAGCCTTTCCTTATTAATTAATATCTTATTATTTACTTTTTATGACTGAGAATAGACGCTGATTTTGTTATCTATTACTTAGATATTATTCTTTATGGTTTAGGAAGTTATTAATTGCCATTTTTAATAAGGGCCAAACCCATAGGTTGTATTAGGTATAAATAAGCATATGCCTCTAGTGTAATTTTCAACAATTAGAGAATTAACAAATAAGTGATTCCCCAATCCTTTTCTCTACCTACGCCTCTCTCTCTCCCTCCCTAGGCTAATCTGCCATCTCCCCCACTGCCTTTCTTCCACTCTCTAATCTCCTCTATAATACTCTATCAATCCTCTTAATTAACTTCTCGTCCTATTCAACAACTACTATGGGTCACAAATTTTTGGTTCACAACAAGGAAAGGAGTCAATTGTGAGTTCAAGTTCAACCAAGAACCTAGGTTTCTGGTTTGGCCACATAATCAAATCAATCAATTCAAGAAACTAATAATCAGGACCATACTGCCATGTAGTTTGAGTATCTCACAATGAACTAAAGTAGTAATATATGGATATTGTTGAAGACCAACTAAAGTGGGCTATTTTAGAATAACGATCAGCCATAACAAGGACGACTATCGTAGGAATATCTGGAGTGGATCCATGCTATGATTCCTTCCAAGGTCGTGAGTGATAGGTAATGGAGTGCATAAGCTAATGTTTTCTAAGTGTTTTATGCTATGAAATTGGATTTTTTAACTTCATGTTGTCAAGAAGACTAATACTCCCTCTATTTCTTAAATGAATTATTTTTAACAATTAGTACATTTTTAGGAGGTAATTAATTACATCATTCTTTGGAAAACAACATAATATTGTAATTACATCTTTCAAAGCAATATAACAATTAATGCATAGAAGAAGAAAGAGAAAAAATAAGGATAAACGTAAAAAAATAGGCTTTAACTTTATTAAAAGAATTTTCTTGTTGAACCAAAAAATTCATGTAAAAGAAAAATCTTTTAGAAATAAGGGTAGTAAAATCTATCAAGTGACCGACAAGACTAATTACATGTAATTTTTAGAAGAAAAAGTCTATTTGTAAAGAATGGGGAAAGTAGAGCGTAAAATTCCTAGAAGATATCATTATAGCTCCATATAATTGACAAAGCTTGTGTGTATATGACCAAGGTCACGACAATATGAATATTATTTTTTCTGATAAAGGATGATAAAAACATGCAAACACTATATTTTGATCATGAATAATGCTCAAGGATAAAAGTGTGCTCACCTAAGAATTCAAATTCCCTAGTAGTCTTCTTGAAGTTCTTTTGTAGAATTACATTCTAGGACTTCATGGTCTAGAGGATGCAATCATGAGGTGAAAGGTGGTACCTCTAAATAGTGAGGAGATCTTTCCCGTACATATAGCTCCTTAAGATGAATGTCATATTGCTTGAAGTGGTGAATGTCTCACTAAAGAGAGCATTGTTTTTATGACCGAACACCTCTAATCCTTAAGTTTCACAGTGAATCTCAATGACTTTAGTAAAGTTCAAGATGCCTAAGAATAGAGATCTCTATTATAGATCTTTTCTTCTTCACAAGGGCTTTGGAGGCTTTTAGGAGTCCAACCAATTGGTCCATTCTTCAAACAGTCAATGATGGGATCCATAATGTACTGCCGTTTCTGATGAAATTATGATAGAAAGAGACCAAATCATGGAAACTATGTACTTATGGAATAAGTTTTGTCCTAGCTATTCTCTAATATCTCTTACCTCATTAGGGTTGATGAAAATGCCTAGAGAGGAAATAATGAAGTAGAGGAATAGATATTAAGATGGAGAAACAAGCATTTCTAGAGCTTAGATAAATCTTAGCTTTTCTTAGGTAATGACTGGCCTTGGACGAGTTAAGTTTATTTATTTATTTTTCCTTATACTTACTAAAGACTAGAGTATGCTTAAAATAGACAACAAGGAGTTTTTGTATGATTGATCATAAGCTATGGTTCATAGATCTCAAGAAGACTCTTAAAGATGTTAATATCATCCAAAAGGCACCATTGACTTCAAAAGCTGGTCTTGTGTTGTAATTTTTCTTCGTTCCTTGTTCAATTTGAATCCATTGGTACCCACTATCTGTATCAATCTTGAAGTAATAGCTACTACTATCTAGATTATCTAACATGTCCTCAAGTCTAAGAATGTGAGACCTATACTTGATTGTGATCACATATGTGATCACACTATCAAAACATTCCTCCATGCTTCATCTTTCATTGGAATCAACAAAGAATGTACAATACAAGGGATTGTTCAAAGCCTAACTCTACCTTTCCAAGGAAATCCATAACTAGTTTCTTTAGTCAGCATGCTCATCAAAATGGTGAAGATTAAACAACTTGGTTGTTGATACAAAACCAATGATATGGTGAGTTTATCATGCCTGGTAATTTCTTTTGCATCGCCTTGGTATAATAATATCGTAAAAGTCCTTATATAGCTTACTACCTATTGAAGGAACCAAAGAAGTGCTAATTTCCTTTTTTGGGGGGGGGGGGGAATCAGTGGGTGATAGCTAACATAAGATTACTTTGGTTACTTGATGGAAAGCACTTTCTATCCTTAAAAGTATTCTTATGAACTTTAAGGGAAAACTTTAAAGTGGTTTACCCTTGAAAATGAGTATTAAGCCTCCAAAATATTTTTGTAGCACTATATTTGCATTGTAATAAAAAATAAACTAGTGATGTCGTGGTAGATCTAAACTCAATGAATAACCATACATCATAGGTTATTCCATGTTAGTGGTGGGTATTTATAGGCATGAAACATTGAGACAAATATAGGTTAATTTTTTTTATTAATTATTATTTGTAATTTGATTTGAAAGGAGTATAAGCTGTCTATTTTGATAATTGAGACAGACGCACAAGACTTTTTGCTAATTACATATTGCTCTTAAAATACATCATTGAAATTAATTAAGGACGACTTCAAATGGCCTTTTGGGTGGCCAATCCTTTATGATATAAGAGTATTTAATTCATTATCATTGTTCTAACTAATTAAAAGGAGTATATATTGATTGCATCTTGAAATGTTTGAAACTTTTCATCTTGTTGCTTAAACACAAAATTTCCAACTAGGAAAATTGTTGCTCTTACTAATTAACAATGACGTTTCCAAACAAATAAAATGATAAATCAAATTGGTTGCATTTTTCCAACAAAGATAATAATTATTTCAGTGTCCTCACCTAATTTCTTAAAGAATTGTGGCCACAACCTAGATAACCCTATTTCAAATGAGGCCACAGCCCAAACAACTTACTATCATAACTAAATTAAAATTAACAAGCTCATGGATCTTTGCTCCCTTAGTTTCAAACTAAACCAGTATTGACATTTGACAATTGACAAACTCTCCATCCCTTCCAAATCTCACTTGCAAGCCTTAACACTCAGCTAAGTTCAAAACCCTATATGCTGACCCATCTTTCCCTTCACCGGCTCTCCCGCTCAAACTTGCACTTTTCTTTGCAATGACTGTTGGTGGCGAGGGGCTACTAGTTTATGCAACGAAGTGCCTCATGTTGCCTTGTTTGAAAAGACGTCAAGATTGCGTTGCCACTTATTTTCTCAGTTTATTTTTTCCAGCATGATTCTTGGGTTTCATTTTTCTTGATGTTTAAGTTTATGTTATTCATTGCCTTGGACCCTCCTGAAAATAAATGATGTTCTCTTGAGCTTCCGATTACTATGGTTTTACAAAACTCAAGGTTGAGTTTTTACTAATCGCAGGAGAATAATGCAGTTGGAGATACTTATGCCTTATCTTTTAGGATTTAGATATTTTGGATATGTTTTAGTGGGAATCATTAGTTTGGTTATCATTTAGGTTTAGATATTATTTGGTTCGGAAGAATTATCACAATAGGAATGAGTTTCGGTATCTTCAAGATATTTGCATTATCTTCAAAGATACGATCTTATTGTTTTTGCATCAGCTCATAGCTTTGTAGTCCTTTGGCCTATATATATATATATATATATATATATATACAGAGCCTCAGGCTTGTGTTTATTCTTCAGACCATAAATGAGTTGAAGTGATGTTGTGATGTTTTCTCGTTTGTTTTATTTTCCTCAAGTCTAGCCTTTCTGACCCCAAGTCCTCTTCTCCCTATCCTGATTGCCTTCTCTCTCTCTTCCCAATTTCTTCTTCCTCTCTTATTTCCCATTTCAAATTTCCTGGCCTGCATCAGGGCTACACTATTGGTCTAATTTCCTCAATTTCCCATTGTCAGCTCCACTCTTTCTTCTATATTTGTTCCTGCCGGTCCCTTTTCTTCTGTTGACACTTAACTAAGAATTTATGAGGTGATATTCAGCTAGCGAAGTTCGCATAGCCATAGTGAAGAGTACTAGTGAACTCTTTAGAAATTCCTGTGATATATTGTTCTGATGTGTGGGTACAATATGTTACTCTTTTATATTGATGGATAATATAATTATTTGTCTCTTGTAGTTGCCAATGTTAACACTCTGTTTGAAGATCACTTGGTTCTCTGGTTTAGATTTGCTTTCTATGTCAGCATGGTCTGTGGATAGAGAAGTCTTTCAACGTTTGAAGCTGACTAATAGCCCTTTTAAGTAGAATACATGTCAAATGGTTGCTGCTATTTCTGATTCTCACTTCATGTGAACCAACCTCACATGCAGATATATTGCTGTAATTTTGAGGTTTTTATTTGTATACATAAAAGAGGCAAAAGTGTGCAAAGTGCACGGATGCGTACCCTGCTTCTCTCCCTATTTATGTGTGTGTACTTTACATTAGCTTGTTAAGCTGTTTATTAACTCATATCTTCTTGTTGTGTTGTTGGTAATGTCAGTATAACCGTTAGTGGGTTATGTATATATTTCTAAGTCATTACTTTGTACTCTACACCCTTTTTTTTGCATATTATATATCCCTTTTGTCTATTCCAAACATCTGACCTATTCCCCACTTGTTGTGCAGTATATATCTCTACTATTCATTGGGATGTTGATTGTCATCTCTGTCCGAGGATTCTTGTCAAATTTGATGAAGGTTATATGGCTTTCTTTGCTACTCAACAGGGTTTTGTTGGCTATGTTTTGTTTAATTTTATTGTATAGAATTCTTCTGAATTCTTTCAGCTTACATGTTTATGATCCTTCTATCTGTAAAGTATTGAGGTGGTTATTTATTTATTTGTCTGAGGATACTAACCTTGATGCTCAGTGTACGAAGAAATTGAAGCTAGTTGGCTGTATATATCAGGAACCATATAAGGAGTTAAGAGTCTATATGTAGGAAATTGAAGCTAGTTGGCTGTATGTATCAGGAACCATGTAAGGAGTTGAGAGTCTATATGTAGGAAATTGGCACCTTAAGGTGCCTATGTTCAACAGAAGTCTATTTCTTAACTTTCTGACCTTCAAAGTGATTTTTCTCCATGATTCATGGCAATTTAAAATTCCTAGAAATGATAAATTACAACAATTCATGCACGACCCTTTCTATTTGATACTTGGGCCTCCGCCTGGTATATTGGTGTGATTTCTTTCACAAATATGCTTTACATGATATGGTAAATATTAGTAAACCATCATATGTAGCCTCTGAGTTGAAAAAGTATTATTGGATTTGGATGGTTTGAACCTGTTGAATGAGCTATGAGTCTTCAATATGTGCAGTTGTGAATACAATAAGCGCTCTTGTACTTTTTTGTCATCATTAATAATGTCCCTTGTGTGCTGATTTTCTTAGCAATGATGTCTGATTTTTCCTGTTGTTCATTATATATCTAGCTTGTATCTTCTCTGTGGCATCTCTCATTCTCTCAGTACCATTTGTGGGTCAACTGTCCCTTGGTTGGAGAGGTGTATCTGTGGAAGGTTAAATGATAATAACCTGAAAAGGAGCGAACGAACTATCATATAACTTTTCAACAAAAGGATTAAGAGTGGCCTTTTGTGCATTGCCTTCATTTTGTATCTCTCTCTCTCTCTCTCTTCTTTGTTTTTTAAACTCACATAAACTAAATTATCGTCACTTCAGTCTAATGCTGGAACTGTACAAGTGTGCTGCTTGTTGGTTTCTACTGTATTAGTAGCACAGCTGAGTGGACTAAGTTTCTATTTTTTCTCTTTGCATCATGGGCCTAAGTCTTGCATCCAGGTAAAGGCCCATCACTTCTTTGATATGTCCTTTAACTAATCATATTATGCTGATTCTAAACCTTGTTTGTCCCTTGTTAATGACTAGTCAGAAAGGAAAGCTATTGACTGACATTCGAGGAATGCTTTCCTGCATTGATCATTACCGACTCTGCATAACTTGAAATTTCACCTTTTTGCAGTTTTTCTTTGCTGTTTCTAGAGTCGGGAGTGGATCTTCAAGCAATGTTGTGCTATTTCTTTCTGAAATTATGGGAATGTATTTTGTGTCATCTATCCTTTTGATAAGAAAAAGCTTAGCCACTGAATACAGGTATGAATTTTTAGTAGATAGATTTCTTTCTGCGTTTCAATTAGATATAAGATTTTGTAGCTTTAGGTATCTTTGTTTTTGTAATCTCATCCCCTTTTCTCCAGCTCTCTAGTATATGCTTCAGTCAAGCCAAGCTTCATGTATTCTGTAATTATTTACATGTGTTATTCTTCCCTGTTGTAATAGACGTTAACTGGTGGAGATAATATCTTATCCAGACTTTTTTTCTCGTTATTTTGGGCTCTGCTAGTCAAAATCTTATCTGATGTTTACTTCAATCACCTCTTGGCAGGATAATAATAACTGATGTTTTGGGCGGAGACATTCAGTTTGATTTTTATCATCGCTGGTTCGATGCAATATTTGTAGCCAGTGCTTTCCTTTCCCTGCTGCTGCTTTCTGCACATTATACATCTCGTCAGTCTGACAAACATCCAATTGACTAGTAGCAGGTGATGTCAGTCTGTCAGTTATTCGTGTTTCTATTTCCCTTGTTCTGATTCTTTTTATGCATTCATTTTTCATTTTTGTCTTAATGAAAGTGGTGAATCTGGATATTATTTGATCATATGAAACCTAAACGTTCCTCTGGTTGTTAAAATTTTGATGAATTAAGATGTAGGGGCAACAATTAGTATATCTGGTTGGATTTGGTTACAAGTCATTTTTATCATTTTGGGTTGGATTAGGTTCATTTGAGTTCTGATCATTTAAGGACATTTATCCTTTTGTGTTAGGCTGGTTCGATTATGAGTCATTTCATTTCAGGTCACCATATAGTTTGGGTCTGGTGTTGGTCATTTTGGTTTGACTTTTGCTTTGGTCTCAGGTTTGATTCTAATTGGGTTGTTTTAGATTGAGCTCATTTCAGGTAATTTTTCCCTCATACGTTGAGGCCTTCATATAATTTTGGATCCAGATTTGCTTGGTTTTCAAATTAAAATGATTTTTAACTATTTTGAGTTATTGGTTATGTTGTGTTGGTTCAAATCAGGTTCATGTAGGTTATGATTTCATGTCAAGTCTATTCTAGGCTTAAGATTTCATAAATTATAGCCTGTAGATGAATACAAACTTAATGTAAACATATATGTTGCCGCCCTTTTTCTTAGAAAGGCTAAGAAGTCCTAATCTAGTCCCTATGATTTGAGGAATATTACTTAGTTATCTTTAGTTAATATGTGCTTTTGGCATAAGATTTGGTGTTCTTTGTTATTGTGATTGTCTTTAGGTCATTAGGAGGTTTATGATCGTTCGTATAGATAACCAACTTTAGAGTATGTGATGATTATTTTTGATAAATAATGAAGATATTGGGATTTCTGGTGCTTGTAAACCCTATTTGCAGTATCTTATATATATATATATCAATAAGACTTAAGGTTGAAAAATTTACAAATATTTAATTTGCTAGCCAACTAACTTCTTTCCACTTTCTTTCCTTGCTAGTTGTGCACTCCTCCCTTTGACATTTGCCTTCGGCCTCCTTTCCACTAGAGGGGCTGCTGCATTCTCCATCCAAAACACTCATATGATCATCATACTCTTAATTCTCCATGTTTAAAGCCTTCTTAGCTTGAGGTTTGAAGACTAAGGGAAAGAATGATTGTCTGAAGGTCTAAGTCACCAAAAGGAAAGAAAGAGGCGGTCTACAAGACCATAACAAATGATATCAAAGCTTGCTATGGTAGAAGACTTGTTCCCACCACTAATAACCATTAATGGATCAACTAAAATATGCAAGGGTTCACAAAGATAAAGATGGTAGAGGCTCTACTAGGTTCTTTGACGATAGTTGGTCTAAGACATTAAGTGACACCGTGCCAATCTATGTCCTTTGGTACAAATAGGTTGTGTAATATATCTTTTAGGATGAGTGGACATGTGTTCGGAAGTTCAAGCTTGAACTCCAACACCACCCGTTTGGGCTACTGCCATGGAAACATAGTAGTCACTACAACATCGAGGAATGGAGGTCCTCTGTTGATGGGTGTTATCGATTAGTCTTCTAATCTAGAGAGCCTTTGCCAACCATTAACATACCAAACCAAGGAATTCTGATGCATGCGAGATAGGCGATTGTAATAGGTTCAAGTCGGCGAATGCCTATTGATCTCTACCTATTAAGGACCTGATCTAAGGATCTATTTGTAACAATTCCCATGGAATTAGATGAATTCTGGTTTGCATAAGCTTAATTTAATTGAATTAATTGGGCATGTAAAGGAATTAAAATTAGTGTTAATGAGAACTAGAAAGCATAGAGAGGCAATGGAGAGAGGAGAGAGCTAATGAATTAGCTATTTGCTATTTCTCCCAACTTCTCTTATTAATGAGGTCTTAACCTCTTCTTTATATGTAAATACAACATATAGGCTAAGCCTTTAAACAAATAAAATAATCATTTAGATTTGACAAAGCTAATCCGATCTAAATGACTCGACTTGAAAATTTGAACCCGATCTCAATCTAACTAACTTGAAACTAACCCAAATTTAGCTAACCTGATAATGACTCTTACCCGTATAACCCAAACTAAAATAACCTAATTAAAAAATAACCTAACCCATATTCGGATAAAAATACGATAATGATCCAACCTAATCCATACTCACCCAAACCGAAATAACGTGACTCGAACCCGATCCATACGTGTATATAATTCCAACCTTGATCCAAACTAAAGTCAAATTTGATCCACAAGGTAACATTTTAACGTATATAAATTGCTACATTAATATCAATAAATTATCTTATTAATAAAATTTTATGTAAAAAAATTAATTTGTAACCTATCTAAAAATAAATGAAACGAAACTAGTAAGATTCTGTTTTTTTAACTTTACTTTAATATTGTATTAGATTGAACCGTATAAACATAAAAATTATAACTGTAAATGTAATAATTATAATATATATTATTATAATGACTAATAAAATTTATATTTATAATTCTAATAATAACAATGATTATTACATTTCTAAAGATGATAACAATAACAATAATAATTATTAATAATTATAATAATAACAATAATTATATAATTATGTATATAATAATATTTATAATTTTATTTATAAAAATAACTATACTAATACTGCTAATAATAATAATTAATTATTATTATTTTACATAGTTTATGATAATAATTTGTTATATTATTACTTATATTATGATAAAATGATTATAATAAGCATAACAATAATAATAAATTATAAAGTTTAATTTATTTATATTATTAAATCAATAACAATCAATGTCAATATAAATTTTGAACTGAATTAATCTAACCCAAACTCGATATGAATCAACCTAATTCAACTTGGAGTTTGTAGACCTGAATCGAATATGAATCCAAAGAAACTCGATGGTTTAGGCTCGGACTTGATATTTTGTTAATCAAAATGACTCGACCTACACATACCCAATCTGAATTACTATTACCTAGAATTAGACCCTAACCCAAAGGATACTTGACTCGACCTGATTTAAACCCAATTCGTATGACCCGTTTTGACACTCCAATGTCCATTAAGAATCTAATAAAATATTCTCCTAAATAATGTCTTAGCTAAATATGACTAATAGCTACTAAAAAAATTAGATATCAATAATATCTAGATAATAGCTAACTTGCAGAAAAAGTAAAAATATTAGCTAGATATTTTTTCCTAGAGTTTGCTTGAATTGTGTCCTAACATTACTCCCCTTATAGAAAACGAGCTTATCCTCAAGCTTTTAATAAGGAAAAGAGCAACCCAAATTGGCAATGCCTTTGTTGTAGCTTGATTCGAAGGAAATTCATTCCACTTGACTAGAGATTCCAAGTGGGGGGCAACCAAGCTTGCCAAGAGTTGACCCAGAAGAATAGCTAAAATTGTTTGACCCATGATTAAACATAAGCCCTCTATGAGTAATTTAACCAAGTAACTTTGGTATGTCAAGTGTCTCTTGACCCAGCATCCTTGTCATGGCCTTGAGTTGTGCTTAGCATGGCTTGGACTAGGGGTTTGGCCTTAAGAGTTTTGTGGTTGTCCAATATGGTACGATTATGTTAAGGAATCTTGAGCAGAACACCCTGAAATGTTGAGTTGTGACACAAATTAGGGAGGCTAGTAGGTAAGTTTGCTAGGGTAAGGATGCTAAGCTAGTGGACCTTCCGGTAGTAGGGAGCATTTCTAACCTATAGGTCTGCTAAGAGAGGACCCAAGAACATCTGTGAAGTGCGTCCATGTGAAGTGCATCCGTGTCTTGACTTCCCTTTCATATGACCTAAGTTGATGCTTGTATGGGGTTGGTCCCCAATCTCATCTAAAGCTTTCTTTCGACCATGTGACAAGTGATGCCTGGAGGGATGGAACAATGACAACTTGCGGTAGTTGATCCCATGATTTAGCTGTAGATATGGAGAGTTGTCTTGATACGACAATTGCTTGGCCATAACTCTTTTAGAGTTTGCAGTCAACTATTGTTGTAGGTACTCGGGTGGCTAGGGAGGCTTCTCAGTGAGGGTGACTGGGAAGCAATAGAGGGTTGCCATGGTGTCTTGGGTTGTAACCTGAGGTTAGGGATAGATCACATTTGTGATTGCCGGTAATTCAGGTGTCTTTGCAAGAGTTATAGGCTTTGGGGTGGCGTGAGGGCTTGTAGGAGTTGATAAGGGGTTTGAAGGGCCTATGAAGGGTTTTGGAGGTTGGTTGTTGTTGTTGCGGTGGATGTTGAAGGGTTGTAAGAGGGTAGAAGTAGCAGTAAAATAGGCAGAGGTCGGTGGGGGTGGGCAAAGAATTGTGGGTCTTCATTGTAGTGATGTGAAGGTGGACATGACGGGTGCGGCCTATGGTTCGAGGATTTGGTGACCTTGGGTTTTATTTGTCAAGGGTTGGCGAGTGGTTTGAGATGGTCGTCAACTCGGGTTTAAGCATCATCCCCCCCCTTTAGGTGTTGTTAGGGATGGTCGTTAAGGGATAAGTGCTAGGGTTTTGGTGAAGTAGAGTTGCAACTGGTGATCCGAGACTTTGAGGCGAGCAACATGTGGTGGGGTTGTTATGTTTGGGAGGGTGGTGGAAGATTTTAGGTTAGGCTTTTGAGGCTTTGGGTTTGGTGGAGTGTATATGGAGTTGGTGGAAGGATGATGAGGAGTGGCAGAAGCCCAACAACCATCGATAGAGGGTTGGCAAAGTGGCCGGAGCTGTCATCTCTTCAGGGTTAGTTACTTGCACGTCATTGACAGGTGGTTGAAAGTAGGAATGGGTGGCACCAAATGGGGCAAAGAAAGGTGTAAAAAGGGCTTGGGCACTTAGCTCGTTAGCACAAGCTATTGGGGAGGCCCACCAGCTACTTGTCTTTTGTTCGTTTCATTCATCATGTTGTGGATATCATCAAGGCTGTTAAATATCTCCAAATTCTTCAATCTGCTTGATCTTTTCAAAATTTGCATTAGAACTTCTTTCATTGAGTTTGATATCAATTTGTTAGGGATTTGATCTAAGCCACGTCAGTAGTTCCCATGAAATTAGATGAATTTGAGGGACTATGAGCTTAATTGAATTTTATTAATTGGGCATGGGTGAGAATTAGAATTGGGGTTTATGATAACTTAAAAATAGCAAGAGGAGAGCCATAGCTATTTGCAATTCTCTCGGCTTGTCATATTAATGAGATCTTAGCCTGGTATTCATATGTGAGTACAACCATAGGTTAAGCCCTTTAGATGAATATCTCTAATATCTATTAAGAATCATTAAGAATCTGAATTTTTTCTCTCCTAAATAATATCTTATTCTTAGCTAAATATGACTAGAGCTGGCAATCGGACGGGTTGGGTTATTATCGGATCGGGTTACATGATAATCGGGTCATATCGGTTTCAGATAATCTCAAATCATTTTGTCGGGTCGGGCTGGGTCAGGTTTGATTCGGATCAACTCTATATCGGATAATCTCGGGTCATTCTAAGCTCTCGGATTGGGTCTGATTGAGATCGGATGGACTCGGATTCGGGTAAATTTGGGTTGTTCTAATTTCGGTTTGGGTTCGGATCAGGCTTGGGTGAGTTTGAATTATTATTTTTTCAGGTCGAATTTGGATTAGATTTAGGTCATTTCATATTTGATTCATACTTATGTCATTTTCTTTCTTTTTTATTGAAAGCTAATTATTTTGAGATCATTTATTTTAATTTATCTTATTCAATTAAAAGTAAATTATTATATTAATAGTTTTGGGGTCTTAGAATTTTTTGTCATTATTTCATCTTTGGAGATATATTTGACGGTTCAAATTTAAAAATTTTCAAATCGTATCACTTTTCTTTGTTTGTTAAGGTATAACTTATAATTCAACTCCATTATTAGCCTGGTCATATTGAGTTTGGGTATTATTTTAAGTTTATATTATATTTATATCTTGTACGCTCTTTACATAATATTAACTTACAATAATCATTGATAATTGATAACAAATGAAGGCTTTTAAAGTTGTACTTATCATATTATTTTTATAAGAGATTTATCACATCATATCAACATAATTTTAATAAGTATAATAATAATAATAATAATAATACAAAATAATGATAACAATAATAATAGTAATTAATGAATATCAATTATGGCAAAAATAATAATAACAACACATTAGTTTTTTTTATATATATTTTGATTTAATCTTATCAAGCTAAATAAGATAAAAATTAGATAAAGTAAGTAATAATAACTATTATTGACAAAAGAACAACTAATATTGACTTCTTACTATTTAACATTGTTGATGTAATAAAAAATATTAGTCTTCAATTTTTATAATGAATAAATAACATTCTCACTCTATATTTTCCCTGCTTTCCTATGATGTTGTAGTTGCTATATTGTAAGGTATGACCTTATAGATAACATATAGTGTTCAAGGCTGCACTGTTATTATATTATGGTACTAGATGGAATCACGGAAGTGAACTAATATTTAGATGACATAGTAGAGTTTTTTCGTTTTTTTCTCTACTTTAATATTGGTATCGATGGATATTGTATTTGTATATACATAAGTGATATAAATTTTAAGAAAGTATATTGTTTCTAGATTTTGATGTCAGTGCTAGTATGGATTAGTTGCACATATATATTATTTCATGTTTTATGAAGTTTTGGAAATTTTGAGTTATGGGTTAATGTTAATTTTCAGGTAGTACCGGGTTGAATGTTTATAGATTTATAATTTTTCAGATAATATCGGATTTCGGATAAATAATGGATCGAGTCGGGTTATTTTGGATTTATAGTTTTCGGGTTATATTGGGTTTCGGGTGAATAGCTGGTCGGGTCGGGTTTATTTCGGGCTACGATTTCTCAGGTTATATCGGATATGTATCGGATCGGGTCGGATAGGTTTCGGGCTTTTAATTATTCAGATAAAATCGGATCGGATTTCGGACGGATCGAGTCTGTATTCGTCGGATTTTTCGGGTCAGGTTAACTTTTGCTAGCTCTAAATATGACTAATAGCTACTAGATAAGCCTAGATATCAATAATAAGTAAATAATAGTTAACTTGCGGCAAAAGTAATATTTTGCCCAAAGGGTTATGTAAATCATGCCCTAACACTACTATTGTGCGGCTGAAACTATCATCCTCCACCCTATGTTGTTGGTGATAGTCCGGCAAGCTGCATTCACCTTTCTTTGGCTCTTCCTTTCAAGTTTGATTATCAGGTCCTTCCAATGTCGGGTTCTCTGTTGCTTTTGTTTTCAGGCTTGTCATACTAGGTTGAGGAGGGGGGACGCGCTTCAAATGATTCAAAATCTGCATTTTATGGGTTAAATATGACTTATTACATGTCTCGTGTTTTAGTCGATCTATCTACTATGTGTGTGCATACTCTGGAGGGGACACCCTGTTGTTTAGAGTCACCATCCTCAAAATCTTGATATGGAGTCTATAACCGATATTCAACGACACCAAAAATTGAGTCAATTGACCAACTTCAAAAATAACGACTATTATTAAGTTGACAATTTGAAGATAGTCTCTCTCTTTGGTGTATCTTTGGGACAAATGAGGTGATTAGGGATTCTAGTCCCAAGTCCCACTAGGTTTAGACTCAATAGTGGCTAGTTTACGATGTTAGGGTTTGAACAATTGAGGGCAAAAGGGAATTAGTGGTAGAAGGGCTATATAATAAGGGTGAGGAACTATTCGGCTTCCAAGGGCTTTAGGTAATTTAGGTGATGTGCCGGATAATTTAGTAATCCACATTAGCTCATTTAAAGATGATCCTTTTGAGAATTACATAGCAGTTGAGATCTTGAGGACAATCTCAAACTTCGGAAGGGGTGTGACCCTATGATGTAAGAGGCCTTGTTAGGGAGGCTAAGAGCACCCAATCTAACTTGGGATTATTTTTCATTAGCTATCTTTAGTTAATAAATGCTTTTAGCTCATGTTTTGGTGTGGACAATTATCTTTTAGTGGTGTGATTATCTTTAGGGGCCTAGGAGATAAATTATCTTTAGGATATTATTATGAGTATTTATAGGATTGGCGCTCGATATAATTATCATTAGTTTATGATAGTTATAACATTTAGTAAGATATTAAGAGTCCTATCTATCCGGCTTATATAGCCACTATAAATGTCTTTTATTATCCCCAAAAAAAAAAAAACTAAACTAAACTTAAGATGGTGAAATTGTTCCTGAGTGGTTGCATGGAAATGCCAAAATTGTACCTAGGTGGTTGAAGGAGAAAGGTTTATAGTACAAGATGGAGAGAGGATATTGGTTGTGCAGAAATGCTAACCCCTTGTTTTGCATCCCTGAATCATTTTGGGGACAAAAGTGATGTGAGAAATGGCTACTGTTTTTTATTAAAAATAATTTAAATTAAAATATGTAAATTGGAAACAAATAGTGGCAAACAAGGATCTATGATTCATTGTTGTTCTAACTCTCCATCTTTTGCCACTCGTCATTGTTATTGCTTCCACTTCGATTAGATGATGCTTCCTGTTTGGTTCGATAATTTTTGTTGTATGAAAAACTTGAATTAGGGGAAAATATGAGGGAGGAAGAGGAAGGTAGAAGGAACATTTGAATGAGGCTTCATTGATGAACAACTCCAATTTTTTAGCTTTTCTCTTTCCACGTTAGCTTCCTAATGAACGTCTTCATACTTTAACATGTTTGGGGTGTTCCAAATCTATTGTGTGGGTCCGATTTTGGGCTAAAAAGTAAGGTTTACATTTGAGGTGGGTTAAAGTAGTATAACAAATCTATTAAGACATAATCAAGAATTCTAACTATAAAATAGAATAAAAAGTAGATATTTTATTTTAATCCTTAGCCTTTGGGATATATACATGTATGTTCATTAATTAACGTACATGTGTGTGTGTATTTGTTGTTTCCTATTGCTTCTTATTTTATTTTATTTTTTTAATAGAATCGTCGTTTCCCCTACGTCCTCGTTGCTGTCTCCATGCAACACCATTAACAAGAAGTTGATTCCTTAGTTGACTATCCTCCCTTCTCTCTCTCTCTCTCTCTCTCTCACCTTGCTAGTTGTGTACTCCCCTACACCACCCTCATTGTCGGCCTCCTTTCTTGTAAGGTGGTTGTCACCACTTTTCGTCCATTTTAAGCACTCACATAAGCATCATCCTCTCAACGCCTACATACCCTTCCAAGCATATTTGAATGAGTCATGTAAATATGGATGGTCCCTTGCTACAGTACTGCTATCAGTATTATATAATAGATATTGCTCAGTGGCCCTTCAACACTAGGGGCTTTAGGGTATGTATCTTTGAACATGTGACAAATGTGGTATTAAAGTAATTTGTTGTTGGTTCAATCAGCAAGCATTTCTCCATGCTCTTGAGTGTACCCCAATGGGACTGCAACTTCAAGTACATTGATGGGGCGTTAATGGACATGGTTTGATGTTGAGCCCACACCATTGGATGAGTTTTTAGGGTTGACGAGATAATCATGGGATGCAGGTGAAAGCATTGCGATGGGTGATGAATATATTGTGCCAAATGCATTTGAGTGCAAGATGTATGTTAGTTCCCGAGTTTCAAAAGTTGGTGCTTGTATGGTGCATGGAACTTTTCCGTATTGTATGGGGCACACTCTTTAAGATGTAAGGAAATGATGCTATAATCCTTGCGTTTGACAAACAAATGCACTTGTTTAGATTGGGGCAGAAGTCTCAATCCTTTCCTTTCTCAAGCATAAGTCTCAATCCTTTCCTTTCTCAACCATCTTACAGATCAGTACGCCTTATTAAGTGTCTGATGAACACTAATGTCAATATTATGAATACATGTTATTAGTGTGGGATATTATGCATATTCAACATGGTGACTTTTTACATTGTGATGAGTTGAGGCCCAAACCTCATAGTGTGTGACACATGGATTACAAGCATAAATGGTAGGTGGGGTTATGTTTGAAGGTCTAAGTCAGCAAAAGGAAGGAAAGAGGAGATTGGATAGGATCCAAATGGCTGGACCCTAACTGGATGAATGAAATTGATACTATAGCTAACTTAAAATGTATTTGAACATTTATACTAGTCAAAATTTTCTATATATGTTTCGCCCTTTTTTTCTTACTAATACATACTTCTAAATAGCTCTTTACAGACTTTCTTTGTAGTAGTTTCTGGCTAGTGAGACCTCATTTATATTTGCGTTGTTCCATAATACTCCATCTGTTTCTGAAGGGAAGTTTTTTTAACTCAATTTTTGTTTTAAAATGAAAGTTGTTTTGGAAAAGTTAATACTTACTTTTCATTTTTACCTTTACTTTTTCTCTTTCTTCTTCTATGCATTAATTGACACAGTATTTTAGTATAATTGTCATATTAAGGGTATACTTATTACCTCTTAAAATAGTGTGTATTTGAATATAATTGACATATGCTAAAAGGACTTCCTTTTAGAAACGGAGGGAGTAAAAAAGTTATCAATTGAATATAATAGATTGCTTATTTGAAGAAGTGAATTTTACATAATTATATGATTATATTACCCAAGATTCAAGATTGAAAGTCAGTTAAAAAATTTATATTGATACTTTAATATAAGATGTGTCGAGTATGCCTACATTAATGTTCGGGCATGATAAAGTTGTTATAGGTACAAAATAACCTGTTAATGTAGGTTTGGTGGAGGTAGTAGCCCTATGGGCCCGACCTCTTTGACCAGCTTGACCTATTAGGCTTTTGAAGTGGCTCAAATGGCATGTACCTACTAAATTTTTGATAACTATTGTAATTGGAAAACGTGGTACATATTTTTCCAAAGTATAGTGAATGTTTGCTTCTTCTTCATGCATGGGTGTAATGGGACCTTTTACTTTTCAAGTATATGCGCGTCTGTGTATATTATTTTTACCTGATTCGTGTTTGGGCAGAATTGGGATTTGAGATTTATATTAGGTTGGACTAAATCAGATCAAGTGAAACTGGCTTTGGCCCAGAATTGGCTGGTTTTAACCAAGTTGGGTAGAATCAGTTTTATTGTGGCTTGGATAAGCATGAAGTCAAGTTGTTTTGGGTATAATTTTTTTGGGATGTGTTAGTCTTGGGTGAGCATTGGGTAGGATTGAATTGATTCCAGATTTGTAATTTCTTGGGTTTTGACCATGTTGTGTCTAGTTTCCCACGTCACATGAACCTTTGTTAACTAGTTTGTTAGCTAGTTGCATACTTGCATACCTGTGACTAAGATTTTCGGTTCATTGGTGTTTTTTCCTCTGTGGGAAGTGATTGATGAGAGCTGAGAATTCTGCAGCGAAGTATGTTTTTGAGGGTTCATTGTATTATACTAGGATAAGAGGCTGTCGAGGAGTTCATGTGGGCCACTCTCTTGTGGTTTGGCAGTCTGAGAGCTTTTGAATTAGAAGCTCATGCATAATTTTGAATCCAAATTGCCTTGGATTACACGACGTTTCGTGAATGAGTGGTTTATTCACAGTTTTAAGAATCATAATGCTGATGGATTGGTTTCATAAAGTGTGATCCACTGGTTCAAACTAATCAGATTTAGAAAACTAGGTTACACTATTTTACCAAATGCGTAAAAATATAAAAATAAATCTTTGATAAATTTTACTCAAATAAAAGTAGAAAAAGGTAGTGTAAAATATGAACCTATATCTCACTCGTGCTTTCTTTATATCGGTCCAGGTTCAAGAGGTAGTATCTAACAAATAATAGGGGGCTAGGGGTTATAGAAGTAATATGGTGGGATAAGGAGGAAATTGATTTTGGGAAAAATAAACAAAACTTATAATTTTAAGAGTTTACATAGGATTAGGAAGTCTTATTGATTTTACCTCAAATTGTAAAATCCTTACCATGATTCTACGATTTTGAGATTATAATTTATACCTATAATTTGGATGTTTAGTAACCTTTGGATTGTAGAATCGTGAGATCCACACCATGATTTCAACCTTCTCAATATTTTTCACTTGTTTTCTATGCGACGATAGTCGACCATACTATTCTGTTTATGTCGATCAGTTTCTTTTATGTTTCACATATAAATCAAAGTGGTGATCGGACATTTCTTTTGACTAATTGTTTGTTGTATGTTTTATTGATGTCATTTAACTGAATTCATTTGTTTTTGCTTGTGTTTTAAATTGGCAAAGCACTTCACAGTCACATGTTATTAGTTGTAGCACTCTCCGAATTGTATGACTGTATGTTATGGTACTCGCGAAATGGCTTTCTTAATTTGTGATCGCTTATCTTTGATGCCAAGTGTCAATAGAGGTGAAGTGATCCGACTAATGTATACTCGCTTATATTTGTTGAAAAAGATTCTTGCAGATTAATGTGTGGACGTTATTAGACCGCAGGAATAATCAGATTGCATTAATGTATACTTTGCACCACTCTTGGGACTTCGCTGGTGTTGGGCCTCTATTCTCAGTTCATTTGGATATTAGGACTAGGAAGATGCGGGGGCTATCCTGGCTGGATCATGTCTGAATGTATGCAACTTCGCTGCTGCCGAAGTTGGCTGTCACCCAGAAGATCCTGTTCTTGAGGCATCTTAAATGAGGGGTTGCATTGCATTTGTTTCCAAAGAAGTTGGAACTGGCCTATGGAATTAGAGTAGCTCATCTGGCGCTTCTTTGTTGACTGTAACGCACAGGCTTGAGTGTATGACAAATCCAAGCTCGTGGACTTTGAAGGCACCAGGAACCTTTTTCCTCGCTGGCTGAATATGTATTAAATTTTATTTTTGTTATTTTTGTTTATACCCTGCTGCTAGTTGAAGTGTTGTCTGTTGGGTTAAATGATGTATAGAAGTGAATGGGTTCGATTTCTCGAAAGGATTCCTAATCCTCAACTTTTCGAGGGAATCCTTCATAGTGGCTGCGAATAATTGATTGGTTTTTTCCTTTTTCAATTTTTTTGACTTTGGTTCCATAAGAACAAGTCAGAAAGATTGGAAAATATAATCCTATGATTTGATTCGTTCTCAATGGGCATGAGATGATAGTTTTAGAGTGATTACTTTGTTGATGAATGCTCCTATTACATTCTAATGAGAACCATGTACCATCTACATAGAGAACTGCTGATCGCATTATAGCCCGTATGTGCCAAGTACAGGTTCATTCTTCAAGTAGTACCGCAATCATAGGGTAAGAAGCTTGTTTGGCTTTGGTTTGGTTTGAAAAAGTAGATTTTCGTAATTGTGATTAAATAATTTCAATAACAATAATGTTTGTTAATGCTTTGATAAACTTAATTTTAGAGAATAAGTTAGCAAAAATATTTTTATGAGTAGGGATGATAATGAGCTGGGTTTAGATTGAGTCTAATAGAGTTCAATTCTAGATCTGTTTAGCTCTAGAAGATTTAGGCCATTAGGTTTTAAAACATTGGGTCCTGGTCTCAAATAATTATATTCTTCATGGATCTAGTTATTTTATGTTTTAAAAATATGTTTATTCTAGTTATAAATGATATATTTTTTTTACACTTGTTAAAATTTTATGTTTATATAAATAAAAAAACTTATATTTAAGCATAATAATATTCTACAATCACAAAATTAAGAACTAAAATTAAAATCAATCACTTGGTATGTTATTGTGCTACAACGTACACATAAATTCATTTTGAGTTGATTTAAACACCTATCCATTAGGCTAATAAGTCACTACTTATAAATAAAAGTACTACAACAAAATGTAATTGTACAAACAACAAAATAAAAATAGTATTTGCTTCCACTCTTGTCTAACACTAACAAATTTATATAATTATTTTGAGCCCACGTTCCTCAATCAACACAATAGTAGAGCATGTCCTTGACGATTGATTCCTTAGCATCAATCATCTTCTTCATTATTTTCAACATCCTAAAAATTTATAAGATTATAAACGTTGGTTTTACTTGGTAAAGTTTTATAGCATAATAATATTTAAGTAACATTAAATAATTATTTATCATATCATAAACATCAATTACTTCTATTCTATCTTCAGTTTAATATCTGAGTCTTCTATCATTTTAGCACATGCATAAGGACTCTCTAATGTATCTTTATACAATATTAAACAAATAAATAATATTTTATCTCATATGAGATAAAATATGTAATAAGTTATAACTAAAGAGATATTAAAATTATCTTTAATGTCTTTAACTATCCAACTTTATAAACATATTAATGCCTCCACAGTTTTTGCTTGAAATCTGGAACAATGGGGACTGACAATCCATTCTCCCGTGCTAAAATCACTTTCTAAAGCTATTGTGGAAATGATAATACCAAGAATATCCATAGCAATATTTTGTAGAATTGGATACTTGAGCCCATTCTTCTAAAAGTTAAAAATATCAAAACGATCACTTTTGGACAATGTATTACTTTTTGAGTAATGATTTAACTCACACCTCACATTTACTTTTCGTATTATAGTTTTCTTACCTAAAGTAAATTCATCCTCCTCGTCATTAATAGAAGTTGAGGTGATGCTCACTTTAGAGAATTTCTTAATGGAGTTTTAAAAGAACCACTAAGCTTACTAAAACTATCAACAACCTTCTTATTATATTCAACCAAGAGAGTGTTAAGCATATTACACGGTAAAACATTGTTTGGAATGTTCTAATTTTTGACTAATAATGTATTGACCTTTTACCACTATTGTAGTGATATTTCACTAGTGAGTTGATATTCTACCATTATTACTTAAAGATAATATTTCACCATTAATGTACCAATTTTTCATCACTAATGAATTAATCTTTCACTCTAATATATATTTTTTTACCAAAAAATTGATCTTTTAATATTATTCTATGTAAAACTGATATTTAACCAAGAATATACTAATTTTTCACTACTATGTCTTGATCTTTCATTACTAATGTAATACTATTTTACAAGCGAGTTGATATTCCATAATTAGTTTACTTCAAACTAATCTTTTACCACTAGTGTACTAAATTTTCACCACAAATGTACTAATAATCCACCATTAATGTATTTATTTTTCACTAGTAAGTTGATATTTCATTAGTATTCTAGTTTAAACATATCTTTCACTACTAATGTACCGATCTTTCACCAACGATATAATTTTTTCACCATTGTTTTATTGAACTAATCTTTTACAACTAATGTACTTATTTTTTACTAATTTTTTTATATCAAAAATATATTAATATAGATCTATATTTATAGAGCAAAAATTTATAAACATTATGGCATATTTTTTCCTATTTTTTCATAAACTAAAATTAAAATAAATTAATTAATAGTACTATAGTACCTATTGCACGGTGCTACATTGTGCAACGGGTTACACATTATAACTTGACACATATAGGAGATAGGTGCAACCTTCTAATATAACTATGATGTTAGTATTTATTTATTTTAAAATATATCTCACGAGGATTATTAGAGAAAAAAAATATATCGTAATGTTTCTATAATTTTTCTCTATAAATTGATACACATATTGATATACTTTTAATTTAATTAATAAATTGATTTTTTTCCAATAAGTTGATCTTCAACATTATTTTGTTTTAAAATGATATTTTTCCACTAATATACTAACATTTTACCCCCAATGTACTAATTTTCCATCAACAAATTGATTTTTTACAACTATTACTATTCTACTTAAAATTTGATCTTTCACAACAAATATATTGATTTTCATTAGCATGTCGACATTTCACCATTATTCTATTTAAAATTGATATTTAGCTGTTAATGTACTAATCTTTACCACTAATTTACTAATCTTTTGCCACTAATATGCTAATTTTTCACCGATGAAATAATATTTTATTATTCTATTTAAAATAATATTTCACCGCTAATTTATCGATCTTTCACCACTAATGTATTGATTTTTCATCATTATTCTACTTAAACTAATATTTTACCACTAATATATCGATATTTCATCACTAATATACTGCTTTTTCACTAGTGATTTGATCTTTCATCATTAATATTGTAATACCCCCAAATTTTATCTAACCCTAATCCCAAGTAATTAATATTTTAACATAATCCTAATTTCATTGGTCCTAAATCTAATCCTAATTCTAAGTTATTAATATTTTAACCTAACTCTAAATCTAGATAATTGTTAAATTAATTTTACCCTAATTTTCTAATCTAAAATTTAAACCAAATCCTAACCCTAACCCTTAATTCTTTATTTATTTTCCCTGTTTCTTTATTTTTTTCTCTTTTCTTTTCTTTTTCTTTTTCTTCCCCTCTTGGCTCTACTGATCTGCTTCTTCCCTTCTTCTTTGAGCCATGCAAACTACTCCCTGCGTGGTCTCTTCTTTCCCTTCCCAACCCCTACACTGATCTCCTTGCTCTACAACCATAGTCTCATTTTCCCTCCTTCCCCAGACCTTAGTTGAGCCAAACCCATATCAAACTCTCCCGACCGTTGCACCATTCGGCAATTCCACACTTCGCATGCCTAAGCCTCTCATCTCCTAAAAATACACCTCTTCCTTCTTAATTCATTTTCTTTTAACCCACTCAATTCCCTTAGACTCCCTCTTCATCCCCTTAACCCTTATGTGTTTCATTTGTTGCATATCTTCCATTTTCATCCCTCGAAGCTCTACATAACTTAACACTCCTTATGTAACTTTGCCCTTAGTTATATCAAGCATGAATATAACAAAGCTTTAATTACGCCGTTCACTCACGTACCAAATTTCTTATCCAACAACTCCAACTCCAACACCGCACAACACAACACCTACCAGCATCACACCCTCACGCCAAACTAGCCCAAGATGTATCACACCCTTACGCCAAACACCCCCCCTCAAAAATACTTCTTAATACAAAATCCCCTAGCTATGTCAAGAGTCCATGTTTCTCCCCCTATTGTTGCACAAAATTCTGTCGTAGCTAGCCCGAGGCTTACCCGATTTAGTTTGCTTCAAATTTGCTCCATCTTCTACCCTCCTTTGCATTCTATTTTTCTTGGTTGTTTTCTTCAATTCTAATGTTTTATCATTATTGATTCTTATGTGGTTTTTAGTGGTATTAGAGGAGGAGTATTAGGTTATATGTTCTTGGACACCGGAGATATTTTGGTAAGGGTACACATTATAACTATGGTTTTGTGTACAATGTGTATATTATATGAAATATAATGTTTTGTAGTGTTAGGTGGATAATTTTATTATGATAATGACATTACATTACATGTTGTGTTGTATGATGAAGAAGTGAGAAAAATGTGACAACATTTGATTTTGCATTTTGTTGGATAAGTCGGGTTTTGCAAGTAAAAAAGGTTGGCATGAATAGTTTATCCAAATTGGGCTATGATATTTGACCCAGACACACACACACACACACACACACTTGAGTTTAAGTATTTTTATTATAATATGTGTTGGAGTTGAAAATCATTCATATTGGGACTCGTAGGTTTTTGTGAAAATATAAGGATTTTGGCTATCTTAAGGGCAAATTAATCAATATGGGTTAAATATGGAATCTCTATTATTTTTATGTGTTCATTAGGTCAAAATATGCTAAATATAATATGTGGAATATTTTGGTTAATTATAAATGGCCTAAGTCCAGTAAAATGAGAAAATAACTTAAATTAGAAATAGTAACATTAGAGGCGGGATCATTATTAAATGTGTAAAACGTTGGAGTTATACCTTGATTTTTAGATATGTTCTCAATATTGGAATTTTAGGAATGTGCATGGAATTTTGTGGTTATATGATTATTATTAGAAAAAATATTCTTAATTTGTGAAATTAGGGTTTTGTAGAGATTTATAAATAATAATCCCAGAGGTGGGCTACTATTACATGCATAAGATGTTGGATTTAGACATTGATTTTTGGATATGTAGTCAATAATAATATTTGAAATATGGGTACTAAATTTGGTGATAAAATGAATATTAGGGAATAAATTATGCTTAGCTTGTAAAATTAGGGTTTTTAAAGGAAAATATGACATTCTTTCTTATTCGGGTATGTCCCGATATACATGTAGTAGTGTTTTTATGTGTTTTTGGATCATTATGTTAAGTTGGAATATATACCTTGCATATCTACTTGTGTGTTTGTAATACCCTTTTTGTAAAAATCCCAACTGAGAAACTCTAATTATAAAATGGTACTTATGTGTAATTAGTTATAATGATTATTTTAGGATGGTATGTATTAAATGTATTAGTTTTTGTAACATTTTCATTTTTTATTACTAAAAAATTTATTTTAAACATTAATAAAGATGAAAAATGCTAAACACACATAGAATAAATATGGTGCTATTGCCACATAACATAGGATAGGCGTTAGCTGCCCGCCCCATGCTAGATACAAGGCTGAGAAACCAAACCATTAAAAATGAAAGTAGAATGCGTAAGAAACACACTATATAGATACTTAAAGAAAACATTTATAGAACAGGACATCATCGGTCCCTAAAGTACTTAAATACATGAAGATAGGTTAAACTGAAATATAGGACCACAAGGGTAGAAAACAAAGGCAGGGCATATCCCTAAACCCTGATCCATAAAGGACCAAACAATAGTCTCTGCATGCCCACACTCTCAAGCCCCAAGATCAAAATAAGGCAGGTCCACTGCAGGATATCTCTAAAGACCTGTACATAGTCCTCTACTAGTGGGAATGAACAAGCGACTTAACAAGCGGGCACATCAGTACAGTTCGTGCTAATTAATCCAAGTTACCTCCTCAATGGGAGTCACAAACATACATGGTCTTAGCATAATGTGGGGATCATACTAAATATATATCATGCTTATTCCATACACTTAGATATACATGCTCTATCGTTAGTCATATAATGCATTAGAACTACATACTATACATGATTCAAATAAATCATGACTCATCATGCATATCAACATGACATAAACATCATAAATAGCAATATGAAATTTACTAAGCAAGTTATTCAAACAAATCTAAGGGATTGTGCCATCTATTCACATAGTTTTCTATTGGGTTTATTTTCCAAGCTTACATAATCCATTAGGTCATTTATTTATAAGCCATTATTTCTATTTCCCTTTCTTTTCCCTTTTTCTGTATCCACGTCCTTATTTTTATTCTTATCGAGCAATGGACAATGTATTACCCCATGGTCTCACACATCGTGAAAGCTTATCCAAACTAGAGGACATAAAGTGCAATTGAAGCCAAGTAATCACTGATGGATATAAAGTCCATTCAAAGACAAAAACCACCTAGGTGACCAAATCCTTTAATATTGATACACTTCAGTACATCATCAGTGTCTAGAGTAAATACGGCATTGGGATCTATTAGGATCTTACTCAAATGCAAGGCTCGAAGGCACTAATAAATTCCCCAAGGCAGAATAACCCCTTATAACTCATCGAGGATTAAGTAACCTAGAACCATACACAACTCGATCATCTTTCACTTTAAGTGATTAGTGTGTTATGTTCCAAGTTTATGTGATCATGCAAGACCCATATAATATCCAAGTAACACATCCACATAATCATTCCATGTTAACCATGTTTACCACCCCAAGGTAGACTAACCCCTTATAACTCATCGAGTATTAACTTACTTGATGCTTAACAAGTTTTTCCGCTAAAGAGGAAAAACTCTAGTCGAAAGATTTCAACTTCCAAAACCTTTAAAAACAGCAAGTTAAAAATCATAAATCATCAAATAACTTTTATAAATCAATAAAATTAAATTAGAAAAGAAAACAAACTTACAATACTCAAGAGAAAAATAGAGAATGATTCATCTTAAAACAACTCAAATTTCTCCTAAATCTAATTCTTTCTTGCTTAACAATACAAAAAAAGGGAGTTAAAGAAAGGATCAAAAGTATGAAAGGAATTATAATGTAAGCTCGAAGTGGTGAGGAAATAACAAAAGTGTTAGAGGGTTGATACATTTTGGAGGCTGAAAGAAAAGTGAGAAGAAGGGATGATTAGGGTTATTTATAGCTAACAAATTAATTAAGGAACGAGTGGGTTTATGTAATAGATTAAAAAATTTAATTTTATCATTCAAATTTGAGCTGAATGGTAAGATCTATGAAGAATAGGTTGGCTTTGATCTTAGAGCTCAAATGGTAGTTTTTTTAGAGAATGAAGGTCTAGAAAATATCAAAAATAAAAAGGGTAATGGAAAATTTGTGCGGGAAGAAATATCCTAATCATGTAGGGATAGTTTGGAATCAAAGAATACTTTCATAGGTGTGTAGAGGAGAGAGGAAGAATAAGATAAGAATGAGGTCATTCTCTTCCTAATTTGTAAAAATTGAGCCCTTTAATCTATTAGAGGCAACATCTAAAGTAGAATAAATGAAAAAAAGGGTTAAGAATCACTCAAGAACAGTTTGGATTTAAATTATCAAAATTCCATTTTGATGCAAGGAGTTTCAAAGAAAATATCAACCTTCAAAAAGTACTCAACTCGATTGACTAGTTGATCGGTTTGGCCATACTAGTCGAATGTTCTGTAGAATAGTCGATCGATTCCCCATACCAGTCGATTGATTTGGTTAAACAAAACCCCTTTGCTAAAATGGATAACTATTTTATTGGTCTGCGTGAAAACTTATTTTAATCAAATTTCCAAATTTACTCAAACCATCTTTACATCAAACCCAATATAGTTCCAAATCAAGATCAACATTATAACTTTTTTTTAAACACCATAATTTTTTATTCTATAAATCTTATAAAAATATTGGGTATTATAATTTTAACTGTAGTTGGGACCTTGACCCATATCTTTTTACCAAGGAATTCTGATTCTACCAAGCAGATGTTTTTTCCTTGTTTAACTTTCTCTATTTAGCCTCCTTACCCTATTTTTTTTCGCATACTCCACATCGTCCTCCCCCGACACATTTTTTTCCTTTACACCATCTCCCCTTACACGTCTCCTCTACACTTTTGTTCTCATATTTTCTTTCCCATTTGCACACCCCTCAACCATATCAGCTTCCACATCTCTCACCATTTAGTTCTTGAATCCTATAAAGCTAAGCTAAGGTCTATGATCTTCTTCTTTTTCTCCCTTCTCTCTATCTTTATTTTTTATCAAACCATCACTGCACCTTACCACCAACAAACTCCCAAACACCACCATTTTTCCTTACAAACGATGAGCACTACCCCTATTAGTGCCTTTCATTATTGCCAATGATCACTAACCCAGGATGATGATTCTTTCTCTCCCCATCATAATAAGTTCTTTATTTTAATTGTACACTTATGTGCCCTCGTATGACCCGACCATGTCTGTTTTGCACAACACATGTAGGACCCTCGCACACTTGTGTGATTCTCTTGTTATTTTCTCCTTGTACACCCATGTGCCTTACGCAAAACCAGCCCATGCGTGATTGCCTTTCTTGACCCATGAATACATTACATGCAAGGCCATGTGCCACCCTTTCATGATTATGTCCATTCTGAGCCAGCCCTTCACCCATCCCTTTGCTACGTGAACTTGTTCCTATTGTGGCTATGTTGTTCTTTTATCTCAGTTATTTCATAACCTTTTTCTTGAATTAATTTAGTTAATTTTAGGTTATTATTTTTTTATATTAAATGCTAATATGTGTTGTTGGGTGTTAATTTATTAGATAATCTTTGAACAATTGTATAGAAAAAATCTTATGTGCTTTTGTGTAGCTTGGATTTAGGTAAATCCAATCACTATTAAGGTGGTAGAATTTATGTACAAGTATGTTAGGATTTTTTAGATCTATAATCATGATATGGATTTATATTATTTAAGTATTACGAAAGACATAATAATATGATAATATGCTAAATAGATAGTGAATATGTTTGATTTGTTATTAAGTTAAGCTATATGCATGTGTAATATGTTAAATGGTTAACGAATACATGTCTAGGGTTGATAGGATTTGTAATCTTGTCAAGTTATAATGTAACTACCATGATAAGTGATCCATGATTATCATTGTATGGTAGCTAGGGTTGATATAAATAGCAAAAAGGCATAATCGTATGATAAGGGTTATAATACGTTAATTGTTATTGGTATGATTTAGGGTTAGAAATACTCTCCTACATTTAACATGAAGTAAATTTCCCTATTAAATGAAATATTATGCTATAGATATGTCTCCATATATTGTATGGAATATATGAGATGTTAGAAATGTATGATTAGGGTTTGTATGCATAAGTTACTAAATACATAAAAAGTGAGAAATATAGTTAATCACTAAATTATAAAAACTATCTATATGCTAAAATATTTTGAATTATTTCTTTTATCCTTTTCATGTTAGTTTTTTATAATAATAAGGCTTGGTAGAAAATTAAAAAATAATGATGAAATTAGGGTTTTGAGGGCATTTTGGTCATTTTTTAATCTAATGCACCTATTGTGAATACACTACCCCAAAAAGGAGTTTTAATAACGGTTATTTTATATTTTTAATAATGGTTTTAAATCGTTATTAAACCGCCCGTTATTAAAATTTTTAATAACGATTCCTAACTGTTATAAAAAATATAAAAAAACCGCTAATATAAGCATAAAATGTATATTTAATAATGGTTTTTAAGAAACAACCGTTGTTAAAAAAAGGGTTTTAATAACGGTTACTACAAAAACTGTTGTTAAAACATCATCAAATTAGGGTTTCAGACATTGATTACACATTTATCAAACCCTAATACGTATCAAATGAGCACAAATTTGAGATTAAATGTACATTTTTAATAATAGTTCTTATGAAAATCGTTATTAAAACCTAGGTTTTAATAATGGTTTTCATAAGAAACGTTATTAAAACTACAATTTTTTTAACGTTTTTGCAGTTTTGTTCTTGCCCACATCTGCATTACCAAATATGCATTGTAAAACAACTTCAATTCATAACAAATCTGCAATCACACCATAATTTCAATCAATCTCTAGTTAATATGCATGTCTTAATACACCAGACATATATCCTCAAGAATCAAAATTAGTAGGCATACTACAACTTGGTAGCTCTACACCCCAAAGTAAAAAGTTCATAAATCTAGCCTAGAAGACTGAAAGATATAGACAAAATACAAACCTGAACATGTATGTAGAATATATAGATCTCTACCTAATACCGAATGAATGAGTGCACGTGCTTGACCCATTGGTCTCTAACTTCATCAATTTCATCAACATTGTATTGCTGGCCTTGTGCATAGTCATCGGTGAAAAACTACAATGCCCAAGTTTTGATTAATATACAGTTAGTATTTACGTCAAGTACCAAACATATATGTCATGATTCATTAATGGAAAAATATCAAAAAGAAAACATACATGGCTTGGATCTATGTTGACCAATCTGTTTTGGACTATCAGATCCATTACTCTACATACATAGTATCCACATTCATTGTTGTTTTGCTGTTGTGGACACTGTCAAATGAATTTAGTTAGCTCTCTAACTATTAGATATTAATTTGAATTAAAATAAAATACAAAATAGTTGTCTTCCTAATTACTATGACAGGCTCGTATTGAACATTATTTGGGTCTGGGACACCATTCCCACCTCTCCTTTGATACGTTATCTGTAGTGCCCTAATAAATAGAGTTGGATACACAATATTGTAAGTACATATATATACCTCAAATGATGAAAACTAGTAGAATATATGTATAAATAAGCTAATGAAGTAAGAAGTGAAAAGTATACTAACATGTCGATAAATTCATTCTCACCACGACGAGCGACTTCAAAAGGGACGTCATAGGTTCGAAGGGAATCAAACACATAGAATTTATTAAGATCAGGTTGGACGGCGTACAAAACCCAATGTTCAATTGTGAGGTGAGGAATGAGATAGATCTTGTTGTGTCTTTCAATCAAAATGTGATTCGCTAAATAGTTTATGTGTCTACCCTATCTTATTATACTACCGTCAGCTATGTAGTATGGACACACAACCACAATAGAGGAAAGCAATCCCTCCATCACAGCGCGATTAGCTACCAACCTATGGACGAAAAAAATAATGCATATTTGTTAATAACTAATAACTCATATAAGAGGTCATAAAATTCCAATTGTACAAGTTAAGAGTACTAAAATATCAAAATAAAATAATACTTACGTGACATAGACGGTGACACTCATGGTTGACATCCATTCCTGATTATAAATGTCACTTATGTCAATCGTCGATACCATATAAGTAGCATCGTCCCTCCCAACATACTCAGGATGACAATCAATGAAAATATAATTGTCCCTAAGGTAGTTTTGGGCATAAAAATACAATAAAGCTATTGCTGGTGGAGGTTGGCTTTTTTGATCTGAAGAAGGAATCTTTTGTGGGGCAACTGATTTTTTCAGATTTAGCCCTCTTTCCTTTAGCAGCGCCCTCTTTTGTATTGCTCGTTCTGCTAGTACCTCTCTTGGTTTTACTAGTAGGAGCAGTCTTCTTTTTTGATTCCTTAATTGATAATATTAAAAAATATATATATTGAGTATATATATATATATATATATATATATATATATGAAAAAGGTATGAATAGTGTAACTATTAACCAAGGTCTAATAAAGATGTCAAATGTCAATACCTCTTCAGTAGTGAGACGTATTTGATCCATAGGCCATGCCACGAAGCTTCCATGAGCTTCTAGTACTGTGGTTGCCTCATCGCCCTCTTTATAATAAGGCAAGTGCGCAATGCCAATGATTGGAGTGTCAATACTCACCAGCCTTGTATTTAGGGCTAAATTGTAACCATAGATTGTTTGCATTTGGGTACTGTGACTGATGCGGACCCTTCCTTTTGCCAAAAGTGTTGAAAGGTCATTCGCTAATAATTCACATTTATGCAAACCCTAAACAAAATATTACACATTATTAATTATTTATTACACCAAATACCTTTAATAGTAATTCATAGTTTGTAATGCTTACCTCGGGAAGAGTAGAGAGATGTGCATCAGTTTCACAACTACCTCTGACGCTATTTACATTAGGTATGTGAAGCTGATAATGGTCTACTGAATCGGATGACTTATACCCTTGAAATTTAATAAATGACAACTCTTGCTCCATTGTTGCCATCCATTCAAATGCCACGTTCAATTTTTTGGGTGAGGATGGCGACTTGCTCATTAGTGCTACGAGAACCACGAGATCGACCACATATGGTAGTTCTTGTAACACCCAATCTAAGGCCCCTGTGTCTTCCAGGGTGTTCTACAATTCCTGTAGCTTGGGATACAATGTTATATTGGTCCACCCCCTCCTCACCATCCGACGTTTCCAGTTCGTCCTGTAATGTATATAATATATGTAAATTTAACTTATAGGAATAAGCATAATATAATAGTTTTCTAAAAGAAAACTAAGTAGGGTTCTAGATATCTACAAACTTACAATTTTTTTGGCTGCAACATCAACATATTCATTAATATATCCATCTCTTGTTGCTCTAGCCTTCTTCTATAATGTACCAATATTGATGGACGAGGTACATGGGTCCAAGTCTTGGGCTAGGAGCTACAAATCAAAAAATATTCTTAATTAAGAATATTATTATAAAATTCGAGATTTACATGTAAATAGATAAATCACAAAATGCATACCAACTCCTCTTCAAGGCCCACATAGCCTTTGTGAGCCATATTATGCCGGTATTTATTTTGCTTCGCAATCTCTTTATTTTGGGTACTTTTTTCCTATGTGACAAGCCAAAACATAGTGACATGGTTATTTCAATATTAAGCATAATACTGGCATTGATACAAAAAGTTTAATTGTTATCTAACAAGTACCTTAAAATCCCCCGTAAGACGATATGGAATAAATTGGTTCCAACTTTCTTGATCGATGAAACCGTATCGTTTGGGTGAGTTCTGCCGTAGAGAGTCATCCCTCTTTCTATACATTTTCCTACGAGCTAAATATGACCTAAATGTTCTTAGACACTCCCCACAATGTCTAAGAAGCCATTTCTTCCTACTTTCTGGGACATTGAATACTCTTTGCAAAATAAGACATGTAGATGTATATTGATGTTAATGTAATAATATTAATATCATTTTACATACAAAAATGATTACACAAAATAACATATTTACCGTGATTTCCTGCCAAATATGCTCCTTATGACCCTTTGGAACCTGCTTCCAATTATTATAGGAGATAGGAATACAGTTACAGGTCACAAGTGAAATGTAAGTCAAAAACATGTCTGCGTAAGGGCTAATGGGAAGATTGTAAGTATTCCATCCCAACTCGACTAATTCTCCTATATTCCTTATGTCTGTGATGATTCTCATAATCGTAGGTCCTCTTTTTCCTTTTTCATCGCTGTTGTCCCTATCAATATTTTTGTTGGCCATATTTATACAAAAAATAAATAAATAAATTATGTTAGAATATTATGTATTGAGCATAATGTACCATTATATTATCGATACGAATCATGCTTAGAAAGAATTAATCTCAAATGTATCATGCTATTCTATATATATATATATATATATATACACGAATCATGCTAACACATTTCCAAAAAGATATTAATACTAACCCTAACCCTAATTAACCATAATAAATGATAAACCCTAACCCTAACCCTAACCCTAGCTAATTAACCATAATTTATTATAATAAAACCTAACCCTAAACCTCATAAAACCCTAATCCCTAAACCTAGCTAAGTATAATTAAACCATAATATATAAATCATATTATTATTATTATTATTATTATTATCATCATTATCATCATCATCATCATACACAATTATTTCTCTCTATTTAATTATTCACTTTTATATATTCCTTATTTTCTATATCTATTTAATCCTCATCAAATAGCAATCATTAACATATGCATCTCTAATTAAAATTTTCATTACTTTAATGATGTGCATATGTAAAATATATTTTCATTTCATTATATGACATTTCCTATATCTTATTGCTAGTGTCCTATACTTATTAATAAAAATGTGTGTGTGTGTATATATATATATATATATATATATATATATATATATATAGTTTTTATGAGTGAAAATATATATACTTCTACACTCACATTCATATTATATATATATATATGTGTGTGTGTGTGTGTGTGTGTGTGTGTGTGTGTGTGTAAATGTCTTGGCCAACATATGCATTTGTTAATATATAACAATAACGCAACTACTTCAATAATGAACAATAACATTTTCAACCAACACATTCAACAACATATTTTTGAACGACAAACCACAATCTTTCAATAACAAATAAATGAAACCCTGTAGCAACATGCATGCATTTATATATATATATATATATATAAGTAGATAAAAAGTTACGAGAGGAAGAACAAACACATACATAAAGTGAGCTAGCTACAAACACAATGGTGAGCAAGTTGAGAGAGGCAAGGGCTTCAAACACGACGGAGGATGAAGGTACAAGTGCTGGCTAGCTAGTTTCAGAATAATGATAACACACACATACAAATCCGACAATGGTAGAGGCGTGGTGGAGAGTTGGCGGTGCGAGGGTTTCCCTTACTTGAGAGGAGACGGAGTGGTGGTGCACGGTATGGTGGTGCAAGGGTTTGCAAGGAGAAGGAGAGTAAGAGAATGAAGGTGCAGAGAGTATGAAACTTTTGGCATGAAACAGAACTGAGCGAAATAAAAGTTTAATTTTGGAGTTTTAATAACGGTTCTCTTAGGAACTGTTATTAAAACCTTTTTTAATAACGGTTTAAGTAAAATCGTTATTAAAACATCCGTGCAAATTTTAACGTTGCCCTTTTAATAACGGTTTTGAACTATAACCATTATCAAAACTGTCCTGTGCATTAATTTTCACACATTTGACAACGGTTTTCAACCACCGTTATTAATGTCCCGTTATTATTTTCCGTTTTCGTAGTAGTGATATTTGGAAGTAGGATGGCCTTAGAAATTTGATAGGTTTATGTTAGTATTAAGCTTGACATAGGTTTATGAACTTAGGGACTACTATAATAATTAGAAATAAAGGAAAATGGTTAAGTATGGATATGAGAATTGTGTGTGCAATGTGTGCTATTTGCGATCCCAACATAAATCATTAATACTTAAAGTAAAATACCTTGAGTTTGGGAATTGTTTCTCTTTAAGATTAGCTATCTTAGAAATGAGGTGTATCCCTCATTTGAGTTTGTTTCTCTAGTGTGTCATTGTGCCCAAGTAAGGCCCTAATCTACTCTATAGGTGATCTATAAGCCTTATAGAAGGTATCGATATAGGATTAGGTGGAGGATATTATGTTACCTATGTACGCTAGTATGACCAGGAGTAAACTATATTCCTAGGTTCTAAAGTAAAGATATTGTGTAGCCATGGTACACCAACATGACCGGGTATATCTTAATGTCCCTAGGTTCATTGTATTCCCTCAAGTAAGATAATTAATAAATAAGTATTTGTTGATGGCCTTGATATGTATTATATTGATGGTTCAGTAGTTGCCTTAGTTATCTACCTTATATATTTGGAATTAATTTGTATTTTTTGTTCGATAATTACCTTAGTCCACTACCTTAGTATTTGGAAATTATTTGATTAGTCGGTTTTGGTCATGGATTCCATATGGCTATTTTGTACCTTGAGATAATGTGAATTGGTTAAGTATGATTAACTGCTAAACATGACACTTTGATGTTGTATGTATTATCTCATAATTATTGTATATTATTATTGGATGTGTTTTATGCTTAGACCATGTTTTTAGATTATTGTATGATTATGTAAAATATGAGAATGATATGGTACCTCTTGCAAGGTATTATGATTTATAAAGTACGAGGAGGTTGTAGTGATACTATATTTATAGATGATTATGTGAAGGAAATGGAGTGGTTCGAGGTGTATAATAGTGGCAATGATAAGTGGGATCCTTTGGAAGATGTTCCATTATTGGAATGGGCTTATGGGTCTAAGAGTTAGAGTAAATCATTATTGTATTTTTGGATGTTAGTTTTTGTTGTAATTGGTTTTCCTATGGACTATTATATCCCTTGTTGTATTTTAATTACTGTTGTTATATGAAGAATATTATATGTAATTTTTATATATGTATAATCTTCTATTTCCATTCCTTTATTTTGGATATGACTTGTTTTGATTTTTATCACCTGACATAAGAAAGGTAAGGGAACCAAACTTATATTAAGTGTGGTAGTAATACCCATTATTTTTGTAATTAATGCTTCCGTAAAATAATTTTTTTAATTAAAAATGGGGGTGTTACAATTCCTACATGATGAGCTTGTGATAAATAACCATAAATAAGATATTAATCACTTAAAGTGAAAGATCACATGAATTAAGGCTAAAGTGTCGTGTGTTTGTTTCACCAACATAATAATAGTGGCCAGGCATGCTTTGCCCTATAAAGTGCTTCAGTTTTTTTTACCATATTAAGAATAGTGGGGTCTTTAAACTCATCATAAATGAGAATATATTCTTTATAAAAAGGAATAGGATATTAATAACTTAAAGTGAAAGATGACATGGTTTAGGATCAAGGTGTTGAGTTAGTTTCACTAGGTTAATAATGGTGATGAGGTGCATTCCGCCTTAGGAGGTGCCTTTGTTCATTTCAATAGTTTAAGAATAGTGGACATGAGCGTGTTGCCCTATGAGGTGTTGAGTCTGTTACACTGACTTAATAATAGTGGCCAAACATGTTCTTCCCTGGGAGGTGTTTAGTTTGTTCCATTGGATTAAGAATAGTGGGTTCATAAGCTCAACATTAATAAGAAATGGAATGTAGATATACTTAATAATGGAATTATAATGCAAGTTTCCTTTTGCATTGGTATCATGTTTAATCATTTTGCATGGTCATTCTTCTTTATGATATTATGTACTCTGTGTAGCCCTACAATAGCTTTATTGTCACCTCACTCAGTACGTAGCATATTAGTCATCTTTTTTATGGGTTTTGCTCATTCCTATGAGCAGACAACTCTAAGTGTTTTTGGGCAGGCCACTAAGGACCCCTTGGATGATTTTGCTACTTATGATGCTTTGCTTGGGGAGGAGTGAACTTTATTTTTATGCATAGGGTTTAGGAATGAAGAGTCATGTTATCCAAATCTTAGCTTTGACCTAGATACCTTTTAAGACTCTTAGTTCTAGTGTATCCCTTTTATATATTTTGGATATTGTACTCAAAGTTAACTTCAAAACACTTGTTTAAATTAATAAGACTATCTTATTCTTTGTTTTACATGTTTTAAGTTTTTAACTATGTTGTGTTGTATTCGATGCAATGATGATATGGTAAGATAGACTTGTGTCGAGTATGGTGGCAACACCTATCTATATTATTATTACTCTTTCACTAAAAATAAAAATTTTTAATAGTAAAATTTGGGATCCTATAAATGTAATGATCTTTCACCACTAATGTATTAATTTTTCATTAATAATTTGATCTTTCATTATTAATGTACTTATTTTTTTATGAGTAAATAGATATTTCGTTACTAATATATTGATATATCACCATTAATGTGTCAATTTTTCACCGCTGAGTTGATATTTACCTATTCTTCTACTTACAACTGATCTATTACTATAAATGAACAAATATTTCACTATTAATGTACCGATCTTTAACTAGCGAGATAATTTTTCACTGTTATTTTACTTATTAATATTTCACCATTAATGTACTATTTTTGTTACCAATATTTTAATCAATAAATATTAATATGGATATCTAATTATGAAGAATTTTTTTAGAAACATTATGGTATATTTTTTTAATAAATTAAAATTAAAATAAATTAATTAGAATAGTTTTTTTAAGTATTATATCACCTAATTTTTTTACCATTTTTTTTCAAGAAATATTAATATGATTATCTAATTATGAAGAAATTTTTTAGAAACATTATGGTATTTTTTTAATAAACCAAAATTAAAATAAATAAATAAAAATAATTTATAAATTAATTTTTATTTTTCTAAAATAAATTTGTGTTGTGTAAAATTTTGTTTTAGAATGAATTACTATTTTACAAGGAGGGAGTAATATTCTATGGCATTTAATATTATTGTTGTGAGTTTTCTTCTAAATGAATGTGGTTTAAATTAAGGGAACATATAAATTTTGGTGTAAAAATTTGATATCCCACAATTTCTATTATTATGAGTATTTTTAGCATTTTGGGCTTCAATAATTGTTTTTCAACCATAATTTTTATAAAATTTATATTACTTTTATTATTTTCAATTAAACTGCCAGGGACTGACATGGTACAATTATATTCAATTAAATAGTTAAGAATCATCCTCTAAGACCTTAACGCCGAAACCCGCATTAAGTACAAACACCACCTTCAACACTTTACAATCATTCAAAAAGAACTGTAACACATGTTTCGATGTAGTAAGAAATATCTTACCTTAATCCTAAGCTCCAAATTAGCAAGAGAAAATAAAGGATTAAGGAACAAAAAAACTCTTTCATAAATACTCCATAAAGTCTTAGAAAAATCAAGGAAAAATTTAGGGAAAACAACATATAAAAACCAAATCAAAGAAGATAGAATTCAAGAGGAAAGGAAGATGAATTCGTATCTTAAACTTGGAAGAAAACAAACTATGAATCATTGTGGAAACGGAGAAGGTGGATTTCAAAAATGGAGGAGAGGAGAATAAGAAGAAGTGGTGTGCTAAAAAGGAGGGAGAAAAAAATGAATAAGGAAGAGAATTGTGTTGAGTTAGAAAGGTGTAGGAAATTAGAAATGTAAGTGTTACGTTTACTTTATAACTAAGTTTAGACGATATTTAAGTAAAAATCCACATGGGAGGAATAATTAGTGGCCTATAATCACCCACCACAACTTAAAAATGAAAGGTTAGAAAAGAAGGAAGAAAATTTGGTTATCTTAGGGGGTAAAGTGATAACTTTAGCAAGAATACAAAACCAACATGATAGCTACTAAGGGGATGCTAGGCAAGAAATTATTGGGACAAAGATGAGGATTTCTCATCCATAATATGTAATAATGAAAGGATAGGATTGATCTCACAAGCTTAGATAGGGAATTAGAGGAAAAAAAGTTGAATTCGATATGTATGCATGCCCAAATATAATGAAATTCAAAATTATAAAATTAATTACATAGAATATTTAATCAATTTTGAGATCAATAAAAATAAATTATGTTGATTCCTTAAGTTTCTTAAATTTTAGATATCTGAAAGGGTCATTTTGGGGCTTAAAAACGCATTTAAGGCATAGTAATATGATGAACAATGTCTTTTTATTTCACCAACAACTACGTTTGAAATTTTAAAAGATCCTAGGAGAATCATAATTAAAGGATTATTTAAAATATGCACATTTTAGAAGAGTCTCAAAAAATTTTAAAGGGGAAAAGTGGTTTAAAATATCATGGGAGTCAAAACTATAAGAAAATAAATATAAAAAGTGAGAACGTAATATTTTAAAAATGCAACAAGGGTTTAAAATTTGATGAAAGGTATAAAAAAATTAAATTAAGATAATTTTATTGTTAAATATTGAAAATCCTAAATAATTCATAGTTATCAAAAAAATGGGATATTACATTAACATAGAAAAAATAAATTCTCACTAGATCAATTCAAAAGGTCGGTAGATCTACAATTATAAGTTGCATAATTTTAGTTTGCATTAATTTTTAATTATTATTATTTGTATATTGCTTAGTTTTTATCTAAATCAATCATGATCTATGCCTAATCTATGTTATTAGTTGCAATTCTATCTAATGGGAGCAAAAGTGAAATTGAAAGAACCTTCGAGAGGGTGAATATGGTTGAATGAACTAAGTCCACAAATTAATATTTTGTACACAAAATTTAAAGTGGTTCAAGATAACCAAATAAATGTTACTCTACATCGACTATCAAAAGGTCTACCATTTTGGATTTTTGACAATCAATATGTGTTTATTAATAATCACTAATATTTTTGTTTGTGATCCCATATTCTTAATGACCATCTAGGAGATGATTTATAACTTAGCATATTATCCTCTCTAGGTTTATAAGTATACACTTAGCTTCTTGTTTCTCCTCAAGTTTAACATCATTCTAAACAAAATAAAAATAAAATAAAATAGAACTAGCTAGCCACTTTCGTAGGTCTCACAATTTCACTTATCATGTGTAATAGACCCTTTAAATCCATAGATCACCCATACAGGAAAAGTAAGGCCATGTGAGTATTTCACAAATGACATACCTACGAAATCACACACAAATCTCAAAATATCCCATAAAATGAAAAATACACTTATAGTATCCTTAACTAATATTGTCTTAGAATCTTATGCTTTCATAACATCAATATATAACACTCAAATAAGATTCAACACCAAAAAATTTCATGAGTTAATTTTAATATGTGGTTTACACATAAACATGATAAACACAGACAGAGCTATAATAATAGCTACAAACCTAACCACACCTTTTTCACATTAAGATATATCCTCATATAGTTATACTCTCTTTTACTCTCTCTTTCTCTCTATATATAAATACACTAATATATGTGAGCTATAAGGTGTTAAGAATAATAGACAAGTCATATATATCAAAAAAGAAGACACATATATTTTTGGATAAAAAACTCATGAAGGATATCAAATACCTACTTGAACCATATGCTTGATTCATGTGACTAATATCCAACAGATCAAAATTGACCATATCAAAAATTTAATGGGACTTCATAATGTAATGGGGATGGGTTTAAGAGTTTAATAAAGAAAAGGGAAGTAAGGATTCAAAAAAATATCCTAAACATATCATAATCATGTAGATATAGATAAACTTTTCTTACAAATTTGAAATTCTCAAGACGTCTTCACATGATAAAAAATAGCATCACGTAGACTACATATCTTTGTGTTGGGACTCCTTATCAACATCACCACTTTTCTTTTAAATATATGATAAGAGACAATCTAATTTTTTCTCTTCTTTTTGTTTCTAATTTTATGCTTTATCGTACCCAACATAGAGATTAAATGGTAGCATGATCCACCCCTTTTTTTTCACATAGGTAGCTCAAGTTATTTATTTTGTTTTTGTTTTTCTTTTGTCCATTTTTATATAGACAAACTGACCTACCCCAAAATTGTTCATTTGGATTCTCTTTAACACGTTCTTCATTTGAAACCTTAAATCACATGTATATGTCTCATAAAAATTTCTACTAGTTTTTTTTAGCAAGGGTAGATATGTGCTTTAGGTTTGGGGTTAGGAAAAATGTGGATGATGGAAGAAATAAAGGTTAATGTAAAAGTCTCAAAGGGTTTAACTATGGGGTGCGCATATTATGTACACAAAAATGGGGTAGAAGGCTCTTTGGCTATGTGGTGATAAATCACAAAGTGCCTTTATCACTTTTTCAATCAAGACGATTATGACTTAAAAGCTTTGATTAGCACATGAACAAGCTCTAGTAATCTCTATAGTCCAGTAAAAGAGCTATGAAAAGTAATTAAATCAAAACAAAGTAGTACACATATGGCTTATGAAAAAATAATATAGCAAATAAAGTATAGATTATTTTATGTGAAACACTAAAAAGAAGGCATATATGTCTCAAAAGTTCAATATAACTCACGATGGATATCAACATGTCATGTTGATGGTTACAAAACCATTCAAAATTTTTCTCCATTCACATCCAATCACTAGATATGTGTTACCTTTATCAAAATTAACACAAAAATAAAATCTCCACTCGATCTTATCTCAAAATTTGGACCCTTTATTAGTTAAATTTCAAAAATATGGTCATCATAGCTAGTTAATGACTCCTAAGACTCAATAAAAAAACTCAAATAAACACAAATCATGAAAAACACTAAAAAAAATCACATAGCATATAATTGAAGCACAAAAATGAAGCAAAACCTCCATACACTTAATTGGGACATTGTACCCAATGGAAAATGAATCCACACAACAAAAAGGGATAAGGAAAAAAATGAGTAGCATATTGCCAATGATGAAAAGAATAATATAGAGGAGTGAAAGGAAAATTGCAATTTGATGCAAGTTAGAGCATAATTAGGGTACTAGAGAGGCGAAGAAAATATTTTAAAATTATTCGAGGAGAATTTTGTGCTTCTAAATTGACATGATCTATGCTAAGAAACACGTTCCCTCCTCATGTTACCTCATAAGTATTACACTCAATTTGAAATTTTCTATATGTTGCACCTCCCATCTTTAACTCATCATGGCTACAATTATTGAAAATTTGTAAGTCCATATGCCCTGTGATTCCTTTATAAACATGTTAAGTTGATTTGCATTTATAAATGAAAAGCAAACCTATCTAGTAATTCCAAAAAAAAAAAATCAAAACATAAACTAAAATAAAGACACATGCTTGGGTTGTCTTGTAATAAGTGCTTCTTTATAATCATTACTTGACTCGAACCTCATTCACTAGGGATTCTTTTAGTATATAAAGGTTTTAAGGCTCTAAACCTCTCGAAATTCATAAAATTTTAATCAATGCCCATTTACCTTAAATGTCCCCTTGTCTAGATTACCGATCTTAGTCACTCCGAAGGGAAAAATTTCATCACTACGAACATTCCTGACCAATGCGATTGTAATTTACTACTAAATAGTTGCAAACAAGAATTTAAAAATAATTAATTGTTTCCCCATCTAAACTCTTATTTCATTATTATTTGATCATGTGTTCTCTTCGTGCATTGATGGCCACTATTCTACAAGAGCACGGCTGCGTTGTAGTATGTCAAGGTTGTATCTACAGAGAATTTGCAATTAATTACTGAAATTTATTATTTATCTATCCAGATTGTTATAAAATAAAAAATGGAAGTAAATAATAAATTACTGATGCTGAAACTATAGATGTAAACCTAGGATTAAACTTCGGTCTTGTTTTTGGTATTCAAAATAAATTATTAATATGTCGTAGTATAGGTCTAGATTACTATGAACAATCAATCAATTGTAATTCACAAGCCTCTTTCAAGGTCTAGGAATATATCTGATCTAATATAATCTATTGGCTACTTTCATGACTAATAAATTAGATTAAATTCATTAAACACCATCAATTAAATAGTCCCTAAGAATCAATTGTCTACTATTGTGATCAATTGGATTCCCATTTGTATATTAAAATGTGATTATATATTATATATATAACCAAATTTTATCAAACTCGACCTATATCAATAATTTCAAACATACGAAATAGGTGATATGAACCATACATACGACATATAATTTAACTCATTATATTCATACTGAATAGAGCCTAATTTAATCCTAGAAAAGAGAATTACTTACTCACAATTTGAATAAAATTCATATAATAGATGTAATTGGAATACATATTGTAGAAACAATAAATAATAGGAGAGAGAATGAAAAGATCAAATCATAGATTGAAGATAAAATTAATGATCTGCAAAGTTGAGATACATCTTTCACAATCTTGATTGAAGAAAACAAATTATATATATATATATATATATATATATATATATATATATATATATATATATATATATATATATATAATCAAAGATAGATTACAATATATTGTTTTTGCTTAGAATAATACAAAGAATTCAGCCTTCCTCCCCTCTTGAATCTATCGTTCACCTCTCTTTTATACTCCCTCTATGTTGGCATAGAAAAGAGTTGGAGATCATGTGAGAGAAAACATGTGTTATGCTATTAACCATCGGTTGTGCACCCATGCATGGCGGCACTGACTAGTCGTGCAGCTTTTCAACTCTCGAAAGAATGGACATGCAAGGGTGTTCAAGGGTGTGTTGGGTTGTGCGAGGAACTGTCATGCGGAGCATTACTCGATAGTCGCATGGCTACGTAAGGCTGCACTGCCTAGCCATGCAACTTTCATTCTCTTGACATTTATGATATTACGAGTTGCACAACTATATAAGGTTGCATTGGCTTGTCATGCATCACCCAAATCTTCTTCCTCTTATTTTTTTTTGCTTCTCTTTTCAACTCATTGACCCTCTTCACTTCTCTAAAGACATGTGAGGTTGATTTTCTTCACTCAAGGTCTTCCATAATTGATTATTCTCTTGACTCCATGCATTATTTCCTTGGATCATTGTGTTTGTGTGAAATTTCTTAAAAACCATTATCAAGAAAGTAGTAAGATAAATTGGAGGCCAAAGAAGACTATAAAAATGTAGGTAAAGCAGGATAAAAAGATGGAAAAAATTCATTTTATCATGCTCTCCTTGTAGATTCAAGCATTTTCATATGTACTTAAATGAAACTCACCGAGTTCATTTAATTAAAAGAGTCTCTTTTCATTTGTAGTCTATATATCCATGTTAAGAATTTGAGTGACCTAATAAGCTTTATGTCCAAGTTCTACAGGTACATGGTACGATTTTCCAAAATCTAGTTTATGGCGAGACATTCTTACAGGGGGTTTTGAAAGAGGTCTTATATAACCAAAGTGCATCATCTAACTTTACAAACCAATCTTTTCTAGAAACATTAACCAATTTTTGCTAATATTTGTTTAATAACTTTTTTGAAACTTCTACTTGACCACTAGTATGGGGATGATATAGAGTTTTAACATGATTTGTGAATCCATACTTACTCAAGAGATCATTGAATGCTTTATAGCAGAAATGAGAATACCCCATCACTTATGATAGGCCATGATACTCCAATCTTATAAATATATTAATTTTATAGAATTTAATAATGACTTTTGCATCATTAGTGAGAGTTGTAATGGACTCCACCCACTTAGACATAGAATCAACTACAATAAGGATATACTAAAATGCCCTATAAAATTAATACCCCACACATTATATAATTATCAACTAAAATATTTGTGAGGGACATTTCTTATTTTTGAGAAATATTACCAACCCTTTGGCATCTATCACACCACTTATTAAAAGCATAAGCATCATTAAATAACATAGTCCAATAAAATCCACTTTATAGAACTTTAGTTGTAGTTATGATGGGTCAAAAGTGGTTACCACATTGTCTAATATGACAATGAGATAAAACAGAGTGAAACCCATGCTTTAGAGTACATCGGCTAATTATTTGATTAGAAAAAACTTTATAAAGATAAGGATCATCCCAAAAATAATATCTCAAGTCATACATGAATTTATTCTTTTGATGATGTAATATGCCATTAGGTAAGATTCCACTTACAAGATAATTTACAATAGAATCATACCAAGGATGATTTGTAATAGCATAGAGTGCTTCATCAATAAATATATCATGAATAGGCTCCTCCTCCTTACTTACCTTATTTTATCATGGTAAATGGGAGAGATGATGGTAAACACGGGAGATATGATATGCTATGTTGTTTTCACTTCCCCCTTTATCCATTATTTATAAGGAAAACTTTTATACTAATAGAATCTAATGAATGATCCTAGGCTTAGAATCTTGCTTAATAAATATATACCTTAAAGCAGCATAGCTAGTATAAATAATGACTTTGTTAAGCAACAAACAAGAAAAAAAACTTGTGATCAGTAAATACCATAGCTAGTAATTTTAAGTCATAACATGATTCTATTATGCAGAATTCAAAGTTTTGCTAACATAATAAATTGTATGAAAACATTTATCCCTTAGTTGTACAAAAATGGCTCCTACACCTACATCACTTGCATCATACATGACATCAAAAGGAAGATTCGGATTTGGTGTAATAGTAGTATGAGCATTCACAAGTTTTATTTTAGAATGTTAAAAGCCTTAAAACACACATCAGAAAGCTCAAAAAGTTACATCTTTAGCCAATAGATCATATAAAAGCTTTGAAAATTTTAAAAAGTCCTTGATGAGCCTTCTATAGAAACCAGTATGGATAAGAAAATTGTGAATGTACTTAACACATGTAGGTGGAGTTAATTTGTCAATAATTCCAATCGTTGCAGTATCCGCCTCTATCCCTTTATGAGAAATCTTATGTGCCAAAATAATCCACTCTTGTACCATTAGGTGACATTTTCCCCAATTTAAGATAATATAAACCATGCTTAAGGTTTTCTAAATAAGCATAAAAAGATGAGTTAAAAACTAGAAAATCATCCATACATATTTCTATAAACTTCTCAACCATGTTACAAAAAAAGCCATCATGCATCTTTGAAAAGTAGAAGGGGTATTGTAAAGACCAAAAGGCATCCACCTATATGAGAAAGTTCCATAAAGACAAGTAAAAATTGTATTTTCTTAATCTTCAAGGGTAATAAGGATTTGTACATAATTGAAATAACCATTTAGAAAGCAAAAAAATTCATGTGCTACTAAACACTCAAACATTTGGTTAATAAGGGGAAGGAAAAATGATATTTTTTGGTGGATTCATATAAATATTTAAAAATCAATACAAACACACCATATAGTAATAGTTCTTGTAGGCACCAATTCATTATCTTCATTCTTAAACTCTGCAATCCCACCTTTCTTAGGAACCACTTGCACAAGACTAACCTAAGAGCTATCAAAGATGGGATAGATAATACACTTATCTAATACCTTATGTACTTCCTTCTTGATCACATCTTACATTTTTGGGTTTAATTACCTTTGAGGTTAGATCTCCTACTTATAGTTGTCTTCCATAAGAATTATGTGCATGTAAATGGAAGGACTAATCCCTTTGATATTGACAATGGTCCATATAAAGTCCATTTTTCATCCTTAGGCACTCTCATTAGCTTCTATTCCTACAACTTAGTTAAAGATGAAGAAATAATAATAGGAATAATATCATCGTGGCTAAGAAAATATACTTAGGTGTTTGGGAAGTGGCTTGATCTCCAAAGTTGGAGGCTCCTTAATCGATGGTTTTAACTTTAACATTTGCTCCCTCTTTATTCCTTGTAAAAGGAATACTTTGTTTCTTTCATAATTTGGATGAATGATAAGGTATTGGATGATCTCTTTTACTCCTCTTCCACCTTCATTTTCATAAGATTGCACCAACAATTTCTCTAGAGGGTCCTGCATAACACTCACTTGAAAACAATCATTAATCACTTCATCTAAAACGTCAATGATATAGTGAGTGCCATCCTCAAAAGGATATTTCATGTTTTTGAAGACATTAAATGTAACTTCCTCACACTGAAATTGAATAATCAACTTACCCTCGTAGACATCGATCAAAGTCTTTCCTATATATAAAAATGGACTACCAAGAATAAGAGGAATCATATGATCCTCTTCCAAATCAAGCACAAAAAGCCAATATAAAATATAAATTTATCCACTTTCACCAAAACATCCTCTATTATACTCCTAGGATATTTATAGATCTATTAGCTAACTATAGAGACATGTTGGGGCACTACCCTGGAAATGGGTTTTAATAACGGTTTTCAACCGTTATTGAACTACCCGTTATTAAATCTTTAATAACGGTTCCAAACCGTCATAAAAAATATACAAAAATTGCCGAATATGTGCGTAAATTTCATATTTAATAACGGTTTTAAAGTAAAAACCGTCGTTAAAAAAAAGGTTTTAATAACGGTTTATAAGAAAAAATAGTTGTGGAAAACTAGGTATTAATAACGGTTAATACAAAAACCGTTGTTAAAACATCATCGAATTAGGGTTTCAGCCATTGATTATGCATTTATTAAACCCTCTAATGCGTATTAAATGAGCATAAATATGAGATTAAACGGATAGTTTTAATAACGATTTTATTAACAGTTTTGTTTAAGAACCGTTATTAAAAGTCTATCTTCCAATTAGGGTTTCACGCAGTGATCATGCATTTATTAAACCCTAATACGTATTAATTGAGCATAAATTTAAGATTAAATAAGTAGTTTTAATAACGGTTCTTAGTAAGAACAGTTATTAAAACTATAGGTTTTTTTAATGATTTTTCTGTTTTGTTCATGCCCACATACACAGTTGTATGTTCAAATAATTACCAAATCTGCAATGACACCATAATTTCAATCAATCTATACTTGGTATGCATGTCTCAATACACTGACCATACTTAGGAATAAAAATTAGTAGGCATACCACAACTTGGTAGCTCTACACCCCAAAGTAAAGAGTTCAGAGATCTAAGTTAGAAGACCGAAAGATGTAGACCAAATACAAACATGAAAATGCATGTAGAATATATAGATCGCTACCTAATATTGAATGAATGAGTGCACGTGCTTGGCCCATTGGTCTCTAACTTCATCAATTTCATTTAAATTGTATTGCTGGCCTCGTGCATAGTCATCGCTGAAATACTACAACGCCCATGTTTCAATTAATATACAGCTAGCCATTAGGTCAAAAATATATATGTCATGATTCATTAATAGAAAAATATGGAAAATTGAACATACATGGATTTGATCTATGTTAACCGATCTATTCCGGACTATAAGATCCATTGCTCTACATACATAGTATCCACAATCATTGCTGTTTTACTGTTGTGGACACTGTCAAATGAATTCAGTTAGCTCTCTAACTATTAGATATTACTTTGAATTAAAACAAAATACAAAATAGTTGTCTTCCAACTTACCATGATAGGCTCATATTGAAGATTCTTTGGGTCTGGCACACCATTCCCACCTCTCCTTTGATATGCCGTCTATAGTGCCCTAATAAATAGAGTTGGATACATAATATTGTAAGTATATATACCTCAAATAATGAAAGTAGAATAAATATATGTATAAATAAGCTAATGAAGTAAGAAGTGAAAACTATACTAAAATTTTGATAAATTCCTTCCCACCACGACGAGCGAGCTTAAAAGGCACGTCAGAGGTTCGAAGGGAATCAAACACATAGAATTTATTAAGATCAGGTCAGACGGCGTACAAAACCCAATGTTCATTTGCCAGGTGAGGAATGAGATAGAGCTTGTTGTGTCCCTCAATCAAAATATGATCCGCTAAATAGTTAATGTGCCTACCATCTGTTATTGTACTACCGTCAGCTATGTAGTATGGGCATACAAACACAATAGAGGACAAAATTCCGTCCATCGCTGCGCGACTAGCTACCAACCTATGGACGACAATAACAATGCATAT